>JAJLZI010000001.1:37500-343634 GCA_030572135.1 Intestinozyma alai | reverse complement strand
GTTTCCATTAATGACTTTATTTGGTGAGTTGCATTTTTTGGTAAAATTTTTTTTGCAATTTATATACAAATATCAACTACCACCCATAATGTAGTAACTCTATATGGCAGTAGTGGACAAACTTGAGGAGGAAATGAACTTTATAGGGAAAACTCGCCCCAAGACACCGTTTACCCTTCCAGTTTAAGCTTGGTCAGAGAGAACCTTTCAATTATAACTTACAGTTGATACCTTTGGGTTATTCCCCAGGTTCCAGTGATTGCAACTATATATATGTCTAAACTTAACCATGTTTTCTCCACCAAATATTTCTGCTATGAGCGGGACATACAAGAGTGACCAGTAGCAAGGTAATTAACATCTACTGGTGCCACTGATCCTTCTTTCTTGTGTACCGCCGGGCAGCTGTCCCCTCAAGCGACATAAGCGCCACACTTCACCATCTCCAAGTCCGAATATTTGGAACAGCTGTCCACATATTTCAACCCTGGGAAATGAAGACGATGAGTTCGAAGGGGTTTCTGAGATCGGCCACCTTATCAAGAGGCGGAAACTTGGATTGACTGGTAGTCGACACGGGACCCACATTCGTGTCTTCTAACAGGAGGGATTCCGTGGGAGTTAGCGGTGAACTAGGCAGTTCGGGCATGTCAGTGCAAAATTCTCTGTTGCATGTGTTGCAACTAATCTAAAGAGGAACCGTCCTCTTTCTAACCCTTTTATATTCACAACGGGAGTGTTGTATAATACAACTTTGTCGCACAGGGCATCTACGTCACATGTCACACAGTCGGCACGGAAAGTCGGCACGTATGTGAAATCGGAAAGCGATGAGCATCGCCAAAGGAGTGGATATAAAAGGAGCCTGAAAGCCACTCTGTCTGAACCGATGAATAGAGAAGAGCAAGAAGAACAAGAACAAGAACAACGACAAGCAGATCCGCTGAGCGGTTCTCGTGGATAAATTCTAGTCAGCTAGCCAGTAGAGTAGGTTAGGTTAGGTGTTAATCGACTTATCTCCGTGAAGTGTCCTTCACTCCGACAACCAGTATTTTTCAACAACCACAATGCCGTAGCTGGACTTGTTTCCAAGATCCAAAACCCTTCCTTCTCGACTCAAACTAATTCTAAGTCTTCAACCAATCATATGGCTTGTCTACCAGTGCAAGGCTTCCCCACAGTAACAAAAAAATTCTAAAAAATCTGGCAACTTGTCCGAGTGGTTAAGGAGAAAGATTAGAAATCTTTTGGGCTTTGCCCGCGTAGGTTCGAGTCCTGCAGTTGTCGTTATTTTTCCCAGCCTGCCAAATTTTTCTTTTTTGCAGCCATTTCTCCCCTTTTTTTTGCACCTCACTCCATGAATACACTCTACAGTTAGCTCCAAAAAGTCCACACCCAACGTCTAATACTTATCGCCTCCCCCCCACCACCCCATAAACAAACAAAAAAACTAACATATATATAAACACCTACGGAAAGTGGCCCTTGCGCAACCCGATGTACCCATCGGGGGCCAGGGTGATATCTTTCCATACACCCGGCACGAGCCCTCCTTCGATCCCTTGCTCGCTAACCCGGTTGCCCCACCACTCCAAGTCGTGGTCATTATACAGGACAGTAAAGAAGATCAAGAGGGCACAGAAGGCAAACCCGGCCGACAAGGCGCTGGTTAAAATGTAATTGTACTTCTCCCACCAGAGCAAATAGTTCCGTTTGATCCGGTACATAAAGATGTACGAAAGATACACCCCGCCGGTGAAATACAGCAAATTATAAGGGGCGTAGTCTAGGAGCCCACCAATGATCACCGTGGGCTGGAAATACCTGGTGATCTTCTTTGGCCCGTTGTTCTTGAACCACACCAGCGGAATGACCAACACAGCCCCCAACAAAAAACACCACTTGAGAATGGGGTACAACCCGCTGAAAACTTTTGCAGGACCAATTTCGCCATACTGGATGCTTGAGTAAAAGTATGTGTTGGCGCCGGGGCATTTCAAGCGGTCCTTCTGGTTGGCGTCGCAAATGTCAGGAATGTTATCCAACTGCCAGTTGGTAATGGCTAGCGCTACACTGATATTAAGCATCGTCGAAAGTAGCTGTCCTTTGAAAATGGACTTTGGGGGCACCTTGGAGTAATGGGCAAGCTTTTGGTCGGTTATATAGTTGCTTGCCTGGCTGTCGATGTTGTAGCCAAAACTCTTCAACGTAATCAAGGCTATGCCAGAATTAGGGATGGCGTACCCCACAATCAACTCAACTAGGACGTTCAACCCAAACGAGAATCCAGTCACCGACGCAATAGACGTCAACGGTATTAAAAAGACAAAGTTGATAAAGATGACAAAGAAGATCCCATAAACGGGCGTCTCCACCGGGTACAATACCACCACCGCAAGCGCAAATAACGTGCTCACTAGCAAGATCGCCACAAACCACCAATCGGGAACATCGGGGTACTTGGACATCATTATGCAGTGGGGGTCGTCGGCGTACCTTCCATACACGGCATCATGACCGCCGTCCTGTCTAAACTTGAATGCGTCCCGGAGAGAAAGCCACACATTGACAAAGCTCGACTTCATAGAATTCCACTCAGTGGCGAAATGGTAGAGAATGGCAAAGGGATAAAGACAAAAGTACGCTCCGTACAATACGAGGTTGGCGGCTGAAAAGTAGGGGGGCCCGATTTCCCGGTACCGTGCATCGTCAAACAAGTTCTTTTCGGTCAAGATATCGTGCACATTGTACAACTTGGCCTTGTTGTTGAATAGCTTATTGGAATTTATTGGCAAGTACCCCGTCCAGTAGTGATTGGAGTAGTAGACCCCCAAGATCACCACATACCCGATGAGCATGCCAAGATACCTATTGGCATAGGTATAGAATGGCACCGTCAAGCACCCGGCAGAGTT
Source organism: Intestinozyma alai (assembly GCA_030572135.1). Classification (NCBI taxonomy): domain Eukaryota; kingdom Fungi; phylum Ascomycota; class Pichiomycetes; order Serinales; family Debaryomycetaceae; genus Intestinozyma; species Intestinozyma alai. The sequence goes on along the minus strand of JAJLZI010000001.1, from coordinate 340,719 downwards.
CAACACATTCCAGTCAAAAGTCGGAAGAGGATTCAACCCCAACCCAGCATTTGTCCCAGTAAGATTAACCAAGTGCACCAGGAACGGGCTGAACCATGTGGGCCAGTTGAACACCGATAGTGCCCGGAACAAGTAGGTGGGGATCCAAGTGTAGATAAAACTGAAGCAGAACGCAACCAAGAAGAACGCATACCGTGATATCTTCCAGCCGTGGACGACATTGTTATCGTCCTCGTTCATCAATGCCCGATTCAAGGCAATTGTTGGCAAGATGGTTGGCCACAAGGCCTTGCTGGGGTAGACACACACCTTCTTCATGATCAACGCAAACCCAAACCCGAGAAACTGGGTGGATACCGCCAAGAGGAATTGAAACGTGAGAGTGACCCACTGAAGCCCATAAAACCGGCCCAATTTCATCACAACTATATTGTAAACCACGTACGGCGTGCCAGCTGAACACAGGTATATAATCGTGCTCAACATCATTTCCTTGAATGTCCACGGGCCGGGATTCAAATCTATCTGAACCCCACCTATCCGGACGACTTTGTTGGGCACAACCTTTTCCCAAAGCTTGCCACTGGGCAAGAGCAATATCTGAATCGTGTGCGACCCAAGCGATATGCTGGGCATTCGGTGAACAAAGAACGAATTGATAACCGAGCCGACAAATGTCCAAAATAAACCTATAAAGTACGCCCTAAAGGTGTCTACTGCTACTCCCGGGTCATCAAATACCTGGGTTATTGCCCGTATTTCTGGGTACGGCGAATGGTAATGAATGAGTGCCGCCTCTAACCGAACCTGAAGCGACCAGTCGGTGAGGTGCAAGTATGTTTTATTCTTGTACATATCCACCATTTTTTCCTCCACCGCGATCACCAAGTCGTCTCCAGTGTCGTTTATCTGACTTAGTAGCCTCTCCAACAAGTGGTAATCCTCCTGTAGAAAGTTTACATCCCCGTTGTGTTCGGCAACGGCGTCCCGGACAATCCCCACAGCATCCAGTTCTGATAACTCATCTATTCGGGAAAGCATATACTCGCTTTCCTGCGAAATATGGAACTGGGACACGGGACAATCCCCGTGGTAGGTGTCGTCGCTGATGACACCCAACCGTAAAAGCACGAGTCTTACTTGAGTATCGGTGAGATTCCACCGCGGCGGAGTTTCCAACGCCTTGGAGCTCTCCTGAACTCTTGTATCTCCATCATCATACGTGCGTAGTTCTATATACTCAGCAGCGTTCTCCACCATGACCAGTAAAAACGTGTTTACCAAATCACATGGATTGCGGAGTATTTATTTTTTTTTTTTCTTTGCCCATATATTATTTTTTCATGCACCCTGATTACCATAAGAGCAGTTGGTTAGTATTGTTGGGTGTTGATGGGTGTTGGCTGGTGGTGTCAGCAGGAGGTGTTGATGACATACCTGAAACTACATTTTTCACCTGCAATGACCTTCCTGGACACCTTTTCGTCATGCATGTTTGGGACTACGCAGGTCTAGACCTTCTACTGGAGGGAGCTTCCAGAAACGCCTGAGAGGATCCATAGTTTAATCAACAATAGTGAGCACTCGTTGCATGACCTTGATATTGGACCAACAATAAGATTCGATAAGTGGATGACTGCCTCCATTGTCGTTTATGGTCAAGTCCGACATTCCGCCAAACGATTAGGGGGAACGGTCATCCATAGATGGAAAAATGCCACCAGGGATCACGTAAATGGAACCCTTTTGGACAAGACTACGAACAGGCGGGCTAGGCCATGGCTGGCCATGGCTTGTTAAAAGGGGGAGGAGCTATCACAGATACCCTCCCGTTATTGTTCCCTATATTTGTTGTTGTTTTGAATACGTGACTCACTCTATTGTTTTCGTTCACACGTTCGGGGTTAACCTTCGGGTACAAGACCTAATTGGGAAAATAGGCCGCTTATAATATGCACGTTGCTATTTTTTCGCCCTTATTTTTTTGGTTCCAGAATATGTCACTCTGTATAGCCGGCATATGTATCCCAAAAGGCAGCTGGCTGCGAGATCTGTCATTGATGTGTTAGCTAGGTAAGACTGTATACGAATGGCCATTGTCTCGTGCAAGAGGGGGGGGAGGTGGTTTTGGCTAGAAGAAAAAGTATATAAGGAGAGGAAATATCCCTTTGGTGGGGTGAAAATTCATCTCCACTCATCAATCAAACTATGAAACCTATTCAATTAATATCTATTGCTCTATTAGCTGCAACTGCCCACGCTGCTCCGGTGGTTGACGGTGTCGATGCAGTCGCTAAAGTATACGAAGGCGGCCAAGGCGTTTCTTCGCCCGACCCGGTGTCTATGTATGACCCATTGGCATCGTTATCGCCGCTTGCAGCAGCAAGCGATGAATCTTCCTCGACCTCGGCATCCGCCAGTGCCAGCACCGAGGGGACAACCACCAAAGGTAGTTCTTCGGCATCCAAGCTGGCGTACTCGTCGTGGATTACTATTATGGCCATTGTCCTGGGTATACTCATGTAGTTGGTAGGAATGCTTTTGCTGTCGTATTCAATGTTTGAGTCCTGGTGATGGTGCCAATGGACGACATGGGGTCGTTACTTTTGATAGTCAAGAAGCAAGTGTCAAGAGTAGAGGCATCGGACGCGCTCACCGAGGGGACATGTTACATATACGCATGAATGGGTATGACTATCCAGTGTTGGTTTTACCTGCTATGATTAGTTACCCTGCTTTGGTTACCCCGCTATGGTTACCCTGCTATGATTGCCCTACTATGGTCTGTGTTTAGATGTATAGACATAATAAAATGCCTCAGATTCTTTTATAAAGCCACCTTTTTCTGACCTCCTACAAACCACTAGGAAAAGCATACCCAGTCTGAATTGTGTAGTACAATCCACGCTGCCCACAGTAGTTTACATGACGCCAAAGTGGGGGGTGTACATCTCATATTTGTATGTGCATTCTCAGATCGTTTAATTGCCGCAAAAATTTCGAGAGCGCAAAAAAAAAAAAATACACCCAGCGCAACCAAGAACCCTGCCGCATAAAACAATGACACAATAAGACCTTGGCTTGTCAGAACAAGATATAGCATAATGAAGTGTGTTCCTATCTCTCTACCACCACCTCTCCCCCTTACCACAACCCCCGTCTACTTCGTGGACACCCAAGGCGAAGTTGTTTCTTCGCCACCCTCAGTATCTGGGTAGAAATCAAGAAAAAAAAATACCCTCGACAATGTTCGCCTCGAGAAATTAAAAATAGAAAAAATAAACACCCCGTGATACGGGAGTTTTTGACAGCTACCCTTTTGGAGAATGGCGGCGCTCCTACACGTCGGGCTTGTGATTGCACTTGGGTATCTTGAGGAGGGAGTGCAGTTGAGGGATAACCCTGAGCGAATTTCTTGGTGCCCATCACACGCCTTATTACCGTTTTCGGGTGGGTTAGGTTTTCGTTGTGTATTGTGACAAATTACCGAATTTGTGGGAGATAAATATTTTTTCAATTCACGAGAATATTTTATAGGCAGACAGAGAAAATTGGCATTGTTATTTTTTTCACAGTGTCATTTTCTCTTTCACTTCTAGGAACAGGCCCCGGCAAGTGTCTTGGCCAAGCTTAAACTTTTGCATATCTGCAGAAACGCTCCTCACGGTATATTCCGAACAGAGCACCGGCTCCTCATATGAAACGCGCGCACGTGCGCCTGGTTGTGGAATAAACAGAAATCTGGGTTGCAAGGGCGTTGAATGATATTATTTTCGGGTGGGAAAAGTTTGTCGCTATTGTTTTGGGGTAGTATGCAGGATATTATATAGCCTGGTCTGCAAGGTTGTAAAAAAATAAAAATGGTTTGTCCCCCAAACAGAACTATCCGTTACTCTTCTGGTTCAGTTCTTCTTCATTGGGGGGAGGTTTTTACAAGATGGAGCTGGGTATAAATTCAGGTGTATAAATAATGCCCCGGTTCCCCAAGCAGAGGAATTTTCGGTGGTTGGATCTCCATAGTTTTCCTTTTTCTGCTGTAACCCATAGAAAATGAAGTTCCAAGCCTTGACCTTATTGTCTCTCGCCACCTCGGTTTTAGCCTTCAACCTTGAACAAGTCAGACTTGTCAACGACGACGAGTTGATTGTGCAAGATGCCCAGTTCGGGTACCCAGCTATTATCAACTTGAAGGACGAAGACGAAGACGTTGAAGCTGAACAGAAGAAGACTACCAAGTCTACAAAGACTATTGTCACCGTCACTTCCTCCTCCAGTGTTGTTTCTTCTAGTGCTGCTGCCTCCTCTAGTGCTGTTGCATCCACTACTGTCCACTCTAGTGCCAAAACCACCACCACTTCTTCTGCTTCTTCTACCACCGCCAAGAAGGGCAAGTCTTCCTCCTCTTCTTCTGCTACCAAGACCAAGACCGCTTCCATCACCAAGACCAACGGTGCTGACTCCGTTGCTGTTGCTGTCGGTGGTCCATTGATGGTTGCTTTGGGTTTCTTATTGTAAGTCCTGGACGGCTTTTAGGTAATTACTTAATTACATAGTTTTATATGTATAACCGTTTAATTGACGTCTATTTTTTTTTTTTTTTTGCTTTTTTGTAACTCGAGAATTTCACATGGTGAGTATAACGTGTGTCGCGTCAGAAAATAAGGGCGACTTCCGCTTTTTGCAGAAGTAGATGTGATGACATTGACAATCGAACTAAAAGAATTGTGCCTGTCGTCTATGGCATTTATATGTATAGTGGACAGCTCGTAACAATACCCACGGTTTATTACCTCTGGCCCACGTTTCGCATAATTACATTTTTTGTGGCATGCAGGTTATTGTATTCTGCATATTACACAAACTGGAGGGACAGTTTATTATTTCGAGCACTGGCAGGTGCAAATGTGCGGGTGTTTTCAGTGTGAGTTCAACAGCCCAGATGGGTATAGCCAATGCAGGAGTGTACTGGACGCATCCTTTATTTGTGTCGTCGAATGGAGTAACCGGATGAGAAGGGTGGCGACAAGTTGTGAAAAACACTCTGAGCACAGATGCACCCAGAAACCGTAAGTACACTATACAATTTCATTTCCATGTATGAACGGCTCTATTTGGGAGACACAGAACGGGTAGAAAAACCCCCATCTCTCCAGTAGTTACCCAAGCTGGTGTCAGGCTTGTCCACGTATGCCTTGTTGGCCATTTCATGGTTATTCCCAGGGGGAGAGTGCCGTCGCATGTACGCTAGTGAACTGGCTGCTGTGCTGGACACACAAGTTCCAGGGGCAAACGCCGAGCGTGGTTTTCACTTTATAAGAGTGATGGTCTATCAACAAATAACCGATTACTACCAATACTACCTTTTCATTACCCCAGAAAAGGGTAAAATAGTCACTTATCAATATGCTACACAGATCGGCTTCCCGTCTGATTCTAAATGTTCCTGTTTAATTTTCTACAAAAATCCTCGCAAATGAATACCCAGTAAATATAATCCCCACTGGAAAAACCCCCTTCCCAGAACAACCAAACACACTTTATCACTCATCAAACCACACCTCACCAACATATCCTCCTCACGGAAACGTCTCCGTTCAAGCCCCCCCCTGTCCAATGACTCACAACCATCAGACCCAACATCCAAGCCATACGTCCGAAATTCCATCCAAACCATCCGTTCGCCCTAACACAACTACATAAAGAAAAAAAATTACCGGCCCGTTTCCGGAGGCAACACCCAGCCCATCTTTCGTGCAAATGTCGTGCATCTCCTCTCCCCCCACCACCCCCAAACCCAGAAAATGTCGCACGCCTACAATTAGTCACAGAAAATGATTCATGCAAAGTGAAAATGTCGCTCCCCCCCTCATTTCCCCCTAAACACCTGCAGAGAAAAAACCCGGCCGAAAATTTTTCCCCGTTTTCTCCACCTATAATGGACTTGGATATTGTTGGTTATATAGGTGGTTTTTTTTCTTTTCTTTACCATTCTGGATCCTCTGTTTCTCGTTTTAACTTTGGTTGTAAGGTTGTGCTATTGCTGTATGATGTTAAAACGGTCAGTGAATACCTTGAAACTCTCGTTCAGAGCGAGGAGTACTAGCTCTACGTCGGCCTTGGCGTACAAGACCTTGCACCGTAACCAAAAGAGACCTCCTTTACCAACCATAGACACTCCAAGCTGGTCGGCCGATACCGCGGTGTCGTCCATCTTGTACGAGACTCCAGTGCCCTCGAAAGCCCCCAAGAAGCAGCACGTGTTGAACTGTTTAGTCCAGAACGAGCCCGGGGTATTATCCAGTGTTTCCGGTACGTTGGCAGCGAGAGGATTCAACATTGATTCGTTGGTTGTGTGCAACACCGAGGTGAAGGACTTGTCGCGTATGACTATTGTTTTGCAGGGCCAGGATGGCGTGATTGAACAGGCCAGAAGACAAATTGAGGATTTGGTGCCTGTGTATGCCGTTTTGGACTACACCAACGCCGAAATCATTAGACGAGAATTGTTATTAGCCAGAGTGTCGTTGCTCGGGCCCGAGTACTTCCAGGAATTGATTGCTACCCACCAGTTGCACGTTGACGACGGTTCGTCGATTCCCGACTTGACTGCGTGCGAGTCTGCCTACCATCCAAGCAACTTGGCTCCATCGGAAGCCCTTAGACAGAAGCATCTCCATTTGAGTCACATCTCCACCATCACCAACCAGTTTGGCGGTAAGGTGGTGGATATCTCTGATAGAAATGTTGTTGTGGAGTTGAGTGCCAAGCCATCGAGAGTGTCCTCGTTCGTTACCTTATTGCAGCCATTTGGTATTTTGGAGTTGGCCAGATCGGGTATGATGGCCTTGCCTAGAACTCCATTAGAAAGGAACCACGAAGAAGACGACGAACCAGTCGAAGCCGCGGATATTGTTGACGCTTCTCAGTTGCCCCCGGGCTAAATGTAGTCCCAAAGTGAATACCGTAGTTATACTCATACATATGCTAACTTATTACCTTATAAATATCTTATTTTGCATTCTGCAGTGACTGAGTATATAGCTGTAGTTATACCAACAGGGAGACTGCTCCAGATATGTCCAGCCACCAGAAACTTGGGCAAGTTCTCACATCGAACCATCAGATACTTGGGCTTACTGGGAGTTTTCTACTACCATTTTCACTTGTTACATTTTCCAATCAACACAGAGGTTTGTGAAACATTGTGGTTGAATGGCCACCAAGCATGTTGCCTCCTAGTGATGGGAAATGATAGTGATCCACTATAAGATGATCAGACTTTGGTGGACCACAGCTCTGAATATACTACATGGTGTATATATTCTTCCCCAGTCCATTTCCCATTAAAGTCGTTTTCTAGCCAATTTGCCACGCTTGCCAATATTAAACCGGCCACCACCTTCCGATTGCCCTTCCAGCCAACGGCACCTGATTGAGCCAATGGAACTCAATGTCGTATATGGCCTAAAAACCGATCGTAAATGTCTCACGTCGCTTGTAAGCGACACGTGAACAAGAAAACAAGAGCTGTTGCACCAAACCAATTAAGCGAGACAAGGAACACAAAGAATAACCATACAACCATACAACCATATATAGACAATATTTGACACAATCAACCCGGCCATATAATCAAGACTATGATGACTCTTTTCTCGTATTACCATACTTTTCCTACTTCCTTTCCTTCTTTCTTCTTCCGCTCCTTCTCCCTCCTTCTCCCTCCTTCTACCCAAACGTATCCACAAGTAACTTCCAAGCAAAAATAGCACGGCAAAAATAGCACGGCAAAAGTAATACGGCAAATTTATTAGCCCATTTTCGCACCCACGCTCCCATAGTGGCATAGATGCGCCTTAGGTTGCAGCGCAGCAACAAAATAAATAAATAAATACAAAGACTACCACAGTTAGTTGGTCTAGACTTATTCAATACAATGGATGATCTATCCAACTTACCAATAGAGTACTACTAAAACGAGACTAAAAGCTATGATTAAGTTGGTCTACTGTAAACTAACACAACCCATTAAACCGTACTCAAACGACGACTCATAACCAATCTGTTCAACGTGTCATCAATCCTTCTGTATTAGGAAACCTCGCTTTCCTGCCGGGTGTCTTATGTCACGTTTATATTTTTTCGTAACTCGCTTTAGTCATCCCCCTCCCCAAGCTCCATCTCCATCCCCCGGCCCCCACCCACCGAACCCAGTTCTGCTATCGTAGTTGGATCTCATCTCTGGTCTAAATACACCACCACCCGCGCCCCCGGAGTGGCTTTGAGAACCTAAACAAAGCTCCCGCTAAAGCAGAGCCGCTTGTCTTTTTTTTGTGTGCTTTTTTTTAACCCTCCTCCCCTAATATATATAATTCATCCTGCTTAATTATACACTCTCGATATTAGCCCCAAAAAACCCTATCCATTGATTACTTCTTGATAGACCCATTGTCATATACACTGGTACTATAATCAACTATTAAACCAGGAACATTAGTTCAAGAACGTTTGTTTTTATTTATTTATTTATTTACGTTGTGTTTAGTCTAAAAGTTAAACTTTGCCCTTTGGCTCCCCCGTTTACGATACTACATTGCCCAGTATATCGAGACTTGATACATAAGAACCTAAAACGAACCAGCCGTGTATTTCCTTAATCCAAAAATCCTCGCTGCAACCCCCCCCCCCTGACACTACCCCGAGCCATATTGTTTAACCTTCCATATTTACACCTCATCCGGAAATGAAGCAGGAACATCCAAACTCGGTATCTCCCCTGTCAGTAGTGTCTTCCATGCTGAGCCAACACCCACATAGTGTCATGACGCCTCCGCAGCATGGACTTGTACCTCCTCATTCCAACCAGCAACCTGCACCACCACCACCACTGCAGCGACAGAATCAACAACCTCCTCCAGATGCATATGCTCAAGGCCAGTACTATCCTCCAAATGCCAATTTCTATAAACCCTTACCACCAATGTCAGTACAACAACAACCCCAATACTATAACCAGTCCCCAGCCAATAATCACATCTACAGAAATAACGGATCCGAACCACCCAAACAGAACCAAGTACCACCTCCACACCCACAAATGGTTCAACAAGGACAACCACAACAACCACAACAACAGCCACCACCACCACCAGGAATGTTACAGCAGATGGCAGTAGGTCCTAATGGACAATTAATCATGACCCAGCCACCCATTAACTCCCCATTCCCCCCTCAGCAACAGCAAGATACCCTCCATATGCAAGACGCGCGCCACATGCAAGACACGCGCCACATGCAAGACGCGCGCCACATGCAGGGAATGCAGCTCCAACATCCGGCTCCATTTCTGGAACCTCCACGGAAACGGTCGCATTCGGGACCTCCAGAAGTCACTGCTCGTGCAGCAGCCAGTTTCCCTCGTAAACGGGCATTGACGGCGTGTGATACCTGTAGACAGAAGAAAATCAAGTGTGACAATGTCCGTCCCCGGTGTGGATCCTGTGTCCGCAACGGCAATTCCAAGTGCCATTATATGTCGGACGATAAGCAGAATGACTACTCCAGCTACGACCCGGCCTCTTTGAATATCCTCACCAAGTTGGATACCTTGTTGAAGGAGGTGCATGACATCAAGAATATCTCTGCGAGAAGAACCCCACCTCCCAAGCGCATGTCTAGATTTGGTGCGTCACTAGATCCCTCTAGCTGGGACCTATCCCCCACATCTATCCTTAAATGGAGATCTTTTAACCGTGCACTCAACACCACTGCCGGGGAAATAGACACCGTGGAAAGCCAGTTGGTGAAAAACTATGAAAATAACATTTTCCACAACATAAATACCGGGCTACTACACCGGTTTGAAGAATACCGGGCATTGGAAGCCTTACTCGCTAACAATTTCTCCAGTATAGTCAACTCTTTCTTTGTAAATTGTTACTCGAAACTCCCGATATTGGACACGTTGGAGTTTTTCGATATTGTCGAAGAGTTCCAGCTACTTTGTACGAGATTGCCCGAGTTTTCGTTTTTGCATTTGCTTAAACTTTCAGCAGATAAAGATGAAACACGACTACCCCAGGCGGTAGAGGAGCTTTACCGGGAACAAAATATCAATGCCAGTGCTGAACGAATACTGCGATACTATAGATTGGTGCACTCAATCCCACTATTGGTACTAATTTGTGCCTTGGGGGTTATCAGCGTCCCAGTGCAAATGGAGAATCTATCCAACTTTGCCACCTCGGGTGAAGAAGCCAGATCGCTTGCCATTGGTTGTTTGGCCAACCCAGACTCATTCAAAGATATTCCCGACATTTTGCCGCGGGAACGGGTGCAAATTAGTTGCAATTTGGTCAAATACTCGGAAATGCTTATCTTGACGTTCCCGACAGTTTTGCCGGAAAACTCTGTGGTGTCTGTTCAGTATTACCTATTGCTTAGCCAGTACTACCTTTTCGGGATGTCTCCTTTAAAATCGCACCGAACCATAACCAGTGCCAGCCAGCAAATGATGTACTTCCTCAGGAAAACCGACAAGGCCGAGCTCAGCGCCAGCAAACGAGAAACCATTGACCGGCTATTCTGGTGTTGTTTCAAGCTCGAATGTGAATTGAACGTGGAGTTATCGCCGTTTGTGCCGCTGTCGGGCATCACCAAGGTTGAACCACCCACCAGTTTCCCCAAAATCCCCGAGACGTCCACCAATGCATCCAAAAGCAAGTATAGCGACTCGGTGATCAAGTTGGCGCAAAAGTACGACGATAAGTATACCTGGTACTACTTTCTCACGGAAATTGCGGTTCGCAAAGTGGACAACAGGATGCTCGACGAAATATACTCGCTCAAAGACACCACTGCCAATACCTGGGACCTGAAGTCGTTTTCCCAGGAGTCGGTGTGGATCACGTTTATCAAGTACTTGAACCAGTACAATGGCATTATAAACTCCCTCTCACCCGAAATCAGGGACTTGATACTCCACGAGACAAACGTGGAGCAGATTTTCCGCAGTATCAAACGTAAGTACGACAAAAGACAGCGGCAGGATACTGGCACCGATCTCTTTGATAGTTTAGACGACTTTCTCATTGACAATGACCTTCTATTCAAGGTCCAGTCGGAATCGATCACCTTTATTAAGACGAGAATCATCTCGTCCAAATTGTTGCTCGTGCGGCCTCTTGTGTACTTGTTTTTGGAAGACAAGATCCCCATGATTGATTTGGTAGAGGCGGTTACTTCTGTTATGGATAGCAATATTAGCAACTCGTCGGTGACTAACAGCAGTTTGACTTCGTTTGAGTCACCGGCGTCGTCCTTGTCGCCCATGGGGACGGCGTACTTGGATACCTTCTCCAACTCATTTGATCTCGAAATGGACTATATGACATTGATGAATGCTCCTCAAGTGTACCAAAAGCAGTACCCCGACGAAGACTTTTCCAATTTAATTGAGTACGTGGACAAACAGGACCAGACGTCTTCTGACGACGACGTTATATTCACCGTGAAGGACCTCTCGGAAGCCAAGGCGCGCATCCTCCGCATATTCTTTCAAAACCTCGTCTCGTTGCCGAAACTCAACATCCCCAAGATAGGTGCCCACAGACACCCGGGCTCGTGGTACTACCTACGGAATATATTTATAGGCAATGTGTGCCAGTTTTTAATTTACCGAAAGCTCCACGAGATGGTTGCCAAGGCCGGCATGGATGACGAGTTTAAACGGTATCTAGCTTACCAGCTGGAGAGAGGAGGTCCCGTGAAGTCGGTAGAGGAAATGACGGGGCTTGTGGCGATGTTGATCAGCAAGGATAGTCTCGTGGCGGCATTTGAGCACTCGGTCATTTTGTTTCAGTACTGGAAGAACGAGATTCCCGACTGTAAAGTATACCAGGACTATCTTCGGAAAATATTGGAGCTTATTAGTGCGTGAATATAGTTTCACATACGATTAAGCTAACCCAAGTGTTGCACTCTTCTTTTTCCATTCCTTTTTTTATTATTTTTTCCTGTGCTTTCTTTTTTCTTTTTCGCAACCACCACGCTTCCCGAATGGTATTGCCAATAAACTATCGTGGTCATTTATGAACCAGTCATTGGCGAATACGGGAGGTTTAGTATAGTAGCGTTTGTATTATTACTCTCTGTGTATATCTAGTATTATTTTCCGTATGAATTTAAACTTAGTTCCCATTAAGGCCTTACTTAAGGGCTTCTTATTGGGAACATTACACCTGGGACACTCCACTGTATATTTACAGCCGGGACACAACCAATGGTCTTGACACAGCTAATCGTCTTGGCACAATAACCGGAACAATATCCACAGGGATACCCATCGATTTAGTTGCTCTGCACCCTCGGGATCACGGCAAATAAAATAGACTCTTATCTGATCGGATCTTAAGCCGATGTCGCATTTGGTGAGACCCAAAAAAGAAATAAAAAAAAACAAACTAATACCAATTTGGTGCACATTTTAAAGTTTAGAGTCGGTTCTTCTTACCCATTCTTCGACAAAAAATCCAACTTCATAAAACATACGTGATCTTTCGTCTATATAGGTGTCCTAGAGGAAGGGGAAGACAGCTTGGTGCAATTTACAATCGTGATTTATTGGTATACTCTTTTTAATTTTTTTTTTTGCTGTACTATTGTATGTAATATCCGTGCAGTTTGCAGTAGATTCGTTTTTGAAAGGTAACACCAACAACGCATCCCGAACCCGTCTCCATGAAACAGTCTGTTAGCGAGAGCGAGAGCGAGTTGAGGAACTGTGACTACGAGATCAAGGAGCAGGATAGGTACCTTCCCCTAGCTAATGGTATGTATTTCCCATGCAAACAGTATCCCAGGAAGAAACATCCACTAACGAGTACTTGTCTCTTGTAGTTGCCAGAGTGATGAAAAAGGCTCTTCCCGAAAGAGCAAAACTTTCCAAGGAATCGAAGGAGTGCATCCAGGAATGTGTATCGGAATTCATCTCCTTTGTAACCAGTCAAGCGGCGGACCGCTGCAATATCGAAAAACGCAAAACCATGAACGGCGAGGACATATTGTGGGCAATGTATTCATTAGGATTTGAAAACTATGCTGAAGCCCTAAAAATTTACTTGACGAAATATCGAGAGGTATGTATAGATGGGGCTGGCACTTGACCTCGTGTACAATGTACTAACATGACCTGTAGTTTGAACAGCACGAAGCTATGAAACGGCCACCAAAGAAAAAGTCCAAGCCAAACAAACCAAGACCACGAGGTAGAGCTAAATACGACGCTGTCAGCGACGGGGCTGTTGGTGAAGAGAATGCGCCATATGAAAGCGGAGACCATAGTTACGACGAAGACGAGTTTCTATCGGACGAAGTGAGCCCCAGCAATACGTACCAGGGTATGGTGTCCAAACCTGCAGTGCCCATGACCTTGGGCTCTTCCTCATCACTGGAAAGAAGCGGTCCCGAGTATCAGAGGTACTCTGAACACCTTCCCGAAGTAAAAACCAGGGGAATTCTACCAACGCCGAGTATCAGCTCGATCAACAACATTGATTTGATGCAGTACCTCACCATCAATTTACCGGAATTGGATATTGAGCTGGGCAGGGGCGAGAACGAGACCCAGGAACCGCCTGCAGTTTCTTCCGAGATGGTGTTTGATAGAACGCCTCCACAGAAGTATCAGTAGTAGCTGCAGTCATAGTCGGAACAGCAACAGGAAAAACACCCCACAAACAAAGAAGCGACCCATAATAACCTCATATAGACAAGTGCCGAGTCCACCAACCAAGACAACCTTCTCGATATCGGTGCAAGTTCTAGTCTATACAGATATGCAACCTTTTTATAGAAAATTGTAACATTATAACGTCTCACAAATAAATGGCATTGCAAATAGAGTTTAGGTCCCACCTTGAGGACCGGCGAATGGCGAGCATTGTCTCTTTTACTAAATTTCCAGCTACACTAAAGATAAACCACCTGATAGGCTTTAATGAAAATAGAGTATACATTCCCCCCCCTCTTTGAAGCTAAAAAAGGGGGCTGACCAGGTTATCCTTTTGACTAGTGTTTAAGGAAAGCTCATCTCGCCAGTGGCATTACCAATTTACGTGCAAGTGCATGGCATAATCGATGAGTGCGCAGGATAAGGAAAAAGTTTCTACAATGTCAACACAAAGAAAAGGGGAGGGGGGGAGGAGTAGCCCGTACATTCCAGCTGGTCTTACCACTGGCACTAAACACATGGGTACTCTGATTTTTACAAGTACATGAAGAATCCGTGACATGTACTTGTAAAACACATCACCATATGGGGCATGCAAGTAGCGATACTGGCGATTTTCCAGTATAGAGGAAAAAAAAATACCCCCACCACAGTTATGCAATCTCCACCCGAATATGCTGGAGATGGGCCATCCGCAAAGGTATGAGGAAACCTCTTCCCCATGGCTTTTGTGCCACCAGTAAACGGAATCCGTGGATGTGGAACACTCCCACCAAGGGGAAGTATGGTTACATGAAAATGCCGTGAGCGACTCAGATAGCCCAGACTTTCGTTATTTGCAATTTAGTGTATTTTATTTGTGACTAAATCGTGGCATACAATTTCTTGGATCACCAAAAGGTGTTGGCATTGTTGTCATGACTAGTCTCGTTTTGTGCATTCTTTTCGCTGGTCAGAGAGGCCCAAGCTGAAACTTCCAGTGTATTGTTAAGGTGCGACTATGGAGGGTTTTCTATTGTCAGGTCGGGAAAACCACCAGGCCACAGACAAAGACAAAGCCTCCCAACTCCCAGAGCAATGAACAAAGCCGCACAACACTTTTTCATAATAATTGGGAGTACTAGTTTGGATTATATGGCTCTTTCTCTTTTGTTTTATATCCACCACTGAGATATCTATAGTGTAACAGGAATACAAATCTCTATTTGGCGGCTTCATGCGAGGGTGAGGGAATTGGAGAACTATTTTTCGGTACCATTCGCCAGCCACCTTCAAGCACTCCTTATCCATTTCTTGTGTCACGTACCAGTCTCCCCACTCCCAATAATGGAACTCACCTAAGGTGTTTTTTTTCCATACCAAGCTTTTCGTAGTGGCATTGGCATTGTGAAACACAGAAAAAACTACTAATAATTGGTGCCATTACAAGGTCTAAAATGTATCCACTAGTTTGTTCCTCTTCTCTTTCGTATCCTTCTTCTGTTTCTTCCTCTTCCTCCTCCTCTTCTCTCTCTCTCTCCAATTGAGGGTTCTTTTCTCGTAACCAGACACTTTGTATCCAGCCCCATAACCACACTAGCCAAAGGAACATAATCGCCCATTTTCCCAGTTCCCCATACCACACACCCCACGACTTCAAGGCACACGTAAACACATCCCACACCAACCTAAGTACTAATCGTTTCTTTTCACTGGCTTAGGCTAATAGAAGAAACTTAACGACAACGACGAACTAAAACAAAACAAAAAAAAAATAACAACAATAAAAAAAAAGTCAATTCCAATTCCAAGTCTGGCTCCCCTCCTCCTCCCCTTTCAATTCTTCCCCTTTAGCCTACAGTTCTAACTGGCAACCAAACAAACAGTACATGTAAAAACACTTATCAGAGCGGCCATTTAATCCAAGCCAACCCATTTTGTTTTTCCTCAACCAAAATAAGACCTATACCGAACTATACCGAACAATCTCCCCCCCCCACCACCACCACCACCACTAGAGGCTGTTTCCTATTGATCTAGTACCAGCGGAAAGCCCACCTAAAAGAAAGTCACACAATTTTATTTTTTTTTTTCGCTCTGGAAAGAAAAAAAAAATTGTCCACCGAACAAACTGTGTAATCAAACCAATCACACCTGTAATCGGCTCAAAACACACTAGAGAGTTTCTCAGAACACTAGAAAGTTGCTCAGAATACACTAATAAAGAGACTCTCAGAGAAGCTGCAACTTGGAAGTATAACCATCCCTAACTGGTGATTGCAAATTTCTTTTAAATCCCAAGTACACGCAGTGTTTTTTCCCGTGATCAATCCTGATCTTTGACCCTTTGGTATAGGATTCACTCGTTTAGGTGAACACAACATTACCCCACACAGACTCTGACCCCACGCACATAATGATAAAGTCGTTTAGAAAGAGTAAAAGACTGTCTGGTACAGATACGTCACCCAAACGTTCCATAAGGATTTCTCGTACATTCCACGATACAGACGAGGCGATGCAAACCCCGAAAGTGGTTATTAAAGCCCTCTACGACTACCAGCCACAAGGGCCAGGAGAACTTGGGTTCTCCAAAGGCGACTTTTTTCACGTATTAAACGATGGAGACGACGAAGACCACCAACTCGCAAAGTCCAATGGCTGGTACGAAGCTACAAACCCCATGACCCACGCTAAAGGAATGGTACCTATAAGTTATTTTGAGGTGTTTAATCGATCTAGGCCCTCGGCAACAATCAACGCTACTCCCACAAATCCCAATTCCACCATCGGAACCTCGCCGGTGTCTCCAACCAAGCCGGCAAGGAACTCTAACCAAACATTATACGCCATCACCTTGTTTGAGTTTAAAGCCGAACGAGAAGACGAGCTAGACGTGATGCCAGGAGAAAGCTTGATAATCTGTGCCCACCACGACTATGAATGGTTTATAGCCAAACCTATTAATCGGTTGGGTGGTCCTGGGTTGGTGCCGGTTTCTTATGTAAAGATTGTTGATTTGTTAAACCCCACATCCACTGGCATCTCCATAGACTCCAGCAACCACGAAGAGATGGTTAAGGCCCTCAACGGGTTCCAGATCCCCACTGTGGAACAATGGAAGGACCAAACGGCAAAGTACCAGGCGTCAACTATCCCATTGGGGTCCATATCTAGCAACCAAACTCCACCGGTTTCTGCCAACACCCAGTACTTTGACCATAACCAACGGAACCACGACGATTCTAACCGGTCGTCATTGAGCTCCTCGCATCTCGCGGTGGTTGAAGCTAGTGTCGATTCCTACCAACTAGACCATGGCCGCTACCAGTACTTGATCACGGCACGGTTATCCAATGGGAAAATCCGCTACTTGTACCGCTACTACCAAGATTTCTACGACTTGCAGGTGAAGTTGTTAGAGTTGTTCCCCTACGAGGCTGGCAAGATTGAAAACTCTAAACGAATCATCCCGTCCATCCCGGGGCCATTGATCAACGTCAACGATTCCATCTCTAAATTGAGACGAGAGAAATTAGACTACTACTTGCGTAATTTAATAGCGCTTCCAAACCATATTGCCAGATCGGAAGAGGTGTTGAAGTTGTTTGATGTGTTGGATAATGGGTTTGACCGTGAGACTGATAAGCGGGTATCGAAACCAATCAGCCAGAAATCAACCTCGCACCAGGACCGATTGTCGCAGTACTCCAATTTGAATTCGTATCCTCGGAGATCGGACTCTGTGAGCAATTCGGCAGAGTCGGCATTAAACCAGTCTAGCGAATCGTCGAGCACAAATATGACCATGCCCGACCAACAGCAGGGCATAGCGCCATCGGCACCATCAGTAACTCCCGCAGCGGCGGTGGCTGAGCCCAAAATAACCAAAACCAAAGTGAAGTTCTACTATGAAGACGATATCTTTGTGTTGCTCTTGCCCACCAACTTGAGACTACAAGACTTGAAGACCAAGCTACATAAACGTTTGGAGTTGCATGATCCTGCCCAGCACAACTTTGATAGTGCCAGAGCCCCGGACCAGATTCATCTATTTTTGAAAAACGACTTTGAGGACTTTATTAGCGAAAATAACATCGAGAACCAAGAGTTTACCGACTTGCATCAGCAGAAGTTGAAGGAGTTTGAGGTGGATGATAATGAAAAGTTCCATGAGGTGTTGTTTGATAAGTGTAAGTTGGTTATATTGGTGGATTAGTTGTAGGAGTTGGGGAGAATGGTTGGTTAGTTATATTTTGTACTATACAAGCTGAAAAAGGAAGCAGCTGGAGGGTGCAGACGTTGTTTTGCTTTTCGTGCGATTATTGCATCAGCACAAGTGTGGATCAGTGGACGTCAAGCGGTGTTTGGCTAGCCAGAGACGTTTTGTTAGGTATATTTAGTTCTAAATATTCTATGTTTTAGTTATTTTGTAAGTTAATGTATACAAGTTGAAAGTGGAGGGTTTCTCTGGAGGGAGGATGGTGACCAGGGTTCTACTTGAGAGGAGGCATTATTGCCCAGGATGGGTTACATCTGGAATTACAGAACCATCCATTCAAATGTAAGTATGGTGGAACATGGCTACCAGAGTTCAAAAACTTACTATTACATATACAATACACTGCAGATGAGGAATGAGAGTAATATCGCACTAGATCCAGTATACTTAGTTATGGCTGGTTTGGTGATGTGAAAACTTGTAATATTCCAATGGATAACCAGACGTGATTCTATCACTACTATAGCCAATTATGATGAAAACACCCGGGAACAACAAACTACAATCCCTTCACTATCATGCCACTCGATAAGCTACATCTCTAATGAACACTGCTGGTATGAAGTAGCATCAATAGGAAATGTAACCCCCTCATAACCATCTCTGGTAAGCACGCAAGCAATACTCACCAAATAACATCCACGTGACTTCCCGATATACACACAAGCATAAACATTCTGCATTGGAGTCTCCTTATCGTTCCATTCTCCAAACAGTTATCTGAACTGTATATATAGAGACACTTCCAACAGAGAACACATTTCCTAGTAGCAAGCCCTACATCTGGTTACCATAAATCATGTCTGAAATTAATTCAAGCCATACTGGAGAACCACGGTCGTTTTTTGGAGGACTAGTCCGTTGGTTACTTGGTTACCAAGGCAAGAGTATATCCCAAGAACAACTGGCACCAGTGAATGCAGATGAATTTAAGGCTGCACCACCACCACCACCACCAGAACCTATACTTAAGCCTGAAGGTACTGCTAGTGGTGGGATCAATAACACATCCACAGCTAATCTGATGCCAATACACAAAATGATCAACCACACTCCTCTCAATGAGAAGCAGGTTCCCAGACTAGAAACCCAACCTCTAGAGCGAGTGTTTTGTCGTTCACCGCGTCTAGGGAGTAGAAGTAAGCAACGGACACCAAAGTCTCCCATACATAAACCGATCACAAGTAGTACTCCTATTAGGAAACAACAAACTCCAGCTAAGAAACAACAAACTCTGGCTAAGAAACAACAAACTCCTACTACGAAACAACACCTCTTGCCGAAAGAGTCACCCACGACAGGTACAAGCAATTCCCGTAGCCCTACACGTTCACCACTACAGGAATTGTCGTTGAGTGAGCTTTTCAAATTGAAGCACGATGGGGCCACTACTCTCAAACCACGCTCTCACCTGGAAACTAAGCTTAGTAAAGACACCACAATAGGCACACTGCCACCTTCGTTAACGAGCATCTCGTTTAAGGAGCTTTTTGAATTGAAGAAACAAAAGGAACAAGCAAAGACTATGAACCGGGTTACTCAAGAACCAAAGATTATGAACCAGGGTACCCAACAACCAAAACGAAAGATCGACTTGGATGATCCTACAGATGGCGTATACGAAAAGAAACTTAAACTAGCTCCAAAGGTGGATAATGTGCATATAAACCCCACGTCAATAGAGAGCCAGCCACCATTTCAACCGGTTAAGGTGCCAACAGAAACAAAGCCGGCTTCGTTGACACCTACTAAAGCCAAGAACGACTTCCCTGCTGCACTCACACGAATTTCGATCCTGAAGTTGGTGAATAAAGACAGAGATGAACACCAGCCCAACGAGGATACGCGCGTGGATAGAAGTATGCAAACTACAAATGCTGGCATTCAAGAAACTAACAAACTGGACCACACTAGCCCATCCCTAGCTGGGAAAGTTGGTATCTCAAATGTGCAGGACGATACGAAGAGAACATTACCAGTTTTAGAACCATACTCTCCATTGAACAAGATTCCCAGAAAGTCAATCAGGAAACTAGATGGGGACCGAATTAGGAAAACGTGGAATGCCATTAGATTGTTGAACAGTTCGGACGATGAAGACGAACAACCTGTGAATGCTCTTCGAGATTCAAAAAATGTCAGTTTTGTAAGCGAGAAGGAGAGTTTCCAGGACCCTGTTAGAACAATCATGGCTGAAAATGGTAACGGTAACACCACCAATGAGACCAACCAGGAACCACAAGATGGAGAAGGCGCTGTAGCAGAGGAAAGTGGTGGAAAGTCCACACTGGAATCAATCGATACTTCTAATATAACTGAAGAAGCTAGAAGTCGCCCAGACCGCCTCCAGACGGCTGGTGGTACCGATAAACACAGATATATGGACGAGACGATTGAAGATAGCGATAGTGACTTTTTCCAGGAAATGAATAACGTGAAAAAGACGCGAGCACAGAAGGGTCGGAAAAGTCGTACTTCTCATAAAACGTTGGACAATACTCCGGCCGATAGTCACGAAAAGGACAATGCAACGAGTGTTGAGTCCAGTACTGTGTTACTGTATACTCGGTCTCGGAGAATACGCCCAAAACGTTAGCCCAAAGTGTACATATGATTGGTTGAGCCTACGTTTAAATGCCGTGGGAAACCTGGGGATTGTAGAGATGTGTGTGTGTGTAAAACCTAATATGGTAATAAACCAACCATTAATAGGAACCAGAGAGAGAGAGAGATCTTTTACTCTGAAAAGGTTTACTTTTACATGTCACCATTACCATAGCCACCTCCAAACTGATAGCCATTTCAGGGAGCAAACCAAGAACCCAAATACACTAGCATGGCTCAAGGTATCTTCTGCACCTGTCCCGTGGCACCTTAATACCACCATAAAGAAACGAGAAGTATTAAGCTTGGCAACTATGGGACCTCGTACCTAAAGAAACCGATACCTTTCATTTCGCAAAGTATTAGTGACAGAAGGGTAGTCTACAAATGGAATTATCTGAAGTTAACAATCTTACACAAGAAATGCCAGAGAATACTATATACGTGTATATTGTCTTCCTCTATAGGACACCACAAGATACTTAATACTGTACTATAACCATATATATAAGACACCACCGTAACAGGGGGGCCTTTACCGTACCAGAGTTACAAATTTGTGCTAGCCTCACAGCTTATTCTCCACAATTATTCACATTTGGTAGCGTGGACACATTGTCCACACTCCCCCCCCCCCTCTTGCCCCATTTTCAACACGGCAAAAACTATGTAGCCATTACTAAGGTTTGAACAAGTGCTTACATAGTCACATATACTGTTGATAATCGCTATTGAACACGTTTGCTGTCAACATGATCTCGCCCAAGTACTCGCAGTCCCATTACTACCACTCAATCAAAACTCTCACCAGCAACGCCGCTCCCCACACCATCAACTTGTACTTTGACTATAACTGTCCCTTCAGTGCCAAGCTCTTCTTCAAATTGTATGACACTGTCATTCCCCAATTACACAAGAAGCACCCGGGCCGCTTGCAATTTGTCTACGTCAACGTTATTCAACCCTGGCATACAAATTCCAACCTTTTGAACGAGTTTGCTCTTGGTTATGCTAAGCTATTGCGGGAACACCCATCCGAGTCAATTGACTCAAACAAAGCGTTCTGGGAGTTGTCGCGTGTATTGTACAAGAACAAGGAATCATTCTACGACACCTCCAACATTGATTTGACTCGTAATCAGATCTATGAACAGATCCACGATGTTGTTTCTAAGGAATTGCAATTGGCGTTCCCTAAAGAAACCATTTTGGAGCAGTTGGTAATTAAGCCTTCGGCAGAGCCCAGCAATGCCGGAAATGCTACTGCTGTTGACGTGAAGTATTTCACGAGGTATTTGAGAGGAGTTGGTGTGCATATTACACCTACAGTTAGCATTGATGGGATTGTGAGTGATGCAATCTCCAGTGGTACTGCTGAAGAGGAATTGATTCGTTTATTTGAGGCTCCATTAGTGGGGTAGTGTTTCTTAGTGTCGTTTATTCGCCGGGTGATCATGAATATTCCCAGTGCAGTATAAATATCTGATTAATGAACAGAGTACACATTTGATAATCAGTATACACATTTCATAATATACACATGCAATGAAATACCCTACATATGAACACTCTAATATTCCTCCTCCTCGTTATCATCATCATCCTCCCCTAGTTGAACGTCTTCACCATCGCTATCGGAATCATCCTCCAATCCCCCAGCTTCAACAGTCATAATCTCTTCACCTCCTTGTCCCTGGTACTTTCTAGCAATTCTCGATGCCCTACCCACATTCTGGGCCTCTTCTCTTGCTCTCGCTTGCAATTCCTTCAACTCTGTTTTAAATGCTCCTCTTACAGCCGGGTTGGAAAACGTATCCCACATCTTCAACGCCCCACTAACACCACCAACAACCAAATTACCGGCAACTTCAATATCTCCAGCATACGAGGACGTCAACACATTACCAAGGCCAAAGTCACGTGAAAGAATCATCGAGGGACCTTGTGACTGCTGAAGGGGACATTTCCAGAGTTTCACCACCTTCTCGCCCATGGCACTAGTGACTAACATTCCCGGGACGTGGTTATTCACATCCAAGGAAGAAATCCCAGCATCGTGAGCGTGTAACGTCCAGAGTGGCTTTTCCGTCACTCTGACGTCATAGGCATACACATTACCGTTGTCGGTACCGGCATAGAAAACTTCCGGAACCGAAGGATGACCCCAACGAACGTTTTCCACTTCTTCACCTGGAGAGACTTTATAGCTTTTGGTGGACTTTGACGAATCAGAGATTCTCACGTCAGTAACACCAACGGTGGAGTCATAACCACCAGTCAATAGGATTGAAGCCTCTATAGGGTGCCATTGTGAAGACGATACGGTCTTGTTGCTATGGATGGTGTTGAACGAATGAACTGCAGTTCCGTGGTTCAAATCCCACAACTTGACTGTTTTATCGGCTGAGGTGGATGCTAACACTGACCGATGGATTCTATTATGAGCCAACGACAATACCGCATCAGTGTGGTGGGTGGTTACATGCTGAGAAGACTTCTTCTTTTTCTTATTCTTCTTCTTCTTGGCCAACGAATTAAACGAGTTCTTGTCGGGTTCTCCAAGAATCATATCTGGGAACGCCTTATCGATCGAGTCCAAGCTCCATATTTCAATCTGGGGGTCAAACGTCCCAATGGCAGCAAAGTTGCCGATATTGCTTTCGGTTTCGGATTGACCAGGCTTGAAGTTGATCCACTCGACACATAATGGGAATGCCGGTAACATAATGTCGTGGTGTACATACAAGTTTGATTCTCTTACCAATCCATTTGCCACATCAGGATCGAGCTTGTCTGCTTCTTCTTCCTCGGCTCCGACTGGAGCTCCAGCCCCATCGTCGTAGATGTAGATATCCAAGTACGAGATATCATCTTCGGTTCTGGTGGCCAAGACCAAGTTGTCAGTAGGGTAGATCTGGTTCTCCTTCTTCTCTTCTTGTATGTCAACTTCAGTAGGTAAAGTTAGGTACGCGTCTTCACCTTCTTCCTGGTGCAATTTAACGTCGCTGTTGGATAACCCAGGAAACATCGTCACTTGTTCACCATCGCTATCCTTGTCGTCATCGTCATAAGTCTCCAAGTTGTACTCTTTGAGATCATCATCGATTTCAATTTGGTCTTTTAACGTAGATGCCGACTTGGCTTGCGTCTGTGCTTCCTGTTCGGCTTCTTCCAAGTCTTGTCTGGCATCGGTCAACTCGAGGTTGGCCATGGCGGTGATCCGTTCCATTTCCTCATCGTTCAATTCGTATTTTTCAGGGAACTCGGCCGCAAATCCCCGAGGAACCCAAGTACTTGCCGAGATCATAATGAGATGTGTATTGATCTATCTGGAGTGGAGGGAGAGAGAGAGAGAGGGTTCTTTAAGAAAGTCTCGTGAAGTACGATGAGATGAGCTTGGGAATTTTTCATCTGGTCGTGCAGAGTGACAAAAAATATTCTCGAGCCTACTAAAACGAGGAAACGGTGGTTGTATGTAGAGTTGGTATATATACCAGAGTTGATTGATGTGGTTGGTGGTGGTGGGTGGTTCGATTTACGTGAATGATCTCTTTATTTACGGGAATATTGTTCTACTTACGTGAATGTTTCTATCAACATAAATATTTATACTCCCATCTCATACAAATCCAACAGGTTCCCTCCCCATCACATATAATATACTCTCTCTCCCGCCTCTACAACAAAACAACTCCAATGCCACTAGTCTGGTCTTCACAAACCGCCTTGCTCTCCGGATCTATCCCTCCATGCATGGGAAACGTTCTATAGTTAAACAAATAGTAATTCAAAAACCCATCTCCACTGCCAAACTTGTTATCCTTCAAGAAATAGGTATTGTCCTGGGCAGTCAAACAGTTAAACACATCAATGCCAAACCCTTTAGCGGTGATCAAAGCGTCTGTTATTAGCTGGTTCAACCGGGGCTTGTACTCGTCATCAGCAGCATCGGTGGCATAGTAGAATAAGTAAGCAATCCCCAACTCACTATGCTGTGTATTCTCCAACACAGTAAATGGCAACAAGTAGTAGGAGAAAAAGTCGGTGATTCTCCCTTGTGAATCTTCCACCACATAAGTCTTAACGACATTGGACGTGGACCCGGAGTTGCCCAACATCCAATGCGTGAACTCCTTCTCAGTAAACAATTGGACAATGTCAAACCGCTCCTGGTACTTTAATAGCAACTCCAATGTCTCCTTAACATCCTTTTCCTCCATGGGCCTCAAGCCAGACGTCTGGGTGGCATTAGGCAACGCATACTTGGCCACCATCTCGGACTTGGTCTTGTTCGCAGGCAAGTGCGAAAAACCAACATCGTGCAACTTGGACCAGTTGATAGGACGGTGTTGGTAGCGGCACTGGGCCATCGGAGTAGGCAAGACAATCCCCCCAGTATACAACGCCTGCCAAATGTTTTGTTTATTAACTCGGCGAGTGATTTCTTTAATCATCACCGGCGCCAACCGCTTATTCCGCAACTTCTTGTGGATACACAAAAAGTTGATTTCCACCGACTCAATCACCGTGCCGGATTTGTTGAGTTTCACCGTAACCGGTGTAGCCGCAATAAACGCCACCAACTTGCCGGTTTCCCTAACCCGGACCCCGGTATGCCATTCCTTACACCAGCCAGGGGGCTTTAAGGCCCACTTAAAGAATTCGTGCGAATACTTGAATCTGAAGGTGGCATCGGTATCCTCAACGTAGTTCTCATACAACAAAACATAGAGTTCATCCAACTCGCTGTCATTCTCGATATCGATGGTACTCCATTCAAAATCCTTGATTAATGGCAACGGAGAGTCGGGGATATCTGCCGGAGTCTTTTCACTATCAATTGCACCCTCCGATTCGATTTTTTCGTCTAATCTTGGTACCGGCTGGGTCTTCCAGAACTTGTAGTCTTTCATTTCTTTTTCTTGTGCAGGTGTCAACTCTTGTCCCAAAGCTAAGAGTTTTAACAAGTCCTCAATAGACTTGGGAGGGTCTCCGTTATTGCCACTACCCGACATTATCTCGATACTTATATGTTTAAGGTATTTGGGGTATTTGAGGGTTGTTGGTAAAAGGATTGGTTCGTTGACTAAAATTCTCTCTTGGGTGTTTTTTTTTTTTGGCTTTTCAGTGGAGCCGATTCGTTTATGTTGTGAAACTGGTAGAAGGGTTATTGTGTAGGTAGTTGTCTTGTGTAGATTGTGTATAGTGAGTAGTTTATATCGACTAGTTTATATCGGCTAGTTTATATCGGCTAGTTTATATCGGATAGTTTATATCGGATAGTTTATACCAAAATACTCCTTCAAAATGGTGCTTAAGAATAGTAAATGGGACAAGAAGGCAACGTACAAGTATATGAAAAAACACGGGATTGCTCCTAAGAAACCAACCCAGGACATTGAGCCAAAGGTACATTGGTCTTCTAAAAAGCAGACTGATCGTGATGCCAAACTCGTGCTAGAGGATTCGGACGATGATGAATGGGATTCGGATATTGACAATGCACTCATAAACCACTTTTATCCCCAGCTTGGGGATGACTCAGTCGAGCTCACGCTTGACCAGAAAGTAAAAATCAAGCGGCAGATAATTCTGGAGTTGGAGAGTCAGGAGAGTCAGGGAGTTACCGAACCCGCTAATAACGGCGATGGCGAACAAGAAAATGAACAAGAAGACGTGGGCGGTATATATTTGGGATCTAGCGAGAATGAAGCCAAGGAGATGCGTGGTGAGCCTTCACCCCAAAAGTTCAACTTGGACGAATTCATCGCCAGCATAGATGCAAAGCCAAACAAAAATCGTAAATTATTGCGCAACAAAATGTCCAATAACTTCCTTGAAGAGTATGGGCTTTCTAGCTACGATGAGCTTTCTCGGAAAAATGATGATTATAATGACGTATACTATAAGAACAGGGCAGCCCGGAGTTTGAACAAGATTAGTGCTGCTGAATTGGATGGGTTTGTGATTGGAGAGTCGTCGTTGGGCCAGCCGGTTCATGACAGGAACGACAGCCATATACGTGTGCTTACTCAGGAAGAACTCGAGGAGGATAAGCGTAGGAAGAAGTTGGCCGCGCAGCATGAGTTTTACAAGCAAATAAAAGCTCGATATGACCCCAGTGTAAGTAAACCGGGCCAGAAAGTGCTTGAGATTAACAACTTCAATGCCCACGATCAGTCTCTGATGGACTTTTTGAATGCAAAGTTGACCAAGAGTGGCGAAAACACCTATACCGGTCTAGACGAGGATATAAATACCCTCTTAGGAACCGATATCTCGGGAACTGCCAGAGAAAGTAATCTGGCCAAGAATCCTGATAACATCGATGAGTTTATGGCTGGTTTATCTGTAGATTCCCGTAAGTCTCCTGCCACCACCAAGAAACCAGCGAAATTCACACCCAGCAATGACGAGTTTCTCGACGACTTGTTAGGTATATAGCAGAGCAGTTGTCAGGCATATAGCAGATCAGTTGTCAGGCTCCCTCCTCAATTGTATGTATGTACTGCTTACCATTGTTCGCTCCCCCACACATAAAATTCTCGCGGTGGTTTTTCTTCCTCCCCCCCCCGGCCCGTGCGAATTATTAATATCCTCATCGCTTATCTTGTGGATTCCAGAATAGTAAACTTTCCCTCCATCAACTCGACTGCCAAAGATATGACTTCTGCCGTACATTCGTCCAAGCCTGCGGTGTTGGCATCCCACGCCGAGTTATCCCCCAAAGACGAGGAGGCCCTCTCGCTATTTGAGATAGGAGTGGAAAAGGAAACCTCGGGACTCATGTCCGATGCAGTAGAATACTATAGACGAGCATTCAAACTCAATGACCACGTAGACCGACTCTACCGGTCATTAAAACTACCCCATGCCATGAGTAAGTTGCGGTCAGAACGAGGGAAGAATAGCACCAAACGAGTCGATGAAGAGCAAGTAAACAAAATCAACGTGGACCAGTTGATTGCCAGCTTTGCTCACATCGAGGCCCAGGCTCCTGACAAGAACAACCCCGACCACGAAGATGCCGTGACGGTGAAGTTCGCCAACCTCGGACTCGATAACCACGAAGAAGTTATCCTGAAACCGGTATCTCCATTAGTACACCTCCCGCATGATATTTGGATATACATTTTTGGGATTTTGGCAGAGACGGCACCGGAGTGTTGGTTCAAGATGTCCATCACCTGCAAGAAGTTTGCCTATCTTGGGTTTGCCAGTTCGAGTATCTGGCGGCAGTTGTGTATAAAAGTCTACCCCCACCAAGTCTATGAAGAAAACCAGCAGTACTTGGCCAATAGGACTCTTGATGGTGGGGACGAGACCGATTTGCCGATCCCCAAGGACCAGTTGCAGATATTGCCCGGTTACAACGATTCCTGGAAGACGATGTTACGAAGTCGGCCATTTATCAAGTACTTGGGCTGTTATATCAGCGTAGTAAATTACTATAGCGAAGGTGGCCGAGATTTATTTTCCAGCAGTTGGACCAACCCCGTACGAATGATTACTTATTATAGATATATACGATTCTACCCCGACGGAGTGTGTGTAAAAGTATTATCGCTATTACCACCGGAGCAGGTAGTGCCACATCTTCTGCGTTTCAATACCCAAGGGCTACCTGATTCTGGTGCGGCTGATGGCAAACCTGTGGTGTACACCGAAAAAGGGGGCCACCATATATACCTTGGCCAATGGACTATTTCGGCCACCGGTGAGGTTCATATAGTGGTCGAGAATGGGTCGGTTCCGTTTTACGATTTCCATTACTATTTCCAAGTAAAGTCGTTGGGGCATATCAATAAGCATGCCAAATTGGCCTGGGACCGGTATCTCACGGTAAGGAAGAGAATGGAGGGTGCTGAAGAAGAAGAAGAAGCTGACGATAGAGTAGGCGAAGTCACGGTGCTCCCGTTGAAGAATGAGAAACCGTTCAAGTTCCTGCGAGTCAAGTCGTATACTCTTGACAATTAGCAGTTCTAGAAATGTATATGAGTAGGTAATCTGTGATAGAAAGTATAGTTTATGGCTGCAAAAACATTATCCTACGTTCTCGGTGTAAATACAAGCACATGTACGTAATTTCCAGACCGGTTCCAAGGTGAAAATTTTCACAATTTTTTTTTTTTCTTTGGTCTTCCTGCGCAAAGAACCATCGATCCCAACAACCCATACAAAAAAAAAACCACCACCACCACCACCACTGAAAAATTTGTATGAAGAATCACCTGGTGATTAACCAATAGTACCCGGTATACTCCATAGAAATAACAGGAGTTACGTATAAGTATGTCACGTTTCTTCGCTTCCGGATACACTTCCGACTCCTCGTCTGAAGAGGAAGAATTATTGAGTACTTCAGAAGAGGAATTACTTTCCTCTTCTGAAGAAGAATCGACCGACTCCGAATTCGGTAATGACGAATCCGAAGATGAGTCTAGTGATGATGATGAAGGTAGACCCTCGGGACCAGCTTATTTCTTGAAGAAATCGTTTCTTAAAGGTGCTGGTGGAGACTCTGACTCTGAAAGTGATGACGAAGGGAGAAAGGTGGTGAAATCAGCCAAAGACAAGTTATTGGACGATATGAAAGATTCAATTGAAGTGATAAATGTCAACAAGAGGACCAACACTTGGACGGTGGTGTTGTCGGAGTTTGATAAGTTCAATCGGTACTTGATTAGGGCTAATCAGCAGAACTTTGGCACTCCTAAATTCTATATCAAATTGTTATCGGGATTGGAAGATTATATCAACGAAACCGCTGAAAATGAGAAATCGGAAAAGACCATGAATGCCGCCGAGGCCAGAGCTTTCAACACCACTAGACAAAGGGTTAAGAAGCAGATTAAGGAGTTCCAGGTCCACTATGATTTGTACAAAGAAGAACCAGAACATTTCGATCAGGAAAACGAACCTTTGGAAACTGCTGCTGCTGCTGCTGCTGCCGCGTTTACTAGAGAAGGTACAGCCGCCAGAGAGGATGGTGAAGGGTACGCTGGCTCCGGTAGAGTGTTGAGTCCTGTTTTCGCCACGTTGAAGCAAATCGCGGAAACTCGTGGTAAGAAGAATATCGACAAGCACGAACAGATCCAAACCTTGGAGGAGTTGTTACAGTCTCATTTGTCCAAGGGTACTCCCTTTGAGTTGATTTCCATCTACCAGAGTTTGTTGGCGGTGAGATTTGACGCGGGGTCCAACCAGGCGTTTATGCCCATCGAGTTGTGGCAGAACAACCAAAAGGACCTTTTGGCGTTGTTGGACTTATTGGAAACCGTCGTGGACCAATACCAGGTGTCTGAGTTGGGTACCACCACCGACGATATCGATATCGAGCCTACCCCTAACGCCCAGGGTGTCAAGGTTATCTTTGGTTCTGTGACTTCGTTGATTGACAGATTGGACGACGAATTAACCAAATCCTTGCAACACACCGACCCCCACTCGACCGACTACGTGGGAAGATTGAAGGATGAAGCCACCATCTATAACTTGATAGTGAAGGGACAGGTGTACGTTGAAACCATCACGCCTGAATCGGTACAAACCCAGTCGGAGCAGTTGGCGAGAATCGTGTTGAGAAGATTTGAGCACGTGTACTACAAACCCGATCAGTTAATCAAGGCCAACGAAGAGGAGGTGTGGAAGGCTATTACTCAGGATTCGGTTATTGTCACCAAAACTGCGTCTCCATCGGAATTGACCAATGGACTCACTAAATTCTTACAATCCCACAGGAACCCAATCTATGGCCAGCATGCCACGTTGTTTATTGTGTACTACTATGCGGTAAACAACCACTATGCTGCCGCCAGAGAGTTATTCTTGGGGTCGCAATTCTACTCCACCATTAACGATTCTGAATCCTCCTTACAAGTACAGTACAACAGAGCTTTGGTGCAGTTGGGGTTGAGTGCGTTCAGAGCCGGTGCTATTGAAGAAGCCCACACTATTTTGGCGGAGATTGTCAACTCGCAAAGATCCAAGGAATTGTTGGGCCAAGGGTTCTCGTCCAAGTACCCCAGTCAGGCCACCACGGTGGAGAAACAGAAGTTGTTGCCCTTCCATCAACACATCAACTTGGAATTGTTGGACTGTTCGTACATGACGTGTTCTTTGTTGATTGAAATTCCTGCCTTGGCGGCTGCCAATGCGGCTGCTGGCGGTTCCACCAAGGACTCCAAGCGTAAATCTTCGGTGAAATCGTTCAAGAGTAAGTTGGAGTTCCACGATAGACAGTTTTTCACTGGTCCTCCAGAAAGTATCAAGGACCATATTGTCCATGCTTCTCTTGCCTTGCAAAAGGGAGACTGGGCCAAGGCGTACAACTTGTTGTCGTCGATCAAGATCTGGAAGTTGTTCCCGGATAACGTTAACTTGTTGGCTATGATGAAGAAGCAGTTGCAAGTGGAAGGGTTGAGAACGTATATTTTCACCTACAAGTCGGTGTTTTCCAAGTTGTCGGTGGCCAAGTTGTCCCAGGTGTTTGACCTTGCTCGCGAGGCCGTTGTTGAGATCCTTGAAACCATGATTGAAGTTGGTGACATTGCTGGTGCCGTCGACGACAGTAAATCGTTTGTGAACTTTACGTCGGCACTGCCTAGAAGACCTAGATTGCAGGAGTTGGCTATTGTCATGAAGGAAAAGGTGATTTTATTGGCGGAGAAGAATGAAAAGACCCAATCGAGTGGATACGGTAAGAAACAAACCCCTCAACAGCAGCAGCAGCAACAACAACAGCAGCAACAACAACAACAGCAAAAAGAGGCTAAGGAATTAGTGCAAGAGGAACAAAATAGGTTTAGGTACGCCAATGTCAATTCTAATAACGACGAGTTCCAGGCTACTGCTTAGAGTGTTGTTTAAGTAGGTTTTGTAAATTATTCTCTTTAGCATTTTAGTTTATAGTTTTTATTCAGTTTTTTTAATATTTGGGCCCGGTTGTGAAGTGGATGTTTGTGGGGTGTGTGAGGTGGGGTGGAGCAGAATGATTTCACTAGAGAGAGAGAGAGAGATTGTGTGGGTGTCTTACCAGTATATGTCTTCCGATATTCCAATACACACTAACATATCTATGTTTCGATGGACTTTATCAACCAACCAAGAAACAGAAATGCTACTATATAACCATGAAATAGGAATCTCTGAAAAAACCAGACACAACCCACTACGTCATCAACAGTTATTGCTGGATCATCTCGGAAAAACTATACAAACTCCGAGTAGCTTATACTCCGACAAAAAAAAAATATCTCAAGCACAGCGATGAGATGCCCTTACAAGTCCTGGTCATTTACTACCCATCGCCAGGTGACGGATTTCCGTTTAAGACCATGACTGAGGAACAGAAACAAAAGAGGATTAAAGTTACCGCCCTTTGTGAGCTCTGCCACTCGCGTAAAGCGGTGATGAAGAGACCAAAGAACCTCCAGAAACTCTGTAAGGAGTGTTTCTACCATGTATTTGAAACGGAAATCCACCACACCATTACTGACGCTCAGCTATTTGATCCTGGGGATCGGGTTGCTATTGGTGCTTCTGGAGGTAAAGATTCTACGGTCCTAGCGTCGGTGTTGAAAACCTTGAATGAACGGTATAATTACCAGCTAGAGTTGGTGCTTCTTTCTATAGATGAGGGTATTAAAGGGTACCGAGATGATTCTCTCGCCACGGTGAAGCGAAACCAAAAGCAGTATGATATGAGCCTAGAGATCGTGTCCTATAAGGAGTTGTATAACTGGTCTATGGATGAGATTGTTTCCTGCACTGGTATTAGATCGTCGTGTACTTACTGTGGAGTATTAAGGAGACAAGCACTCGATCGTGGAGCAGCCAAACTCGGTATCAACCATGTGGTTACTGGCCACAACGCCGACGATATGGCCGAAACCGTATTGATGAACTTGTTGCGCGGGGATACGGCGAGGTTGGAGAAGTCGTGTGCTATATTGACCCAATCGGCAGGATCCCCGATCAAGCGGTCAAAGCCGTTCAAGTATACGTACCAGAAGGAAATTGTACTTTATGCCCACTATAAGAAGTTGGACTACTTTAGTACTGAGTGTTCCTATGCTCCTGAAGCATTTAGAGGCACTGCTAGAGAGTTACTAAAGTCGTTGGAGTCTATACGACCTTCGTGTATTATGGACATTATCTACAGTGGAGAGCATTTATCGTTGGCACCAAAGAAGAAGAAGATAACCACGCAATACAAAAACAGAAAGCAACCCATTGAAGTCAATCCAGATGGGTCGGTGTCGTTGCCGAGGAAGAAGGAGTTTGCTGATGGCAATCGGTGTGAGAAGTGTGGGTACTTATCGTCCAACCGTATTTGTAAGGCGTGTGTGCTATTGGCGGGGTTGGAGATGAATAGAGCCAAGGTTTCTCTCGACAATAATGTGGCTGTGGATGGCGCAGCCAAGCTTAGCAAGCAGTTAGAGCAGTTGACGTTTTAGAGGTGTGGAAGGTGGGTTTGTGTAGAGAATATTACATCGTGATGTACAGCACTGTATACGACATATATTTCATAATGTACAGCACTGTATACGACATATATTTCATAATGTACGAACTTAACAATCATGACAATATACACCCAGTCTACTCCTTGGGTTTCTTATAAACGTGAGTTGGAGAAGCCTGGTGCTGAGGGAACACCAATGTCTCGGCAATCACGGTATTCTCTCTCCTGGTGCATCCAAACACAATAATCTCGGCAATGTCTTCTGCCGTCAATGGCTGGGTACCTTCATAAACAGCATCGGCCGCCTTGGCGTCGTTCTTGAACCTCACCAATGAGAACTCTGTCATCACCGCCCCAGGACTGACCTCCATTACTCGGATTCTTGTGTTGATCAACTCCCGTCTCATGGCGTCGGTGAAATACCGTACTGCAGCCTTCAGGGCACAATAAACCGACCCTCCGGTATAGGCCTCAATACCAGCCACTGATGAGATATTGAAGATATCTCCGGTGTTCTTCTTGAGGAAAATAGGCAAAATCGCTTGCGTCATGTCAATCAACCCGGTGACGTTGGTGTCCATCATGCCGTGGATATCTTCATCCAAAATGTCACCAACATTGGCTTTCCCCAACGCCTTACCGCTATTGTTCACGAGCACATCAGGCTCAAAGTCTTCAGGAATAGCCTTGACAAACTCAAGTATCGATTCCTTTTTGGTGACATCTAAATACCCGGTGTGGATCTTGATATCGGGAAACTCCTTGGTGAGGCTTTTGGAGAGGTCGAGCAACCGTTCTTGACGACGGGCCCCGAGGATAAGCTTGATGTTTCCTTGGGCCGTATAAGCGAATTCCCGAGCAGTAGCAGCACCAATTCCGCTCGAAGCACCAGTAATTAGAATTGACTTGTTGGCTAATCTTTCAGCAGCTTTTCTTCCGAATGCCATAGCTATAGGGACGTGTATATAGAAGCACTAACCAGGAGGTTATATGAAGAGGGAGGAAGAGTGGAAATTAGTGGAGTTAACGAGGGTTCTTATATATATTTTTTTTTCTTGCTTTGGTGTGGGGTAAGTGGGGGGAACCAGTGAGGCATTCTCGGTTAGGAGTGGGTATGAGCAGAGAGAGGTGAAGGAAGGTGACAATCTAATAGTACAAACAATCCGTACAAACAATCTCTATATATATCTCTATATAAAGTTATACCCAAGCGGTACACATCTACTGCGGAGCTTTGTAAACATGAGATGCCGACGCTTGGTTGGTGGGAAACACCAACGTCTCGGCAATCACGGTGTTTTCTCTTCTGGTCAACCCAAACACAATGACTTCAGCAATATCCTTCCCAACCATAGGCTCCATACCCAGGTAAACCGCCTTGGCCTTGTCAGCGTCATTACCAAACCTAACCAAGCTGAACTCGGTCTCAACGGCTCCTGGGTCAACCTCCAAAACCCTAATCTTAGTACTAATTAACTCCTTTCTCAACGATTGCGAAAAAAACTTCACCGCTGCCTTGGTGGAGCAATAGATACTGCCACCAGGGTAGGAATCACGCCCGGCAATGGAACCAATGTTGACAATCGAACCCGAGTTTTTCTGTTTCAAAATCGGCACAATTGCCTGAGTGAGAGTAATCAAACCTAAGACATTGGTTTGGTACATTTCCGCAACGTCCTGGGGTGAAATGCTACCCACCTGCTCCCTCCCCAAGGCTTTTCCGGCATTGTTAATCAAGAAGTCTACGCTGGCAAATTCCAGAGGCAATGACTTGACAAAGGGCTCAATGGTTTCAATTTTGGACACATCGAGCTCCTGAGGGTGGACTTTTATGTTTGGATAAGCCGCTACGAGTTCTTGTGCAAGTTGGTTTAAATTTGCCTTTCTTCTTGCAGTAAGAATAAGTTTAATGTGTCCATTGGCTGCGGCAGCTAGTTCCTTCGCCGTGGCTTCACCAATACCCGACGAGGCACCAGTAATAAGCACCACTTTGTCGGCAATTCTAGCAGCAGCTTCGCTTCCAAACGACATCTTTTTCTACAATTATAAGTTTGATTATACTTGATACAGAGTATGACAAAGGGTCTGGTTAACTGTCCAGTAGTTTTTTTTTCTCTTTTATAGTCCCCTGCCCCAACCATTACCCGAGGGTATTAGCCATTCTGCCACAGTTTTGAGACAGTGCTCAGTTTGAAGTGGTGGGCACAGCTGGGGGCTGGTAC
Organism: Intestinozyma alai; assembly: GCA_030572135.1. Classification (NCBI taxonomy): domain Eukaryota; kingdom Fungi; phylum Ascomycota; class Pichiomycetes; order Serinales; family Debaryomycetaceae; genus Intestinozyma; species Intestinozyma alai. The sequence goes on along the minus strand of JAJLZI010000001.1, from coordinate 305,437 downwards.
AAAGACAAAGCCACCAAATCTACAGTTTCCGGTTTGTTTCAACTAGTTATATATAAATTACTGTTTAAGAAATTATATCCAGCCGTAACCTAAATTACAAAATGAGAGATGTGATCGATTTGTATGTTTTCAGTCGTTTTGTTCTGTACTATTAACCCACAACTACAAAAAAAAACACTTAGTAGAAGGTAGTTGGAGCGTGAGCCTGGTATAACTTCTTGGACTTTTGGACTCTGTGAGGCAATGGGAACTTCAAGTCCTTGGCCAAGAATTGCTTGACGTACTGTCTCTTGACATCGTCGGTCTTGGCCAATTCAACAACCTTCAAGATGTGAATGTTTCTAAATCTAGCTCTGTGTCTAGCAGCCAAATCCTGGTACATGGTTTCAACAGCACCGACTCTGGTGACGTCTCTGTATTCCTTGTACATGTTGTGAATACCGGATCTGGATTCGTATCTGATCCAGATACCAAAGGTCTTAACCTTGGTTGGCTTGGCTTCAGAAATAACGTTAACGGAAACAATTTCACCAGAGGCCTTCTTGACCTTGTGCAATTTTTGTAAAAAGTACCAGTAACGAGACTTGGCAACAACGGTGTTGGGAGCAAAGATTCTCATACGGAATAACTTTGGTTCGGGGATGGTCTCGGTTGGGAGACGACGACCGATAACTTGATATTCGTTTAATCTAGACATTTCTAAATGGTGGGTGTTAGTATGTTGCTATTCAGTGGAGGAGTAGAGAGAAAAAAAATGGATTTGTCCAAAAGAGGGAGAATCTAACTAGTGGTTCTGACGCATATATGGTTCACGGATGCAGTAGTAAGGGGTGAGGAGTCTGACAAGTAGTTGGACGTCCCCTGCTCCTATGAGTACCGTGACTGGTCTTTCTAGAAACCATGGTCAAGTTACGGCATTCTTATATCACTGGTAGAATATACCCTTGGTTGGGCACACACACATTGGCTCCAATTATTCAATTTACTCAACCAGTGCCCTCATCCACTTGTCACAACCATAATAACCTGTCCACTTGTACATCTATCCGCTTGCCACTGCTATTTTCCCATCCTCTTCGTCGCATCCATCCTAACTATTAATCACTTACTTCTTAAACTGCTGATATCCAAATGTATATGGTAACTCAAGAAGTACGAACAAATACAAGTTTTTTTTTTTTCTTTTATTTTTCACTCTAAAATTTTTCTCTTCCTTGTCCACACTATGAAGGTATCCTGGCGCTGAGGCAAAATCCTCACCCAGCCAGGAGCGAACAAGGTTTCTCGTGCGCCCAGTAAGCGTGCGGGATGGAAGTTTGGCTTTTTTTCTCTCTCTCTCACGCTAAACAATGGGTGAATGTACTGCATATTGCCTCGATGAGTGGGGGTTTTTTTTCTTCTTCTTCTTCTTTCTGGATTAACTACGGGACGTTTGGTGGGCTTTGTTTGGTGCGCATTGGTTTGGGGACGCGGGAGGGGGGGGAGAAAAAAAAGTACAATGTACGGTATATGTTTGCACGTGATAGTTAGGGCTGTAGACCTAATATGCAACTCATTGTCAACTTGCAGCAAGAGGACTGGCTGTGAGAGAGGAGTGCAATTTTTTATTTTTTGCAGCCAAGGTGTACTTAGTACTAGCAATTGCAATTTTCATAGCTACACCATCCCTATACGTGGGACTCAGCTATTCTCGCATCTAGATAACCTGCCATTTCATATACACTACATAACGGGAATTATCCCGCTTATTTGTTGGTAATCGGTAAATACAAACCGGTCGCTATCGAGAACCACTGGCGACTCGCAGATAATATCCCGGATTTTCACAAACACATCTGCTGACTGCGGTTCTGGCTCGATTCGGTACACCTGTATCATGTGGCTGAACACAAAGTAGAAGTACTCGTCTCGGCGGCACGCCTGTTTGGCAGGCGTGGGGAAGTCGAGACTATATAAATTAACAAACCCATTGACTTCGTTGAGCACTACAGCCACGCGTTCCCATACCAACAATAGCTGGCCCTCTCCGGCAGAAAAGAGCTGTAGTGGTTTCCCGTACTCTTGTGAATGGATAAACGACTTGGTGTGTAGGATCTCCATCGACGTTCCCTTGAGCACCGCCAAAAACGAGTGCTTGGTGCCAATGATGAATGCGTGGCCGTGGGCTTGGACATTAATACAGGTTTGCGGTACCGTAAAACGTTGTATACGGTACACGGTCCACGTCTTGTCCCTGGTACAATAGCGCACGTTGAAGTCCCGGAACACCACTCCGCGGTTGATGTAAAGGAACCGTTTCCGGACTTGGCCACAAATGAAGGTATTTTCTCCGTAATGGACCCTGGCATCGAAGATGTGCACTGGCGTGCAAACCGTATACGGAGCTATGGCGAAGTCAGGATACCGGCCATCTCTATATGTCGCCACCAACTCGGGGATCCAGTACAATTCCAATTTGGATAATCGGTGAGCGGCGAGGATGTTTCCCGATTGGACAATTCGGCGGTACCCCCCGCGGTGCCAGCTGAGCCGTTTCCACAGGCTTGTTTCGTCCATCATAAGGAGGCCATATGAGGTGCCAACTACGAGATAACTGGTATACCCCAGCGAAACAAGACAGGCGGCATCGTCGGGGTTATGGAGCGAGTCGTGGAAATTGTACTCCATGCCGTGCCGCCTCCAGCTGGATTTCAAGGAAAACCCAAAGTTGGACATTACAAAATCACGCCATGCGCCAACAAACACCGTTTTAAAGTACCCAGGAGGAGGAGTGTCATCGATGTATCTGGGCGGGTTAGCCATTGTCAGTGCCGTTGAATAGCTGGTGATTGAGAGGCAAAGAGATTCTACAGATGCAGTTTCAAACATTGGTTGCTGCCCTAGGTGTTGTCGCGTGAATGGAGTGCAGGTTACTGCCGTGTCCTTCGTGGAGCAACCAGTAGCAGCTTTATAATCATGCCACTACCCTTCCCAATTGTGACCAGGAGACACACAGGCTGAGACAAAAGTAGCAAAACAAGGCACAGAGTACCGTTTTCAGTTTGTGGACAACTAAAACCCACTGGCAACAGTAAATGACGTGGAGCTCCAGCATGTGCACCAGTCCACTGTGAATGTGAAAAAATTCATCAAGTCAGATTAGAACGTGGTTCTTGATCTGGTCCCATCATGGTACAATAGAGTTTCCTTTTTTTGGGTGTGGTTGCAACATCCGAGAATTCTCCTTGCTTGCTCATCACCCAACCTTCTAAACGACAGGGAGGGGGTTAAACCGGTGATTGCCCCAACATGCATGGTGCCATGTGAGATGGTACGTGAGCTTAACCCTAATATGGTGGCACGTGTAGGCCTTATCAGTGGTGAACGCACGCAAACACCCAACTTAAAATGCTATATTCTCTATATACACCAAATCTAGAACATGCCATATATAATTCCATGGACACCATTATATACCTAAACTGACCCGTACACACACTTACAACTGTCAAGCTCTGCTTCTCCCCCTCTGATCGGGCCCATCTACATGTTCTTTTTAAAGCTGGCTTCCGACTTATCCCTCGCGTTTCTTTCCCGTCTTTGTCTGGCCAACGTACCACACTCGGTGGCGAAAAGCTTATCCCAGTAAGTGAAGGAACTGGCGTAGTTACCAATAAAGTAGTGGTGGTGCTCATCATGGTGAGCCGCGCCGGCCCAGATTGGCAATACCTTATTTAAGCTCCAGGGGAAGTCGTACCCGGAATGAGAGTCAACCGCTTGAAACAATCTGAGGACAATCCACACCGTAATGGTAAACAAGTGGATTTCCGGCAACGATGAGTATTTCGTGGCGGTGTAAGCGTAGAAAATGGGGAACCCCACAGTCCCAACCCCAAGGGCAGCAACCTCAACTGGGTGGGCGTACTCGGCCGCCAAACCAAATGGAGCAGCATACTTGTGGTGGATCTTGTGGATGTTCTTGTAAAACCAGCCCCAGTGGAACAATCTATGGAACGAGTAGTGCCAGAGGTCTTCGCAGAAGAAAAAGAATCCAATTTGACCCGCCATAACCTTCCAGCTGGGGAATGGAACTTCAAACGATATCTTGAGCGACTGGCAAAGAGGATGGAATAACCAAATGGGGATTGCCTCGACAAGGAAATGCTGCTTAATCACCGACTTGAAACATTCCCATTGTTCCTGGTTAGAGGGAATCTTAGTGGGTTGGATTTTCCACTGGTTGAAGTAGGGAATCTGGTCAATTATCAACCAGGGCAAACACCGGCCAAAGTACATCAACTCGTGGGTAAGGAAAAAGAGAAGGCCCGTGGCAAGAATATCATTGTCGATGTAGATATACCACGACGCCCAAAGCCTCTCAACCAAATTCAATCCGGAGACAAACGAATCAGTTCCCGCCTGCTGTTGTATCTGCTGGAATATTTGCGGGTATGATAAATGGTGGGTATTGTTGGTCAACAAGTGTGAGAGCGACGAAGTGCCGTGACTAATCTGGTGAATGATGTCCATGTTTTGCGGAGACAAGAGTCTTATTAAAAAAAAAAGGTGAACAAGTGAACTGTTCTCAATTAGAAAAATGAGTTTACAAACGGGATGCTTGTTTACTTATATATACTTAAACTATACTTGATAATTACGGAAATGGGAACGAGCACTTGCATCCTTTATATGCGTGGTGAGATTTTATTATTTTCTTTTTTTTTTTGTGTGTGTCTTTTATTGCTGTTTTTTTTTTTTTTGCAATCTGCTGCAAGTAACCGAACAAATCCGAAGTGGACAATAAAAAATAAACGCCATCGTATGATTCTGGAATTTTGTATGGCACAAGAAATACTCTATACGAGCAGTGACAAATGTCTAAACGAGCACCGCTATATAACTAAAAAGTAACGCTACCTGCTGCAACTGCAACCAGAAAAGAATAGAAAAGAAAAGAAACTTTCATAACCACCGCCCCTCTCGCTCCCTCGCTCCCATTCTTCGTTCCCACCCCCAAACGATATACGAAGAGAATGCCATTTTTACTGGGCTAGTATGCAGGATAGTTTGACCGTGCCATAAGCGAATGTTTCTGTTATACGATGCCATACTCTAAACGAAGAGACCTTGGGTAGTTTCATTGTGTCTGTCTCTGTCTCGTACAATAGAGCAAACCCCATGGTGGGTCTATGTGTACGCGCACCACAACAGACATCTGCTGCGGGAGAACAATGTCCTTTGTGGTTCTTGTATTACCACCATCGAAAGGAAAAAAAAGCAATTGTTTTTCGCAACCAAACCCCGAGAAGAAGAAATGGATGCAACTGAAGTTCACCAACAAATTGGATGCAAACAGCAGTCCGGAGAAATTACCATAAACGGTCAATGCAGCGTCTTTTTCCGGGCTTCTGTTTCCGGAGGAACGTCCCCAGAGAGGGCCGTGGGTTGTCGGTGCCATAAGGTAGCTCGGGTGCGTGGTTCCAGTATGGGAGACTTTTTTTTTTTTGCACCCAATTGTTGCAAGTACTGCAATACTCCCGAAAGCCATCCTCACCATAGTTATCGAGAATCGGCACTTGGCAACCCCACACAAACCGGGGAACCGGGGGAAGGCCATTTCTCCTACTCTACAGCCTCATCTCCCATGTAAGCTACTATTTCGAATAATTGTATTAACTACAAAGCTAATTATGAAACCACAATGGTGCCCTAAACACGTCTTTTCTAATTTACTCTCACTCCCTCCCCCCTCTAATTAATCTTTCTCTCTCTCTCTCTCCTAATAAACCCGCTCCTTTGGTAAGATATCCACAAGCAAACTGTTCTCCACGCTTGGCAAATCCAAGCCATTGGACGACTTATAAGCGTCAATGTTGGCGAAAAACTTGTCAAACAAGAATGAAGTGTCTAATGGACCACCCTTGGCTTCCGGGTGGAACTGAGTAGAGAAGATGGGCTGCGATCTATGGATCATACCCTCGTTGCTTAGATCGTTCAAATTGGTAAAGTATGGCACCCATTCGTTATTCAAAGTGCTGGCATCAACCGCGTATCCGTGGTTCTGCGAGGTTATATGGCACTTCCCAGTGATGACATCCAAGGCAGGGATATTGTGGGCACGGTTACCGTACTTCAATTTAATGGTTTTCGCGCCCGAGGCCAATGCTAGCAACTGATGGCCCAAACAAATACCAAAGATGGGCAACTCGCGGTTTTGTCTCATGGTCTCCTTCAAGTGGGCCACAGTGCTGGCACAGTGGGTGGGATCACCAGGACCGTTGGAGATGAAAACACCATCAAACTTATTGGCTATCTTGTGTATAGGGTAGTTATAAGGGAAGACAGTCAATGAAGCTCCACGCTGAACAAGACACCTCAAGATATTTTCCTTGGCACCGCAATCCAAGACAGCAACATGAATCCCCTTGGAGTACTGTGGAGGACAGGCAATGTGGAAAGGAGCTTTGGTGGTGACCTTGTGAACCAAGTTTACCGAGCCAGGATCTTCAAAAGCAGCGTCTTCGTCAGCGTCGTACTCTTCTCCAATGGTGATTTTCCCCAAGGAAGACCCTTTATCCCGAAGGTACGATACCAATTGTCTGGTGTCCACGCCGGTGATTGCAGCCACACCGGATCTTTGGCACCACTGCTGTAAAGATTCCACCGCTGTCCAGTGGGAATATTCTAGAGCGGCATCGGCAACAACAATACCAATACACTGCACCTGGGGACTTTCCATATACTTCAACAAGTTAAACTGGTCCTTGGCGGTGGAAGAAGGAACCCCGTAGTTACCAATCAATGGCTGAGTAAAACACAAGATCTGTCCCTTGTATGAAGGGTCAGTCATGGATTCAGGGTACCCCACCAACGAAGTAGTGAACACAGCTTCACCACTAACGTTTTTGTTGGCACCAAACGAGTATCCACTGAAGATGGGCCCGTCCTTGATAGTCAAGGTTGCCCGATCCAACTGGGATTTATTGTTTAACGATTTGGCAGCACTGGCCATAAACCGTTTAGCTATAGTGTGAGGACTCTTCTTGAATACCGAAAGCATGTTTATTCTATGAGTTTCTACTTTCCAAAGTATACAAGAGAAGAAGAAGAAGAAGAAGAAAAAGTGGGAAGTCTCGAGGGTGAAATTTTTTTTTTTTCTCAGGCATGCATTGGGAAGATTGCGAATCGCGGTTAATTGGATTTGAAAAAAAATCCAATTACCTAATTAGGAAGGTGACTCACCTCATCGTTACGGTTTCTCGCCACGGTGCACTACCCTATAATGATTGGAACATCGATCTTCACGATATTGTCGGCAAACTCATTGGGTTCATTGCCGGTACCCTTATACTTGATGAGGACTTGCAAGCAGTAAAGCCGGCCTACCAAGCAGCTCTGGAAACTTGGTAGTAAGGTCACGTTGTGCTTGTTAATCTCGTGTAGGGGAATGGACATCTCCTTCACCCATTGTAACTGGTGTTTAGTGGTGCTGCCGGAAACACCCTGCTGCTGCGGTTTCCAAGACGCTTCGTTGTTTAGCAAGTCCGGGTGTGACTGGCTGGTTAGTGTCCGGAAATACTCCTTGACTGTATCTTTCTTAAACCCTAGTGTTTTCACCGATTTCAAGTATAGATACGAATCGCGCGACACGGTGATTTTACTATCCTTCAATAAGTGAATGTAGTGGCCCACCTTATCCTTCAATTTCTGCAAATTCATCTTGGTTATCTCTACTGGGTCACGGATGGGCCCACTATCTTCGCCTACGGCATCTTCGCACGGGGAGTAGAAGAAGTCGTGTCCTATTTCAAATGGCAACGGATACTCGGTCTTGTATGTCCAAAACACGATATTGGCCTCGATGGAGCTGATGGGTGGAGGTCTAATCGAGGTGTCGACCGAGTTGAATATCAACACAATGTCTATAGAATCAATAAGGACCCGCTTGTCCCGGTTATACAAGTGGTCCATGTGGCTGGTTACCTGGTGTAGTTCGTTGGGAGTGTGGTGGCCCGTGCCGGTGCCGTCATTATATTTCTGAAGCAATTTTGGCGAAACGTACGGAATCACCTTATTGGGGATTCGGGCGTACATTTCCAGGGTTCCAATCTTCACAAGTGACGACAAGATGAGTTTCTTCTTCTTTCCAAAAATGACACTGGGAGTATACATCCCGAGCATTTTCCTCTCACGGTAACCCACCCGGCCAGGAGTATCAGCCACCGTGACTTTCTCAGTTAACTCACTGGTGGTGTGGGAATGGGGTAACAAGTTTTTCCGTTTCATATCCTCACACGAAACCTCATCCTTGGTCAATATCCGGTCTAGTTCCGCATCTAGTTTGAACATGTGGGTATTCACCGCTCGCCACGTCTTCTTCGACTCATTCTCATGGTAAAACATGCTATCCAAGTCTCCCTTGGCAGTTTTCTTATCGACATCCGCCAGGGTATCGGGAATAAATCGCAAATAGTACAGTGTGCCCCGGGACACCACGTAATCTTCGTCACTGGCGGCATCATTGATTTCCTGGTGCGACAATGGAGTCTTCTCGTTACAGGAACTCACTTTATCGATGATCTTTGCCTCGATCGTATACGAAATGCTCATATCGTCAAAGCTGTAGTCCTTGGTTAAGAGAGGAGTCCCCCTAACGTTTAAAAACCCATACCCCAACGCCTTGTTAAGCGAAATGCTCTCTCCGCGGTTCAGAAAACACGTCTGGTCGACCCCCAATGACGGTGGGGTAATAAGGTGAGAATCAAGAGAATTTATGCACGCGGTATCCAATAGCTGGTGGGGGAACCGAAAGGTGAAGAACTTTTTGTACTTGGTATCGGGCGCCAAGATGCGGTTTTCCGGCAACCCAATCTGGGTCCCGTCGCTGATATCAGTGGTGTAATTTTCATACTCAATACCCATACTATTGGGAACCTGAACGTACCCGTACGAGGCATTCAAGTCATACATTTTTAAGAATTTTTTAATGAGAATTTTGTGAAACCGGTGGGGGATGGGAATACCAAGAGCATTTACGTCCCGTTCAACATACTTGATGGTACCCTCTAGTGATACTGTAAACAAGCCAAACTGAACCGGTTTATCAGAGGTGTTATGAATTACAATGTACCCATTTACAAAATCTCCACTAGTATACTCTTTCAACCTGGTTTCCAATTCGCTGTGTTCGTGGGGAGTGGGGATTGCCTTGGTGACGTAGATCTGGATACTTACTGGCGAGTGGGTTTGGTTACTTTTGAGTCGGTCAATGTTATCCAACGGTGAGTATCCATATGCCTCTCGAGTGACAGAAATATCCTCATTATGGAGGGGAGTACCGCTGGGACGTACAGGTTCCTCCTCGTCCATGGAGTACAGGCTAACGTCGTCTCTTCTGGCCTCGTCCTCGATCTGGTACTCGCGTAATCGTCGATTCACTTCGGCTAGTGTAGCTTGTGGAGTGGCTGGTTGTGGAGTGGCTGGTTGTGGCAGATCCAGCAGAGCAGTGTTGGCATCCTCGTAGCTGGGAGGCTGCGACGTCAAGTCCTCGGAAAATTGCCGGGAATCCCGTTTCAATATCAGCTGGAACATCTGGAAAGATGGTAAAACATCAAAGTACTGGGTGTGAACGCCAGTAGCCGTGGCACTCAATGGAGCAGAGTCGGCAGTTAATGCGTCTATATGGCGCTGCTGGTCGGCATCTGGACGATACGGGACATTTCGCGGCTTTTTGTGGTTGCTGGTGATGCTAGCAGCAGATGTGGTGCGTTGAGCTGCTGGTCGAGTAGCCAGCTGAGGTATAATGGGTGTAGGTGCTCTTGGTGAGGTGGGGGTAGACGAAATGGAGATTTCATATGACGGAGGCGACCCGGCTGAGGTTTGGTGCTTATCAACCAGTTTGGAGCTTCTAAGGAAGTTCATCTGAACGTTGGAACCCGTGAACTACGACTGGTTGTATGGTGTTTGAGTTGTGTTATTGTTAAAGAAATACTGGGGATATTTTTTGTTTGTTTTTTTTTTTGTTCTTTTTTTTTTCTCTCTCCAAAAACCCGTCAATGAGCAGAGCCGTTCCTGGGGCAGGTTCTGCACGAGTGTTAATATGGGGTTAACTGCTGGGGTTAATACCCGGGCAGTTAGTTACTCGGGTTGTGATGACTAAAGAGAAAGAGTATGCTCAACTGATTATTGTACAAGGTTCCTACATTGTCGTATCTTTTCGAAAGGTCGTTGTATATTGTTCACAGATTGACCTCGGGGGACGGGGCGGGGAGTTATGACTAGCCCAAAGCTCATCGGTATCTCTCGGCTAACTATCCTCATCCACGAGGAAGAGTCGGGGCCATCCTTCTTGGTAACCCTGCACACGCTAACGGTGTCAACTATACAAACCTGAATACCGAAAATGCCCAAACAATTCACTCAGACTGACATGCAAATCGATATAATATTTAATGAAGCATTTCATTAATAAATCTTTCAATGTAACTCAGATCATCATAATGAATTGTTCCAACGCTTTGCCGATTCATCTACACCTCCTCCTAAAGCTAATGATGTCTCAAACCAGGCGAATTCAACTAGAGAACCACTCCAAAATCCACACATGGAAAAAAGGAAGAAAAACAAAGTTGTATCAGGAACCACAGCCGGTCAAGGCCAAGTCTTATCATCAATGCAAAGAGATTAACAGTCTCTCTACGCAGTAGACCGTCGTGATAAAATGTGGTGAAATCATCATGAACTTTTTTTTTAATTCCTTTTCAGTGAATTTCGGCGCCTTCTCCATAGCCAACCCTCCCCTCGTTCAACACCATGGTCTCCAGGATTAGATGGATAAATTATGCAAACTCAGCCCTGCCCCTGTTGGGGAATGTGGCGAGTACACACTCTCCAGCAGATCTTTAACAATCTCCAATTGCTCATCGCTGACCCATTTCTGGGACTATGATACTTATCAGACTTGAAAAGGGTTTCTTCTTTAAAAATTCAGACATATGCTTGTCTTTACTTTTCATGCTCATCTTGTAAATATCATACTGGGTGTCTATCAAATGAGCAATCGAAGAATTGCCAAAAAAAAAAAAGTAGCAACCGTGCCCATTCACATGTACACAAATCTAGTGATGATGTTAGTACGTTGCATTCACAAGGACACTGTCCATTTCCTAAAGTCAGAAAAGCATGAATGGTATTAAAAAAAAGTGTTGTCATCAACGGGAAACCCGAGTTCTGACTCGTCATCTAGGTAATCATCATCTCAATAAGAAAGGGATAGCCTCGAGTTGGTGAGGGGGAAGTGTTCTATACATACTTTACTAAACGGGTCTCACACCACTGATTTCGGTCATAGTCATCCCTGGGTCTGTACATATTGTTAGTACACCATGAATCAGGAACCATTAAACCATAAAAAAAAGATAAACTTCCCGCAATATCAATCCAAGAATCAGTCACGGTGGGTTTCTGAGGCCCACCATAAATGCGTTGTCACTCATAAATTATTCAGTGCCCAGTGCAATAATTCCTCATATAAATAATCAGATACCACGAGTCGAGGTATAAACGTACATACCTAGTTATGAAGTTAGTACAAAAAAATTACTCCAAAAATAAATGGCAATCCTTCTTTAAAGGCTAATCAGTAGCGTATTGGTGCAAAAAACTTATCAATCATAAAGATATCAGCCAGTAATTCCAGCTTTGTTTTTTGATGATCATCATAATACCCTTTATCAGAAGGTGGTCATTAGCACACATACCCATGAAAACAAAGTCCCGCTCATTCTTTTCAGAAACTTCTATAGGAAAATCAGTTAGTACTGGAACTCCCACGAATTCAACCATCCATTTATCCCTTTCTTCACTGTCTGAACTTAAAACTATCAGTAACATAAATAATGTTGTGATCATTCCCTACGAGTCACATACTCTAGTTTGAATTGGTTATTTTTGATCATCCTGTTAAGTTCAATCTGTAAAACAATACAAACCGTCGGTTGAAAAGAAAAACGGCCAGGGGGAGGGACTCAGCACATACACACAGCATTATCAAATTACGCGTGTCGTCGAATCGTCATTATCCAAATAACTCACTTGGATAATGTACGATTAGAAGATACGCATAATTGACCAAACCATACAAGTTTCCATCCCTCGCAATGAGCTATGGCAGATGGACCACTGTTGTAGGAAAGAGAAAGAAAAAGAAGGAAAGAGAAGAAGAAAAAAAATTTTCCCTTATTTGTCGATGCCCACGTTAAGTATGGGACTATTTTTTTAGCCTTTAAGCCTTACAATATATCATCCGGGTAACGTTCATGTTGAGTATAGGGCTAACACCACTATGGGAAACACCACTATGGGAAACACCCTTCTATATTCTACAGTTATCTATTTATAAACTCGACATACTGCATATAATGGGTCACCGGCTGGATTCTCACTCGCTATTGTCTTTTGCTATTATTGGTCATATTATTAGAACTGCCCGGGAACTGGGGATTTGGAGGTGGCATAAACATACCTGGAGGTGGCGGTGGCATGCCCGGGCCCATCATAGGCAATGGAGGCATTCCCGGAGGCACGACAAACGGTGGAGGTGGCGGGAATGGAGGGGGCATCATATTCGGAGGCATTCCCGCTAGTGGTGGCACTCCCACAGGAATAACTGGCGGCACAGTGCTAATATCGTCAATCTTTTGTTTCTTATTCCCGTCTTCTCCCTCCGGCTGGTTGTCAGCTGGGCGTTTACTGGGGTCCTTCATGCCGATGTCTGCTTCTTTCAGGTCGATGAATTCCTGTAAGGACTTTTCCAACTCTGAATTAGAAATCAAGTCATCGATAAACGTATCTTCCTTGCCACAGTTAGGACAGTGGAAGTCGTTCTCAATCAACACTTGCTCTAGATCCGATTGGTTATAATTAAAATTGGTCAACTTCTTCAACTTGGAAGCATCAGTGCAACAGGGGGTCATGACAATTGGTGCTTTCAACACCTTACTGGGTTTTAGCGGATCCCAGTACTCTTTCTTGTTCTCCTTCTTCACCAAGTCCACGAGCTTCCGCTCAAACTCCAACTGAGACTTTTTAGCGGCACTGGCAATCTTTTCTTGATAGCTGAGCCAGGTCTTGGAGTCTGCCAACATAATAGCGTATTCCCCTTCGTCGGTGATCAAAATCGCATTGCCGTCATGGTCAACTACATCTCCGTTCTCGTTGGTGGTGAAATTGGCCGCCTTGTTTTCTATTTGCTCCTTGGATATGGTTTTCAAATACGATTTGGGAATACCGGTGGTTCTCATAATCTTCTTGCCTTCAAAGTTGGGATCGTTATTGGTGGGACAGTTCTTGATCCAGTGGTCCTTCTTACCACATCGGTAACAGATGTACCCAGGAGGGGGCTGGTCTTCTTGCTTGGTAGTGGAATTATTGTTGGGTTTATAGTACACCATCTTGTGCTGGGCCAACTCATCCTGGGTCTGTGCCCATGCATTAGACTGGTTTTCAAACATCAACTTTATACGGTCTTCTTCAGAGATGTTTTCGTCAGTGGGGATTCTCGTGGGAGCAGCACCAGTCCCAGCCCCAGCACCGGCAGTATTGGTAGACGGTACGCCACCACCAGCAGTAGTAGTTGTCAATGCACGTCTGTCTATTCTTGGTTTACCAGTGACGTATCTTGATGCATTATTAAATCGTCCAGCTTTCACGCTGGAGGGAGACCGTCTGGCCAAGACGTATGACGACCGAGGTATCACGTCCTGGTCTAGTTCATACTCCACATCGGGCTGTTCGGAATGGTAGAGACGGAGGTTGAAGTCGTTTCCTGACCCCAACTGGTTATCGGCGATGATTTCTCGCTTAAGATCAAATACAGTGATGGCAGTACCGTCAAAATGAATCACTCGTCTATTCTTCTGGTGGAGGAATTTGTAATACACGACCGAGGACATGGTTTATGTAGAGTTGGTGATGTATGGATCCACGGTGATGAGGTATGTTTGGTTATTAGAGAGAGAAGAGAGGAAGTGTGAGAGAGAAAAAAAAATCGGCACACCAAATAGCGATGGTGATTTCGAATCTTGGGGGAAGGAAGTTGGCAGGGAAAAGGTGTGGATTATTGAGGTTAGAAGAGCGGTGGTTGTATAGGTGTGGATGTTTTTTAATAATGTTATGTAGTTATGTTAATGGTTGAGGTGGTTTGAATGGTTTGAATGGTTTGGGTTGTTTTTGCTGGTTTTTGAGTGGATTCTTCGTAATTTTTTACCAAACCGTTCCAGCCATTCCACCATAATAGAAACAACATATACTATAACATACACTATAACAGATAAACCAACTCTTCTTGCTGAAGTCTCCAACTACAACCATCCACTCTATTACTCTTGGTCTTTTTTCTAACATACCTATTAATGACATCTTATGACACTCCACCAAATCGTACAAACCTCCACTTACCAAAAACCCAAACCTGGATCAGCCATTGACGGGTAATTGGAACCCACCGTCATCACGGCACAACTCCCCACCAATCCCCCCCCTCCTCCTCCTTCAAAAACCAAATAAAACTTCGTTGTTGGTGCATCGTGAAAAATTCCTTAACTAAACCTCAAAGACTGGCACAGAAAAATTCTCAATTTGCTCATCAATGCAAAATCAAAATAACAAACAGTGCCAACTCTTCTTACCAACCTGTTAAATGTCCAGTGTTGAGACAGAAACCCTGACAGTTGGAATGAATAACATGAATAGGAAGTCGCCAACGTCTTATTACTCATCTTCTCATGTTGCTGGGTATCAGTTACCAATCCATTCCCTCCAACTACCATTAAAGTACTCCACCACTGGAGAAAGAAACCCTGACAAACACTTTGAAGACCACAACCCCAAACAGTCATTCTATGCCAAAATAGTTAACCATGGTACCATCGCCACCCTTGACCACTCCACCATTGACCATATTTCTGTGGAAATTGTCAACTCCACCGCTATTAGATTAGTGCCTTTAGTCGCACTGGGAAACAAGTTTGATTTCCGGTTCCAAGCCATCCAGATTGATTTGCCGCAACCAATCATATCCCATAAATGCTATTCGGTATACTTTGATGACGACGGCGATGACCGTTCGGTAATTGTCGATATTATCGATGAGGATTTTCTCTTCATCAACTTGAAATTCCTGACGGCTCACTTCTTCACCAACCACCAGCTATCATTATCGAACTTTGATACCTGGGGCCACATTTCCGTGCCTTATTCGTTTGAATTAAAATCGCCGCCATTTTATATGTCGGCCATAGACCCGCTAAACTTGATTGTATCCCTTAAAGATGGTGGTATGATCCATTTCACCCGTCCTGCAGTTTTGGGGGACTTTAAAGTGTACAATTTCCAACAACCAGTGCCATTTTTTTCACCACTAGGATTCTTGAAACTGATGATAAGACTGCAGCCACAGGAACTCCTATTAGGCGGGGTTTCGTCCAATTCCAATATCGACATCTCCAGGTTGCTGGATAGTTCAATTGTAACCTTATCGGTTTCTAAACAGTTGAAAATCTGGGATTTACACACCCACGAAACCATATCCACGTTATCGCTTGAAACATCAACTGAGGCCGATAATAACCACCAAACCAACTGGTTGACTGCAGTTCCCGTCAAGTATATCCAGTTGTTGTCGATACAAGGGGAGACGCACGTGACTGGGTTTATCACCACAAGCAAATCTGACAGTTGCCGGTTTGTATTCAAACTTTGGAAATTCGCCCCACCCGGATCGTTGCAAGACTTGCCCCAATATGAATTCCTGCCCCAAGCACCAACTGCCGACAAGTCGCAAAGCAATCTTTGGTTTGTTCAAGATTTCCAGAGCGAGTATCGCCACGGGATCCTCAAGTACCATATCCTCTGGAAATCCAACGTTAGTTCAGTATTGGTGAGTTATACTATTAACCATGACAACGGCTCCATTGTCTCAGTTGACTCGTCGTATCCCGGCCTACGCGACGAAGAATTGTCTCCGTGGCACCATAAAGAGTATTATATGGATAGAATTTTTAATTTAGGAAGGTACGATAGTTTAGTTCTCCAGTCGGCAACCAGCATCCTTCGTGAACATTTACAATTGCCGCCAACAACAGCGACAACGCCGCAGTCCCTCCGCCAGTCCATATTGGAAACTATCAGTGCTTCGTCGCAGCCCGATAATGAGCGGCAGTTCTGGTTTAAGTTGTATTCGTTGGCAGAGGAGTTTAGGAACCTAAGCCAGGAGACTCTATCTATAGTATTGTCTCCAGGGGCCAACATAGTGGCGTTGCAGGTGAATGGGTATTGTGTATTTAGACCAGCACACTACTTTGAGAGCTTTGCCTACATTGTCGACGAAACCTCGTCAGAGGGCCGGTTGATGACGGTGTTGGATAAGGTTGGCAATGCCATTTCTCCACGAACGCTTTATAAACTACAGGAGACGCTAGTCCACAGTTCCGGGGTAGTGGATGCCGAACAGGTGAATGGACTCTTCCAAACATTCATACAGGGGAAATTGACCGATGGAGAAACAAAACTCATCATGCAAGAACTAGACTCGATCCCCCGGATCGTGGAGATTATTGAAAGCTTGATTTCTTTTAACGAGGGTCTCGAGGTTGTTGACCAAGAGCCGTGTTTGGACCATCCTGGCCAGATTGGTGGGTTTGCCATGGTAAATACTCTAATGACATTTAGTAACATTAAGTCGAGCCATGAGAGTTTGTTGATGAAGTTGGTGACGTTTTTCTTGCTCTGCGAAACCAATGACCAGATCGTGGGTATGGTTAACCAAATCAAACAAATCTTGCGTCTTTATGATATGGCTAATATTGTGTTCACTACGTGCTTTAATGACAACACTTCAAAAGCAAAGATCAACCGGGGGTCGCTTGGCCAGCTCCAGTACTCGTTGTTCTGGAGCGGTGTGGCTGATAAACATAGCAAGATTAGGCACTTGATCAGACAGTCGAGGTTGAACGATGGCTACGACTTTTTCTACCATGATATCTTGATAAATTCCAGTTTTGTGGTTGAGGTTTGTTTGGATTTATTTAAGAGAAACGAAGGCGAGTTTTTGCACCACCATTTCGTCGACAAGTTGCAGGAGTCAAGACTTGTGGATATGTTCTTAATTGGGATGATTTCTTTGATCAACTTCAAGTCTGGTGAATTCTTTAGGATTTTCCAGCAGTACGATAAAGTGAAGTTGCTTAAAGACGAGGTTGATACGGCGTTGGCGACAGATATCCAGGCGTTGAGTGACTCTGCTGCCATGCAGGATTTCCTTGATGTGATCTTCAGTGCCAATGCCCATGAAGCCGAGTACTACCATTCTGTAGCTTGTTTAGCATACGCACAAGCTGCCCAACGAAGCCCTAACCACGTCGTCAAGCTAATCAGTCCCGGGATGTCGAGCACCACAACTATGGTGGACATGGTGGCCGATGACGATTTTGTAAACGTTGCCTTGAAGTTTGAAATGATGGCCATCAACATTGCCAAGTCGCATAACCAGGATAGTTCCAGTGTCACCAACTACTACTTGGACGTATTTGAGTGGGCGCTAACCAACTCCAACTATTCTCTTGTTTACGAGGCGCTCTCTCATTTGTCAGCCACATCGTATCCCAAGCTTCGGGACTTGTATACGCGGTTCATTACCAAGGTCATTGCCCAGCCCGGGAAAATCTCCACGTTATTCCCATTCAACCACACAAACCAATTGCACCGGGAGAACTTCACTCTTATCGATTCCATTCTACTAGAATTGGCCAATACCGAGGTGTACTTGGCACGGGCTCTTAAGTTGTATGAGTACCTTTATTCCTGGAGGTTGTTTGGTCCAGTCTCCGATACCAAAGCGCTGACATCTACACAATTGGGTGATTGTCGAGGGGCCATCCAGGCGTTGTACATTTTCATCACCCGGTTTAAAACCGACAAGAATTTGGTATTGGGCCAACAAAAACAGCCACACAAGCCAGACAGTGGCGATGCCGACGATATGACTGTTGATGGTGGCGGCGAATATAAAAAGTGCAAATTGAAGATTTTGGAGTTGTATTTGATTATATTGAACATGTTGAACCTGTTTGAAGATGACGAGGAAAAGTGGGTTATCCAGCCGGGTGATGTGAACCAGGTGGTGAAGGCTGACCAGATCAGGATTGAGTATTTGGAGTGGGTGAAGGAGTTGGAAGGAGATTTATCTGTAGTGTGAAGTGTAGAGGTTTTATGATATACAGACTATGTAGTATTTACTGAAGCGATATATTCTCTGAGTAGAGTAGATGCCCCCGAGAAAAGCACACATAAACATAGTGTAGATGCCCTAGCCAGTACTGACTCACCCAATGTTAGCCCCCATGTTACCAGCCCCTTTAGGATTTTCGTCTTTCCAGTCATCCCACTGACGTTTCTCCAACTCTGCTTCCGAGTCATCGTCATCGGAGTGTTCCTGGTCCGGATTAGACTGAGGTTTTTCCTTCATAAGTTTCCCATGCGACAACTCATACTCTAGATACTCGTCTACTGTCATGGACGGAAGCACCTGGCCAGTACCAAATACCTTATCCTTTAATCGTTGTTTCTCGCTGGTGATTACAAACGGCTGGAGAATCTTTCCCGACGGGGAAATTAACTTGGAGATTGATTTAGTTTGCGACGGGAGAGTTTCCAATTTCGTGGTGAACCCGTAATCGTTCTCCCTAGTGGGTTTCCTGGTGTCCTTATCGTACTGGTTGTTATTAGCGGTGGAAGAAGAAGAAGAGGGTGGCATTTTCGAGAGCACTTCTTCTTCCATGGTTACCGATTCTAATAAACTAAACGATTTCAACGCATGTAAATTCAATTGATCCACATACACTTGGCGCACTATCTCTTCATCAAGGTTCCCAAGATTATTCTCATCTTCATCTTGCTCGGTGCCTGGAGTTGACTTTAAGTAATATTCATCCAAAAGTGTTAGTTTCTCTGACAAGGCCCGTTCTCGTTTGTAATTATCAATCTTTTCCTGTCGGTGAAGAGTTGGGTTTGCCTTTATCAAATGGACATCTCCTTTCGCGATTAGCTCAAGTTTCTCTTGTTGCTGTTGGCTGAGTATTCCGTAATGGGCCAAGTCCTCTAAATAAACCAACGCTGTCCTTTTAGCCAAGTGCAAATTGTCCACTTTATAGCCGAGACCAATATCGCCTTGAGAATTGCGTAAACACCGGGAGTAGCTGTTGGCTAAGTAATAGTTGGCGTTTAAGAAGGGGATGTAGCTAGTGGATAGCTCGGATAAGCTTTCGTTATCACTGAATAGCGAAAGTTGGTTGATAATGGTGCCCAATAGCTGGAATTCCTTGATTATCGACGATAGTTCGGTTTGGTACCGGGAAGAATCTTGTCTATCGGTGGAATTGGAGATTGTATAGAAACATTTTACTGCAAGGCGGTACCGTTGGGACACTGTTAGCTTCTCCATGGCTGGTGGCGATGATATCTGGGGGGAGACTGTAACGGAAAGCAGCACTTCATATATGGGCACTCTATATACAGTGGAAAGAAATGTCGCCTATATTCCACGACATTTCACGTGAGCTATTTGTCGCCTCAAGAAAAAGTCGTGTGTAACATAAAAGAAGGAGCAAGAGGTTCACCCAGAAGTGCTGGTGATTATAAGTAAGCAAGGATAGCCAGCTAAGCAAAGCCAATAGAAACAAATCAGCCAATAAAGGAACCACACAATAAAGGAATCACACAATAAAGAAACCAGCCAATAAAGAAACCAGCCAATAAAGAAACCAGCCAATAAAGAAACCAGCCAATAAAGAAACCAATAAACCACCATGAGTGCACCAGCATACTACGAACTCTACAGAAGATCAACCATTGGCGTGACACTCACGGACGCTTTGGATACGCTAATTTCTGACGAAAAGATCCAGCCCCAGCTAGCCAATCGTATTCTCACCAACTTTGACCGAATCATCTCGGAAAACTTGAAAACCGAAAGCAATGTCGCCAAATCCAAGTTAACCTTCAAAGGTGATTTGGATACTTATAGATTCTGTGACGACGTGTGGACGTTTATCATTAAGAATGTGTTGATTAAGATGAGTGATGTTTCCAGCAATGCCTTGGGGGAATCGTCTTCGTCCAACTCTAGTGTTGATACTGAAGTTAATGTTGAGAAGTTCAAGATTGTTGCTTGTAACTCCAGAAAAGCCGGTGATATGTAGATTTCAGCAGGTATATAAAGTGTGCGGGTGGAGGTGGGGGGGAGTGGAGATTCGGCTAGCATATGAGGCTGGCCCGATACACATGCTCGCCACCCCCCTGCAACTTGGGGTTCTCCTCGTTTTCATTTCTATCTTTTGTCTATTTATTCAATTTATAAACCATCCTGGTGCCAACTATATAGTTACTCTACTTACCATCGTTGAAGGAAATGACGGCCCATTTCCCCGAGCTGCTCCAAAACTCGCCAATTTCATTGCCCTGGCGTTTATACTCCTCAATCAACTGTTCATTAACCCCGGCAGGCAATCCAACGACAACGTCGGCCTTACATGTCCGCAACGAAAGAACCGGCAACTTGGACCCATTCAACTGTTGAATCGCTACTGAGAATGGTGTTGTCTTGTCCCACTGTAAGTCTCCAGTTAGTTTACGGTAGTTTAAGTCTCCTTTGAAGATGATTAAATCCGACTGCAGCAATGTCTTGTATAGCGACTCAAATTCAGGAATGCTCCAAAAATTATAATCCAACGTCCAAAATGGGTCATGGTCAATGACAATGTTACCTTGTTGGTGATAATTCTTGATTTCATTGTGTACTGCAGTAATAGCTCTTACGTCCTGGTCATGGCTATGAATGCTGGGGTAGAATTCGGCATCGCTCAACTGGTGTAAAAGATCGTGGAAATCCTTGGGCATGGTGTCACTAACAAACCAAGGGATCTCTTTACAGTGTAAGTGAACCTCGCTCACTAATTTACTATCCAACAAGAACAAGGTCAATATTAAATCGGCAAACAATTCAAATCCAGAATTGTCCAATACAATATCAACTCTTCTTGCCCCGGACTTGGCCACCATGTACTGCCATGCCTGATCTAAGTCGTTAACCAAAATCCTTTCCTCGTTCTTCTTTCTCTGCTCCGCGCCCTGGATTGACTTTATATCTTCTAAAGTAACGTTTCCCGCCAATAGCGACAAGTCGGTGGCGTTACCCCAAAGGGAGATATCAATAAACTCGTGGAAGAGCAACTTGAGGGTCTCTTGGTCTTGCTGAACTTGGCCAAGCTGGTGGCTCAAGCTTTGGTACCGTTTGCACAACTCCAACACCCCCAGCTCAGACTGGCGGAACGTTTTTGTTTTCAAGTTTTCAAACACGTCGTACCCGTTCCAGTTGTTGGCAGCAAAAATGGTGTTGATAAACTGGTAGAGATAACATTCAAGATATAACCAGGGTCCAGTTTGCCACGTGACTAGTTTAGTTTGGTTGAACTCGTCGAGTCTGGTGTTATAGTGGGCCAAATGGGGGTTTAACTTGATGCTGTCATCGGAGAATGGCTGGACTTGTTCGTCGTTTTTGAATGCCAACAAGAGGGCTCTCAATTGGGACAAAACTTGCAGAGTTGATTGCTCGGAGTATTTGGTGGTGGTAGCAGCGGCAGCAGCAGTGGCTTCCACATCAGCAATGGCGCCTTCAATAATGGTTGGCCACCGCTTGTGGATGGTGGGATAGGCGAACGACTTAGGGTCGTCGTTGTAGTATGGAGCCGGCAATGACATTTGGGGGGGAGGCTTTTGGATGGTGGGTATAAGGTGGGTGGGTGGAGGGTGCTTGGAGTGCAGTTTTGGAAATTTCGCCATTTGGGGGCGGGGGCGATGGGCGACATTTTTGTCGGCGACATTTCCACCACGAGGTTGTGGAACCACCTGCCCTCCCCCCAACTAACCGATTACTTGGAAAGGTGGTTTACGGGTAGGAGAATACGGTTGAGTTTGAGGATTATAGATGTGATACCAATTGACTACCAATGTGGGGGTCTGTGAATTGTTTTGGTTTGGTTTGGTTGGGGCAACCTGAGACGAATGTGACTACATGTCAATATGGGTCTGGATAGATTACGCTTTAGGGGGTTACCTTTTTGTATTTAGATTCAAAAACCTCCCGATTACATCCAACTCAAGCATTAAAGACACATCTTCCACGTTCTTCTACACCTCAAAGACAACGGTCGTTAAATATAAAACAAAATAATTGAAGAAATAAACACAAAAGGTTAGTAACTAAAACATAACAACAAAAAAGATACACATTAGGAATATAATATACAAAGCTTCATTTGAATAGAAAGAAAAAAACCTTTATTGTACAACATTTGAAGCGGACAGCCAGGAAAGAGTCATGGCATCAGCAGCAAGCCAGCCACCATCAGTCACTCCCCCCCCACACGCCATCCCCAAACGTTCATTTTACATTCTTTTTCCCCCCTCTGTTCAGAACTCACTTAGGCGCTCCTCTTGGCGTACTCGGTCTTTTCCTTCTCATATCTCTTCTTGTCAGCTTCAGCCTTGTTTTCGTAAGGAACCTTTTCGTCGGCAGTGAGGGCCTTCCACTTTTCTCCTAACAACTTACCAACTTGACCAAAGGAGATACCTGGGTTTTCGGCTCTGACAATGTCTCTGTTTTCGTTGGCAAAGAACATGTAGGCAGACAAGGATCTCTTTGGAGCATCTGGGTCCTTCTTCTTTCTAGTAGCTTTTCTCTTTTCTGCAGCGGCGGCCATTGTGGTTTAATCTATGTTTACTGTTAGTAAAAGCAATCTTGAAAAAAACCGAAAAAAAGGAAAATAAGAAAAGAAAAAGGGTAGGAAAGAAGTATGGCAGAATATAAACACCAACCTGCAAGCACCATTAACAACCAAACCCACAACAACACCAAAACAATCATCCACAATGACACAATAACGAAATCGCAAACATGAGTAGTTTTCCTTTGTTTACCGTTGGTACCAAACCAAAACAAAACAAAAACCAGTTTTCGCGTCTTTCTGAATTTTACACACAAAAAAAAGGTGGGATTTTTTTGTTCCCTCCTGCCATACAAATCTCTCACTCGACCTTCTTCAGGTCCCCCCCAAAAAAAAAAGAAAAAAAAAATCTCCCATTCCAAAATGGTCCCATAGAATTTCTCGCCGCTCTTAATTGGTGAAGGAAAAAAAAAAACTTTATAGGTGGCCCTAAAATTATTGGAAATTGGGAACAGGAAATTCCTAGTCCCTCTGTCCTGCTGTCTCCCCCCCACTTTACCAGCACCAGCCAAAATTCCCATAGTTTTTTTTGTCAATCCTCCTCAAATTCATCCTGCTTTAGAGAACCCATCGCTCAGATAGATACTGCCAACAATTGGTATCATCTACATGTGCTCGTGCTAACAGCTTGTAGGGTTATGTAATTTTTTCGCAGCCATCACTCTCCCTCTTCTTCTCCCCCACAAGTAGGGAATAGTATAGGAAGGGCACTGAAGAGGATGGGAATCCGTCCCTTCCCCCAAATGGCCTTGGTTCGAATGGGAACCAACAACACGCCTTCCAGTGTGTGTGCTCTCAATTACTAGTTGTCATTGTGGCAATTTGATGGTGTACTGGTTGTGGGGTAGGGAATGAGGAAATTTTGAGATTTTTTTTTCCATATAGTGATACTGGATTAACTATGGTGGGCCATAGTTAAGTATGGGCATACATACATTTTGTGTGTAAAATGGGTTGTTAAGGAAAAAAATGTATGGTAAAACTGGCAATGAGGAATTTACTTAGTAGTAATATATTTATAGTGGGTTTTTCCTTTATTGCGGGTTTGTTGTGATTTTGTCTGTTTCTTTTTTCTTTTTCCTTTTTTTTTTTCTGCTGGTTGTTAGTGCTCAGATTTACACACGCCTCACGGAACTTTTTAGGGAAGAAATTTACTTAAGGGGGTGCGATGATGAGGACGTGGACACTTTTTTTTTTTCCGCAGTTGTATTTCTCCTATTTTGTGTGGTATATTGCTGAGTGTGGTGGTTTTTTTTTTTTGTCCTCCCCATTTCACTTATCGCACCCGGGTAAGGAGATCATTGTCTTAAAAGAATGGCCGGTCATGTATATAAAAAAAATACGTGAAACATGTGCTAGACAATTCTGGCAATTTGTTGATTTTTTTTGTGTCGTCTTCCTAAAATTGGATACACGTACCCATACTTACACTCTCTCCCGCATGCATGGAATTTTTTTTTTTTTTTTTGTGCGTTTCTTGGACGTACATATTTTTATGTATACTCATTAACCCTTAAGCACACACATACATATATATGTACCTGAAAACTGGTTACACTTTTCTCGAGTTTTTCATTCCCTTTTAAAAATTTAACCGCCAAACCGTCAATGGTATTTGTTGACTCTTTTACTACATCCAAATACGGCAAATACTCATGGATTCAAGGTTTTAATTGGTGTTGCTATGGGTTTCAGGTAGTTTGCTAGCCATCTGAGTATGGGCACGTGACCTAATGTCAACTGTCTTGGGTGTAAAAGTTCGTGACACCTGCAGCAAGGGTAGAAATACATTTATATAGTTAAAAAAATAATAACTTTGCCGTGGGTGATGTGGCTGCAACTGACACCCCCCAGATATGGGTGACGTGTTTGGAGACCGTGACCGTTGGGTTATGGTGTTGCAATTGAAGGGGGGGAGGGGAAGAGATCTCTTGCTTATTCTTCTCTGTCGCTATTGGCTTCACGAGACTGTTCAAATAGATGCAACTGAGCTATGATTTCGTAGGGAGTCAAGCACGGCTCAATTGCATTGACGCCATACTGCACATGTCTATGCAGGGTTTTAACATGTCCAGAAGGATCTTAACCGTCCGACCGTTTAGTCGTACGGTCCATCGGTATTTTACCCAATTTTTGTAGTGTATAGTATGTAAGAACTTCTGCATATGGCCAAATGGTACGAGTGATGCCACCAAATGTGCAGACTTCCCCCCCCCCCCCAAAGAAGGCCAATATGTAGTTGACTTCAGCATTTCGAGAAGACCAATGCCCAAGGTTGCGTGTCAGGCAAAGTCCACCAATACCGCAATCATTGATTCTAATAGTTGACAAATACAGTGACAAGACCAGAAATCATTTGCACCCAATCTCGTGGGCTACGATTTGTATACACTTTTTTCCCAGTACATTTTGCAGCCGAAGCAACCATCCCGTCTACACACATTCTGTATCTCCCTTATATATATATATATAACACTATATATAGATGGATCTTTTGTTTAAACAAAATACAGTAATATAAACATCACATACCCACACACATTAAATAATAAACAAATAAAAAACAATAAAATAGTAGATATAAGCGTTAATAGACTAATAAAACATAAGCTGTCGTCCCATAATAAACATATTAACTAAAGCCCAACAAGAAGAACAAAACCCCGCCACAGATAATACGTGAACAAGATGGTTCTGCCAATTTTGCTGTACCTCTCCCTTTTGGTTAAACTAGTACCAGCCGCCACGGTATTGGGCAGAGTCCTGGTAGCCATATTGGGGATATTGTTGGTATCCGCCATACTGGGGCATCATAGGCTGCTGAGGAAGAGGTGGCTGACCAGTCTGTTGACCTTGCTGGCCTTGCTGCGACTGCTGCGACTGCTGCGGCTCTTCTCCCTGCGTCTGGGGTTGAGGTGGGTAGGAGTATCCAGGGTACCTATTGTTAAATTGGTTAGGGTTGTAGTATTGCTGACCCGCGGCACCTGCAGCGGCAGCAGCAGCACCAGCAGCATTTTGGTTTCCAAAACCATTGGAAGTAACCGAAGACTGTTGGTTCGACTGAGATCCTTGTCCACCCTGGCTACCCTGCTGCTGACCACCTTGTTGGCCTGGCTGTTGACTGCCTTGTTGGGACTGTTGGGGAGATGCAGTGAATCCGGTAGATGCAGCTAATTGGCTGGAATAGAATGGCGTGTTGTAGTAGTTGTAGTAGTATGGATACCCAAATGGAGTGGGGATTTGCTGCTGTTGCTGTTGGGCAAGGGCAGCGGCTGCAGCAGCCGCTTGCTGCTGTTGCAACACAGTCTGGTTAGCCACAGGACTTTGGTCAGATCCAGAGGCACCGCCTGCACTGGAACCAGCACCTTGTTGAACGTACTGTCCATATCCGGCACTGGTAGCAGCATGGGAAGCAGCAGGAGAAGCACCAGCAATTCCACCTACAGCTTGCTGGCTATAGGCACTGTAATCAACACCAGGATAAGCACCAAATTGTGCACCAGGTAAGGTTTGGGCAGCTTGCTGTGGGTACTGTTGTTGGAACTGGTTGTAGTAGTCGTATTGCTGTTGAGTAGTTGGTTGTGCCGCTGGCTGAGCCGTCTGTTGAGCTGAAGCAGCCTGTTGTTGTTGCTGTTGTTGTTGCTTGCCGTATTGGCCTTGTTGGTACAAGTTTTGTTGATATCTGTTCTGTTGGTGTTGGTTATATAAGCCATAACTTTGTTGTTGTTGCTGCTGCTGTTGTTGTTGCTGTTGTTGGTCAATGGCTTCTTCCTTGACTGGTTGTTCAACAGGAGCAGGCTGGGCAACTTCCTCTTCTTCACCCAAGGCTAAAGAGCCAAAAGAAATACCTACAGATTCAACTTGCTGCTGAGAGGTTGGTAATACAACCTGTGGTTGAACCATCGCACCTACAGACGCAGCAGTAACTGGCACAGCTGGTGTTTGTTCAGCAACAACTGGGACTGGCACCTGTTCAACAGGGGCGGCAACTACTTGGTCTACAACTTGTTCTTGTGGTTGTTCTACTGGTTCAGGAGCGGCTTCTGGTTGTTCTGGTTGTTCTGGTTGTGCTTCTTCTGCAGCAGGTTCAGGAACTTCCTCTACAGCTGGTGCTTCTTCTTGTTGCTGTGGTGGTTGTGGTTTTGGCGCTGGTTTTGGCTTGGGTTTGGCTTTTGGTGCAATTGCTGCTGCCCAAGATCCCGCTTGAGGTTCAGGAATAGCAGCCTCTTTCAATACCGGTTTGGTCTCTATTGGTGCTGGCTCAGAGACTTCTGGTTCCTTCTCTTCAGGGTGCTCTTTATCTTCTTCTGCGGCTGCTGGTTGCGGTTCAGCTTCCAGCTGCACAGGCTCATCTTGCGGCTCTTGCGTCTCCACAGCCACAGCCACAGCCGGTTTGGGTTTATCTTCGGTCAAAGCCGCTGCCCATGAGTTGGAGGCAGCATCGGAGTTTGCAAGTGTAGAACCAGAGCCAGCACCAGAACTAGAAGCTACAGCAGGAGTAGAAGTGGTGCTTGGACTAGCACCTGCCCCTGGAGAAGTCGACAACGTCTTCCGGGGATACTGTTTTCTTGGTGGTCTGGACGATTTCGACGACTTATTATAAGGTTTGGACGAGTATGAAGCATTATTTGACGAAGCAGGAGAGGCAGAACTCACCAGTTCTTGAGCTTGGTGTTCCTGCTGCTGGTGTTCCCTCTTCTTATATTGCTTATCTTTCTTGCTTGGTTCCCATTTGGACACCTTATTATTAACAATCAAATCAATGACAATTTCTAACGAGTTATGGTGTTCATCTAATAAGCCTTGTAAATCCGACGATTCCCAGTCCGGGAACATCTCAGTTAAACTGGACAACTCTTGGGAAACCGATGAAGCAGTCGCACTGGTGCTGTTATTGAATCTCTTCAGTTGATTCTTATACGTCTTTCGTTGTGTAGTGGATGACATATTGTGGTTATTTTTTATGTACTACTAAAAGACAGGCGATGACTTCTTTTTGATGTGATTGTCTATATGTATATATTTATATCACGGGGGAGGTAGATCTGATCTTGAGGAGTAGGATGGTACTGGTCAAAATTGGATTGGGGTTGATGTTGGTAAAGTGAAGCTGAGGATAAGTAGGATGCTTGGATCTCCTTGATGATTTGTTCGGAATATTCTTTTCAATGTATTAAAAAAATGGGGTACAAGGTCTCTCTATCTCACACACACACACACACAAACGCAAACAAGTTTCGTACTAAGTCGTAGCAGTAGTAGCAGAAGTGAAGTTTTCTTGGTTGTGAATGAATAAAAGTTAACTATATCCGTTTATAGAACGAAAAAGAAGGAGAAGGAGAAGAAGGAGAAGAAGAGAAAAAGATGGTATGCAAATTTTTCGTTGATGGTCGACAAATCGCCACAACTAACGCTAGTTAGAGACTGTCACTTTTTGTACGAGAAGGTAGTAAAGGAGAAAGATCTGTGGGAGGGCAAAGGAAAAAAAAAAAAAAATTTTTTTTGCGTTGACTTTCCATTGTCTTCTTTGTATGGACTCAGACGGAATGTCGGTAATATTTGTAGTTTAGCTAAGGTTGTCGGTGTTAAGAGTCTACTCAGTATATACCAGATAGAGTGTTTACGTTGCCAAGGTATTTAGTTATGAGTGGGGGGTTTTTTTTTGATATGTTTATATAGGGTCAGGGTAACTATTGCGTGTCATGGATCTTGCTCGTCGTGTCTCAGGATTGCAAAATTCCAAGGCATTTTTTTTTTGGCTATTCGGCACAGAATGAAATTTTCCTAATTGGGTAAATGTGTCAAGTGACTTGTCACGTGAGAACGAGTATAGTGGGAAGAATTCTGGGTTTCTGTTGGTGGGTTCTGGGTCTCTGCTGGTGTATAACTGTCGGTGGAAAGTATGGGTCCCTCCTATAGTGTAGACACCTTTGCCAAAGACAATTCAGTCCATTACTCGCTTGATGCGTATATGCATTTTTACTTGACTGGCAATACAAACTAAACCATCTCTCCTATTCTCCATACGCAACAGCATCCACGGACTTGCCGTGACACATAGATTCAACAAAACATGCTTCTTCTTTCTCTCTCCCCCCTAAAGAACCTTCACCAAACAGCCCTCGCTTTTACTCTCTCTTCCCTCCACCAATGGATGCACGATCTGGTGGGCCACAGCATCAAACAACCCGTAGATCACGTCCTTCAAGTCGTCACCGGTTTGCTTGAAATCGGGATACGAATTAACCTCTAACAAAGTCACTGAATAATCATTACTAACCAAGAAATCAACGCCAAAAATCTCAATGGCATTCTTCACCGGCTGAAAGTTCATCTTGTCCACACTTGTGGCTGCTACAAACAATTCTCCCGTAACCAGACAAACCTGGTCAAACACTTCTCTCTTTTTATCCTCGCCAAGTCCCTGCAAGTCCCAAAACGGAACCACTAGTGGGTCAAGACCTTCTTGCAAACAGGTATTGGTCAAATGTCCGTCCATGGGTATTTCGTCCCTGTCCCCATCCGGAGTGCTAAATGGATGTCCAGCAAATAGAGTAAGAATACGTTTATAAACAAACACCTGCAAGTCTCCCCGACACACCACGTACGTGCGCAAGTGGAACTTTTTCCTGTCGTAGTTTGGTAGCAATAGAGGATACGACTTGTATTCCTGGACAATAAAGTGTCTTAACTGGGAGATGATAACCCCGTTGTTTTCTTCATCCTGGCCCCCATCTTCTTCGTCTTCGTCCCCGCTAACCTCCTCCTCAAATGAATTGAAAATCTCTTGTAGCTGTTCAACTGTCTTGAAAAGACGGATGCCCTGGCCCTTATCGCTCATGCTGGGTTTCAATATCCACACCCTATCTCCGGAATTGATTTCCTCCCGCAACTCATACGCATCGTCTAAAGCGTCATCTAGGAATTCTGCATAGTCCACTTCAAGCTGGTAGCTTTCCGGAACCGCATTCTTAAGTACCGATTCGGGATGTTTGGTAACGTAATGGTGGATGGTGTTAGCAAGATAATGCTTTCTGATTAGTGCCTTTCGATAAATATAGGACGGGAAAAAGTAGTTTGGCGAATAGATTAAATCTAAGTTGATATCCTCGTAGTCTCCATAGTGGAAAACCGTTTTATCGGCATCGTTGAGGATATCCGGGTTGCTGGTAACTTGGTAGCCCAATTCTGTGAATGGTTGCACCAATGGTTGGTAGATATAGGAGTCTTTAGGAATAGTTATGAGAAAGTACTTGGCCTCCTCTTTGGCCACCTCCGCCTCCTCCAAACTGATCTCACCAATTAACGGCTGCACAACAGTAAACCCCGCCTTCAACGGAGTCACACTAATACCCTCATCCAACAACACCCGACTATCACTATGGCTAACATCCGCCAACCCATCCTTATACACCTGTTTAAAGTTGGGAGTCCACAGAAACTGCAACTGGCCCTTATGGTTTGGTTCCGGTAAGGGTGAGTATATTGACTTCCACGTATTCTTAAGTATGGGAGCGTAGTGAATCTTGGTGGTTTGCAAGTTCAATGAATCTACAAGTGGGACATTAACAGTAAACAAATCTACATCGTCACGGGCCTGCAACTCCAAATACAACTTCTTAATCAACTTGACCGATATCTTGGCAGCTTCTTTGAGGATATGGTAGTCGTGGTCCATGTTGTTGAATGCGTAACTCAACGCAATCAGCTTAACTCCGTGGGTCACAGCTTCCATAGCAGCCCCAACAGTACCACTGGCTAGGATGTATAGGTTACTGGAATTCTTACCGAAATTAGGTCCACTAATAACCAAATCTACCGGCTTTCCCTTAGTATGGCTATACAAATGGTGGATCCCAATATCAGCACAAGCAGCCGGTGTAGAGTTGATCAAGCACCATTCCTGACAACTGGGATCCTTATGGTATTTAGGCTCTGGGCGCATATAGGGACCTTCAAAGTGGTTGATATTATTGTTTGGTGACAGCGTGGAGTGCCTGGTGTATATATAGCTGGCTAGCAAGGTTTTCCCCGCGAAATGGGCCTTACCAATCCAGGACCGCTGCTGGTCCGGGATCACAATGGAAAGGTCCCAATCAGTAGCGTCATTGATTTCGTCAACAAGATATTTCATATAGGGACAATGGCTATCATTGAGGGGGCCATCATCATTGGTTAAAAGTACGTGCATACTTAGACTTTGTAGCAGCAGCAATAGCTATATATTACCAAGTAGCACAATCCACCTGGTGATGTTATGGGGAAGAGCAAGGAAATTTTCCACCTACTGGAAGCACCGATTCTTTTTTTTTTGTTTTTTTTTGTTTTTTTTTTTGTTTTTTTTTTGTTTTTTTTGCTCTCTTTCTCCGTCCCACTAACAAACTCATCAACAGTGAGCTTATGTATGGCCATTAGGAAAATCTTTCACCATACAAGTGTAGAGGTTCTTTTTAGTGCTAACAAGGTATAATCCATCTGCTATATTGTCTGGGTTATTAAGAATAGGTGGCGTAAGTTTTTGGTAATTTAATATGTCTCTTTTCCTT
Source organism: Intestinozyma alai (assembly GCA_030572135.1). NCBI lineage: Eukaryota > Fungi > Ascomycota > Pichiomycetes > Serinales > Debaryomycetaceae > Intestinozyma > Intestinozyma alai. The sequence goes on along the minus strand of JAJLZI010000001.1, from coordinate 274,074 downwards.
GGTAACACGGCCCAGTACTCGTATGCTGCAGTAGATCCAGAAAAGATCAGGCTTGCTGAGATCCAGTTCACTGCTACGGCGCATACGTTTAATCGGGTTTTGCAGAAATGTAGCGAAAAATGTTTGGTTCACGAGTATGCTGAAGGCGAGTTATCAAAGGGAGAACTGAAGTGTATTGATCGGTGTGTGACGAAGTATGTCAAGGCTAACTATATAGTGGGGAAAAACTTCCAAGAGAAGAGGATAGATCCTATGAGGAATATGCCTGAGTACGAGAAGGTTCAGCTGATTGTGAGGGGGGAGGAGAAAATAGGTGGTGGAAAGTGAGTTGGGATGAGAAGTGAGCTCTGGGGGGGGGGAGGAAGAGGCGGTTTAATTGTACATAGAAAACTATTACTAGTGCTACTACTGGTTCTGTTTATTGTATTTGAAGTACTTTAATCGAATAAACATTTAATGCATTTAGGATTTATGGTTTGACGAGCTGGCATGGGTAAGAAAAAAATAGTATTGGTGGAGATGGTCATGGTTCAACATAAACAAGGAAGTAGTTCGTATTGGAGAGACGAATTGGTGACATCTGTTCCGGTATGAGCATTTCTTTTTGGTATAGAGCAATATATCCAGAACTTAAGATATATCTCGTCAGTACAGCTACAGTCCAGTAATGTCTGTGTGTAATCTCATTGTCACCAGTGACTAGAAAACAGTTTCCACCAACAGATATCACCTACACATCCTCAACTCTCCCCATCAATCTCTACACATCCTCAACACTCCCCATCAATCTCTGCACATTCTCAACTCTCCTCATCAATCTCTACACATCCTCAACACTTTACCTTCATTGATTACACACTTTAACCATATCTCTACACTTTAACCATCTCTACTTTAACCGTCACTCCTCATAAACAACACTTACAATTGGTTCCTGGTGTGGAAGATTTCCAAAGCCTCAGCAATTCTAACAGACATGGTCTTTTCACCTTCTCTGACCCAGACTCTTGGGTCAAAGAACTTCTTGTTAGGCTTGTCTTCACCGTCAGGGTTACCAACCTGGGTCTTCAAGTAGTCAATCTTGTTGACAACATAGTCTCTGATACCACTCAAGTAAGCGTACTGACAGTCAGTGTCCAAGTTAACCTTGACAACACCGTTCTTAATAGCAGTGTCGAATTCTTCCTGGGTAGAACCAGAACCACCGTGGAAAACCAAGTACAATGGATGTTCATCCTTCGACCCAATTTGTTCCTTGGCGTACTTTTGGTGGTCACCCAAGATGGATGGCTTCAATTGAACGTTACCGGGCTTGTAAACACCGTGGACGTTACCGAAAGCAGCAGCAATGGAGAAGCTTTCCGAGATTGGGTGCAAGGCTTCGTAAACCTTGAACACGGTTTCTGGGGAAGTGTACAAAGCATCCTTTTCAACGTTTTCATTGTTGACACCATCTTCTTCACCACCGGTAATACCAATCTCCATCTCCAACCATTGGTTCATCTTGGCCATTCTTTCAAAGTACTTGGCACAAGTGGCAATGTTTTCGTCGTCGGATTCTTCCGAGAGATCCAACATGTGCGACGAGAACAATGGAGTACCGTTGGCCTTGAAGAAAGCTTCATCAGCCTCCAACATGCCGTCAAACCATTGCAACAACTTCTTGGCACAGTGATCAGTGTGCAAGACAACTGGGATACCGTAGGTAGGAGCAATCGATCTAATGTAGTGGGCAGCAGCAATAGAACCAGCAATTGACGCCTTTTGGTCGGTGTTGGAAACCCCCTTACCAGCAAAGTAAGCAGCACCACCTTGCGAGGTTTGCAAGATGATTGGAGACTTGTTGTCTCTGGCAGCTTCTAAGGCAGCAACAACAGTAGAAGAGGAGGTGACATTGATGGCAGGAATAGCAAACCCTTTTTCTTGAGCATAGTCAAACAAGTCCTTAACGTCTTGGCCGTAAACGACACCGGATTTACTTAATACTGCTGGAGGAGCCATTGCGTGCGAGATATAGAGTAATTGATTAAAAAACAAATAACCCTTGGGTAAAGTTCTACTATAGAGAGAGAAAGAAAGAAAAGAGAGAAGAAGAAAGAAGAATCTTACATTTTCTGATACCCGGCAAAGGGGGGGGGATACATGGTTTTATATCAATGGGATTTCATTTAATTGGTGCAAAGAAAACCTCCCCATTCTCCTCCTTGAAAATGACCATCACCAAATACAAGGTTGAAAAAAAAAAAAAAATAAAAAATAAAAAAAAGGAAAACTCCGAAAGGGAAACATTCATCCGGGACGGCGGAATTGTACACTTTGTACAATATATACACTTTGTACTATACATCCTATGTATGGATGTTGCGGTTATTGTTGTTGGTTATTGCGGGTTTTTCTTATACTTGCTATAGTGTCACAATTGTGATACAACATCGGCCGAGATCGCCGCCACCATCATACAACTCACACAATATATTGAGTAATGGCAAACTGCTAACTGGACCATCTTCTATGCATACAAGTAATTGATTATCGTAGACGTGTCAGTCATAACCTTGTTGTTGACTGTCAATTGGTTTCATAATTATGTAGTGTCTGTCTAATTTATCCTGTTCTGTCTAGGAGCCTCCTCCTGCTATTACCCCACGGTTCATGCAAGTCTCGAGGCAAACAAAAAAAGATATAGGCCTGGGGCTTTAAGAGAAACAACTCCCCGACCGAGGGGGGAGTTCGACTCCAGGAGATTCACGGAACATGCTGAGTACCACAGGAGAACTTATTGTGTGTGTACTGTGTGTACTGGCACGTTTAGTAAGTGTGTTCCCGAATTACGCCGGGTGTGGGGGAAGTAAACTCCAGAAAGTTTGGATGTTTTTTTTTCCATTTTATACGGCTATCAAATGACTACGGCTCTGAAATTATACTCTTCTCCACCTTCAATTCCATATAGCCGGAAATAGGTGCTGTTTTCTCTCCCGACTGCCGGTTAGTCTAGCTTCTGTATCCACATTTAGCATTGGGAAACGGCGTGGTACCAAAACCGGTACACCGCCACCGCCGCCACCGTTCCCGCATTGCACTGGTTTATTTTTTTTTTTGGGGGGGGGGGGCGCAAATTAGGAAATGTAACACGTGACTGCGGCCTCCCACCCCGCGCCAAAACCGGATCACTGTTTCATAGAAACCATCACCAGACACACACTTGACCATCAACTAATGGCGCGAGAGGTATGGCCTGTTGTGAGCTCGTACAATGGACGTGTGTCTGTATGGATATGAACGTACTTGTGTCAAGTTATCCCAGCCTGTGTGTGTTCTGGCGCTTCCCATTAGCTTCCCACACCAGTTTTCACATGTCCGGAAATGTCCCGGCGGGTCATATCTCCGGGTATTTCCATTTTCTGCATTGGGGAGCGTCCTTCTGGTCTTAGCCGGACCCGTCACTAATAATTGCCAATTGTAAATCGTAGGAATCCATCGAAGAGAACATTTTCTGTACATCTCCACATACAAAACCCACAGTTGTTGTTGCAGCCCCCGCTTGATGATTTCGTAGATGAGCACCAACTTTGATTGTAAGAACGTGCAACCATGCTTTCTAACCACACGCAGCAAATCTTGTCACCTCGTAGCACGCCTAACGACAACACTATAAATGCCATAACCATATTATCCATACCCGGACTCCGGCACGCTTACACAGCTCTTGAGCATAACTATACACAGATCTCCTAACCAACCATCCTAACCAACCGTCCTAACCAACCGTCCCAACTGACCAACTCCTCACGTGATTCTGAAACTTCCGGTTGGTGCGAAAAACCTAAAAAAAAAAATTGCAAGTATGAACGGCCACAAACACTAGCCATACTAACTCGCCTTGGACTAAGAACCTTCACTCCCACAGCTTCCCACCATGAGTCTCCTAACTACGATAAACGGTATCGGATACTATCGATTCGACATTAATAGTCAGGATGAGTTTAGCCAAGTATCCAATTTAATCTCGCTCCACCTATCGGAGCCGTACTCCATCTATGTTTATTGGTACTTTCTCAACAACTGGCCCCAGTACTGCTACACCGTCAAACACCCCGACACAAGCCAGATTATTGGCGTAATCATCTCCAAGCTCGAACCGCACCGAGACGTGCGTATGCGGGGGTACATTGGAATGCTAGTCATTGATCCCCAGTACCGGAAAATGGGAATTGCGTCTAACTTGGTGAAATTGACCGTGGAGAATATGGTCGCCGACAATGTGGATGAACTAATGTTGGAAACCGAAGTTGACAATGCCGGAGCGTTGAAATTGTACGAAGGGTTCGGGTTTATGAGGACAAAGAGATTATACAGGTACTACTTGAATACCCAGGATGCCTATCGGCTAATACTACCATTGAGCGAGAAGTCGCATACCAGGATTGCATTTTTGCCGAGCATAGCTGACCAGTATATGCAGAGAGAGTCAGGTACAGTAGAAGTGGCTGGTGGAGCTAATATAACCGTGCCGACTCTGTAGTTGTTAACTGATGAGGGGGTTTGGTTATTTCCGGAGATCACGTGATGTGATTCTGGGTTTCTTTTTATTTTTCCATTTTTCCATTTTTCCATTTTTCCAAAGGGCTTTACATTTCCGGGTTGGAAACCACCAGACGCATAGTGACGTTAGTAATATATAGTATAGTCCATTTCTCTAGCAGTGTATAGGCAATTGCTATGGAAGTTGTTTCATAAGAGTGAATCTGTGAAAGAAGGGAAGCCATGTTCTGTAGGACCCAATCAGGGTTAGTTATTGCATCTTTGTATATCCATTAAATTCCCAGCTCGTCTCAATCTCTACTTGGTCCGACTTTATTGCATAATACAATCTTCCACCCATTCCTCCATGGTGTCTGCCATCGTCTCTGCCATTCATTGTTTCGAATCCAACCATACACTCACAAAGAAACGCGTAATTTCTTAAAAAAAAACAAAAAAAAAACACGCGTCATCTCGCTGGAAAATTCTACAGTCGTATTTAACGAAAATGATTTCTGGTTCTCCTTCTCCCCCTCCCCCGCCACTTTCTCTTTCCATCTAATTCTAGTACCCCCCTGCCTGAAACACACAATACACAACATAAACCGCCGCCATGCTTGAAGGAAAGTTCGACGAATCGACGCTCTTAAAGAAAATTGTCGATGCTATCAAAGACTGTGTGAAATTATGTAACTTTAACTGTACTGAACACGGTATTACCGTGCAAGCAGTTGACGACTCTCGTGTGCTCTTGGTATCCTTGCTAGTAGGCCAAACTGCATTCAGTGAATACAGATGTGACCGTGACGTCACCTTGGGTATTGACTTGGACAGTTTCTCCAAGATCATCAAGTGTGCTAACAATGAGGATTACTTGACTTTATTGGCGGAAGATACCCCTGACTCGGTGTTGACAATCTTTGAAGACAAGAAGAAGGACAGAGTCAGTGAATACTCGTTGAAGTTGATGAACATTGACTCGGAATTCTTAAAGATTGATGATATGGAGTACGATGCCGTGATTAATATGCCCAGTGGCGAGTTTGCCAAGATTGTTCGGGACTTGAAGAACTTGAGCGAATCGTTGAATATTATCGTCACCAAGGACTCCGTCAAGTTCACGTCCGAGGGTGAATCCGGGACCGGTTCGGTGGTGTTGAAACCTTATACTGATATGGACAGGCCGGAGGAGAGCGTTAATGTCCATTTGGAGAATCCGGTGGATTTAACTTTCGGGTTGAAGTACTTGAATGACATTATTAAGGCCACTGGCTTGTCTGGAACCATCACCGTTAAGTTGGCCGACAAGACCCCAGCTTTGTTTGAGTACAAATTGGATGTTGGGGGGTATTTAAGGTTTTACTTGGCACCAAAGTTTGACGAGGATGAGTAAGAGGTTAAGAAGTGTGTGTAATGTTGGTAGAGCATGTTGTTTAATGTAAACTATATCTTGAATGGTTGTTTTATTGTAGACGGTGCATCTCAGTAACCTTTGTAGTTTTGAGAGGAAGATTCGTTGTTAGTACTGCAGTATTGCATTAGCTGCTTATGTACGCTTAATTCAGGTGAAAGGTTGTCGTTATGGTTTTCCTAACGTGGTGTGTTATGAGTTACCGCTGTATCAATTATTTACAAATGCAATAAGGAAGCACCTATTTCCCAAGTCCATAGTCGGATTGGTATGCCAACAAAAAACATATAACCAACACCATACTGTGAGGAGACAAGGATTCAGAGTGTTATGTATCAAGATACAAAGTTGCGTCTTGCTACATCACAAACTCTCTTTATTCCAACATACAAAAACATACAAACAGCATCAACTAATCCTCCGCTAACTACTCTTCTTATCATACATCTCTTTCCCCCATTTATGTAAATCTTTCTTTAACCGATCAGCTCGAACAATTCCATTCCTCAACAGAGTCAAGTTTTTAATATACTCATTCTGTCTTTGGATACTGACTTGTAGATAGTTGATTAAATCCTCCTTCAAGTTGGTTACCTTATCGGCAGACTCCACTTGCTGTTGCTGGAACAATTCATATCGTTTGAGTGCTTCAGGTAGAGCAAAGAAGGGGTCACTAACTCCGTCGTCGTCGTCGTCTTTCTCGTCTTCCTCATTGGGTTGTTCAGGGTTTGGTTCTGCTTGGGGTTCAACGGCTGCGCCTGTAGGTTGTGGTTCTCGTGGCGGTTGTCCCTCCTGCTCCCTTGTCTGTCCTCCTTCCGGTACCAGTCCATTTGTAGCCACTACCGCAGGCATTCCACGAGAACCACCAACAGATCTCGATACCTTGCTCCCACGCTCCTCGTCCAACCCATGGTCGTACTCCTGCAACCCTATATTCTCTTCCAACAAATAAAACCAATCTTCGCCATTCAACACTTGCAACAACTTGTTCAACCAGTTAAGGTTCGTTTGTTCCACTTCAATCAACTCGATCAACTCCAGCGCTAGCTTATTGAGCACCGGCAGCTTATAAGTTCTCAGAATAGCCGGGTGTGATACTATCTCGGAAGGATGGTTCAACGGAGCCAAGAGTTCAGTAATCTTCAACTTCTTTAGAGGGTGTTCATCGTCCTCAGAGTAGCCATCAAGATCACTATCAACACCATCACCAACCTCATCGTCAACCTCGCTTATGTTTTCTTCTACAGCCTCAGTCATTTCATCCTTCCTTTTGCTCTTTTTTTGACTCGTTTCTTCCTTGGCTGGCTGTTCGTCGCCCGGTAAACTGCCAAACGACTCCACCCATTTGCGCTTATTTCGGGAATTGCTCTTTTCGATGCTGGCGTTGGTCAACACCACGTAGTTTGCCCCGTCGTATTCAACAAGTTTGTGGTTAAGTGCATCCAATGACGAGGAAGGAGCGTGGAGTTTATTGCCTCGGTTGTATGTAGGAAGTAGATCTCGCCGAGAGGGTGGCTGGTCCGAGTCTTCTCCAGAAGCAGTAACAGAAGAACCATCCGAATGTGAAGACTGAGTGCGTGCAAGTGCCTCTTTGAAACGAGCAATTACTTTGAGAGAAGTACTATCCAACATGAATGGTGTAAGATTTACGTTGCTGTTTCTACAATGCCAAATTTAGAGCGGGGGGAAGGGGGGGGGCGTGCAAATGTATGTGCTTGGAGTAGCAAAAGAAACAAATTTCACTCTAACTAGCAAGTATAACAGAACGGCGGATGTATCTTGTCCTTGTGGTGCTCTTTGTATGGAAAAGTTCCTGTGTTTGGAATGAGAATTGTATGAGGCGGATTTGAGGGAGGTGACAAAATTCACGACATGCGATAATGTCGCGACACTGCCAATTAGCATGGAATGGCCATGGATGACCACGGCTGGACTGGAGGTGGTTATTTGGTGGGGATGGGTTGAAACGGGTACATTGAAAGTGTCGGTGACTCTTGGATAGGTGACTCTTAGATAGAACTGACTCTTTCATAGAACTGATTCTTGGATATTGCCAACTCTTTCACACACACGACTCTTTCATACCCCCACTGTTTTTTTTCTTGCTCTTATACACCTACCGTGCTCTTCTAGTCTTTGAACCACCATTATCTCACCTCGGCTTGTGCCATTGTTATTCTCCTATCGTTTTTCTTGCCCTCTCTTGGTGTCTCTTTGTTACCTTAAAAAAGAACGCCATCACCACTATCGCCGGGATTAACCTGGCGTTGTATCTACACTAAAATTACCATTTGGAACAAATAACCACGCCACAACTACACCGCCATCAGAGTTGTTACACATATAAGCTTAAATATACATTGGTGAGGTACCTCGATTCGGAAACACACCAACCCATACATACATTTTTTTCACCTTGGTCTCCCTTGCCATTTGTTCTTCCCCGTTCCTACTACACAATAAACCACCACCAGTACCTCCCACCCACACACACACACACCATGGCCGAGACTATATCCTACCTCATCGTCCACAACGCCCATAACGGCGAATCAACAAAAATAACCAAACCAATCCGGTTCCAGCAACTCCCCCAATTCAAACAGTTCTTGGTAACCACCTTCTTTCCCCACCAACCCCCATCCTCCACCGATAACCTCTTTCTACTAACCTCCTTCGGTATTCGTCTAAACTATAACCTCATCAACGAGATCGATGAGGTGTTTGTCTACGATAAGCAGCTATTTGCCAATGAACTAGATCCCGCAGTCCTAACCAGGTACCATCCCGTACATACCCAGCCATCACCATTACCAACACAACCCTCGCCGCTAACCACACAACCACCACAAAAGTCCATCAACCACATAACCCACGCTCTCCGTATCAACCATGCCTGGACCCACGCATTATACCAAACCTCAACAGTCATCCACGACCAGGCACGGAAAATAATCCGGCAAATAAACGTCATGTTCAAGTCACTCAATACCATCTTCCAGTTCTGCACCAACTTCATCAGCGACATAGATAAAAGTTTCCACAGTTTCTTTAACTACGTAAAACTCATCCAGTTTAAGACCTTGCACACCTCGTGGGAACGGCATTTTACCGCATTAAAGCTGTTCCCCATAGTCAAAATAGACCGGGTGGTGGTGAAATTGGGGGATTTCCTTAGTTACTCGCAATTGGTAGCGTGGGCAACTTATATTGGGGAGCATTTGCCACGGATAGTTGGCAAGTTTAATCAGATGAGCGAGGTGATTGGTAGTGTGAATGGTGATAAGCTTGCGGTGGATGAAGCGATTGGGCAGTGCCGCAACGAGTCGGTGGCCAAGTTCAAGGATACTAACACAGGGGACTTGGTGACCAAGATACAGCTGGTAGTTAAGGCCGTGACCAAGGATATAGACGAGTTGAAGCAGGCGGATGGTGATGGGGTATTGGTGCAGGTGTACAGGAAACACCGCGATGAGTATTCGCGTGATTTATATGATTGTAGCCAGATGTTATTTGAGTACCACCAGGAGTTGGTGCAGTTCAAGCACAAGTTGGGCAGAGAGAGTTTGCGTGTATTCAATCGGATCGCCAATATGCAAATGAGGATGGTGGGAGTGAAGCAGGAGTTGAAGAGACTAACCAGTGCAGTCACTGGCAATGCTGGAGAAGACCCGGCAGGAGAGCATGGATATAGGGAACTGGATGAGGATTCCGTCAGTTACCACACCATCACCACTGTAAAACGCTACGAAGACTATCTCTCGTTAACTATTGACCTCCCGCTACTCTTTGGCTTCTTGTTAATAGAAAAAAGACGGCAATTCGAGTGGTATGACTTCTACAGTAAAGGCATAGTGAACAACGTGTCTGAGCAGTTGGCTACACTCATAGACCATGAGCGGGTATTCCGGAGTATCTGGATGAAAAAGTTTGGTGGTTTCATAACCTTATTAGAGAGTACTATTAATGATGGCGGCGGCACTGCTTGCGTTCCTGTCAACTTGGCCTTGCCCAATATCGATGTTACGCTAGTTTCCAATACCCAGACTAACTTTTTCACTCTTTTGCACGATGTTAAGGTTGACCGGGATGATATCACCAACTACATATCGATAGTGGAGACCTCAGGGATCTCTCGCAACTTTGTTGAGTTGTTGAATAAGAACTTTAAAGACTTGATGAGGAGTACGAGCAATATGAAGAGGGCCACAAAGTTGGTGTCTTCGTTGAGTTCGGTAGCGGAGGTGGTGGCCAATGGTGGTGCTATGAATAATAGCAAGCACGCCAAAGCTAACGGTTCTACAGGAGACGATGATATGGAGTTGTCACTTGACTTGAACCTTGTCAAGGGGTTGAAATCACGTATTAAAAAGTTGGAGAATCTACTCCACCAGCAGCAGTACAAGAACCTCACCAGCTGGCCGGTAGTTAGAGGTGGGACCAACTCTGGAGGTGGAAGTCACGATAATCGTATGAGTATGCTAATTGACCAGGGACGACAGGTAAACCCGGTAGTTCCAGCACCACCAGCCAACCCAGTTACTAATCCGACGCTGTTGTTGCCCAGACGGGCCACTTCCATACCTGGGGCCAACAGCACGGTTCAGGAGTCAAATTTAGTGAGACCTGCCAACTCAAAGCACCTGGGGGTTCTTGATACCTCCAGCATTGATAAGCATTTGGAGAATATCCGGCTTAAGAAGCAAAACATCCAACTCACCGACGAGAACCTGCAGTTGGCCAGTCAGAACCAACAGCTAGTCGAATCCAATAAAACTAAAGACGACGAGATTGCTCTACTCCAGCGTGAGATCACTAGCCTCAAGCTGGTACTTGCTAGCGAGAAGGCCACCAGTAAACAGACTTTGGAAGTTCACCAGCAACAGCTCTCACAGGAAAAACACAGCCATCAGCTTGCTGCCCAGCAAGTAGAACTTCTCACCAGTAAACTTGAATCGCGCGAATTAACAATCGCTGATCTCCAGTCACAAGTCACCAATCTCACCGAAACTGCCACCACCAACAGTCAGGAAATCTCCACCCTTAACAAGACCGCCACCACCCTCCGCCATGAGCTCAACGATGCCATTCGTATGAAGAATGACCTCCTCTGTAACATGTCGTCGAAGGAGAATGAGTTTGTGAGTGAGAGGAGCACCCTTGAAGCTGAGCTTAAACAGATCAAGGAGAAGTTGGAGGCTGTTACCGAAGATTACGAGAACTTGATGGAGTTGACGCTGCAGAAACAGCATAAACATGAGCTGTTGGTGAAGGAGTTGAATGACGTGGTGGTGGGGTTGATGGCTGATATCAAGCGGACCTTGGAGCTAGTATTTGCGTATGTGATTGAGTGCTGTTTGGTGTTGGAATCTATGGGGTTGTTGTTGGTGAAGGAGGATGGTGTATACAAGATTAAGAGAGTGAAAGGGTTACGGAGGAGGAGTGTAGACCACGCTGGTGGCGATGGAAACGAGCTGATGGTGTCTGTGGACCTTCCACTGAGCGAAGTGATTGAAGAGCTCATTGGTGGGATGGACTGGGTTAGCGAGATTCCCAGCGGTGGAGACAACCCCCCATTCGTGGCTGAGAATACTCCTTCTGCCACCTCAGACTACTCTTCAGAAGGAGACGAAGATTCCAAATACACTCAGCAGTCACGTTATTTACTTACCAAGTACCAGCAAGTATTTGTAAACAACTCCCCTCACAACCATCCAGAGATGTCTGACTTCCACGACTTCCTCCATACCATATCCTTCCGGAACAATGTGCAAATGCAAGAAGATGGTACCAGCAACTCCAAGTTCTTCCTCAACGCCATTTCAAAGCGGTTCAAAGACGTGGAGGGATTCGCCAAGCGGCAAACTAAGGATAACAAAGTCAAAGACCAGGAAATTAAACGGTTATTATATAAAGTGAATTCCAAGATCTCCATGAATGGGTTCCAGGTGAATGACTTGCTATTGTTTTTGCCAACCAGAATAGACCGTGAGGAGGAGGAGGAGAATGATGTAAAGGGATATCCACACCAGGAAAAAGAACAAGGAGACACAGAGGATACACAACCGTGGGCAGCATTTAATATTGGGGCACCTCATTACTTTCTCAATAATGTCACCAATCCGAGAACGGTGGCGGGCAAGGATTGGATAATTGGTCGAGTGACCCGGATTGTTGAGTTCAAGGTGACCGAGGAGAACTTTACATCCAAGAAGGAGAATCCGTTCCGGTTGAGTGTTGGGGTGATTTGGTACTTGGTGGATGCTGACGAAGGAAAGTAGCGAGAATATATATATATGGTGATATGAAGTATATAGGGATGTTAAATTTAGTGACCTGGACAGTTTCCTCAGTCGTGGTGCCAAACCAGCTAACACAACCATACACGATACCTACAAACACATCTCACACTACTCGGGCACATAGTTAAACAAATAACTAATACTCTCACCATTGTGTAACCGGCGAATAGCCTCCGCCAACGTACCACTGATATCTAGCATCTCAATCTTAGAGCACCGCACCAACTTATCCTTCACTGGTAGCGAGTTTGTACACACCACCTTATCCAATTTCGAATTATTCAACTTCTCCACCGCATCCGCCGAGAATATCCCATGGGTAACCATGCACACGACTTTCTTGGCACCATTGTCTAATAGCACCTCGGCTGCCTTGCATAGAGTACCACAAGTGTCGGCCATATCATCCACCAAGATACAGATCTTATCCAGAACATCACCAACCAACACCATTCGGGATATCTCGTTTGCCTTTTGCCGTTCTTTGTGGATCAAGGCAAACTGTATATCCAACTTATCTGCCAACGAAGCCACTCGTTTGGCGCCACCGGCATCGGGAGACACCATAATGATCTCAGCAGGGTTATAGTGGTCGGTGATGTACTTTAAAATCAACGGTTCCGCATATAGGTTATCTACGGGGACTCGGAAAAACCCCTGGATCTGCGACGCATGCAAATCCATAGTAATCACGTGGTCACACCCGGCTGTCTGCAACAAGTTCGCCACGAGTTTCGCCGTTATTGGTGCCCGGGATTTATCTTTCCGGTCCTGTCTGGCATATGGGTACGAAGGAATAACCACCGTGATACGACGAGCACTGGCAACTCTACAGGCATTAATCATGAAAAGTAGCTCCATAAGAAAATCGTTGATGGCAAGCGAACCGCTCCCGGTCTGGAGAATATACACGTCTTCGTCTCGTACCGACTCTCCCACTGCAACAGCGGTTTCTTGGTTGGTGTATTGGAACGCATTGACTCTGGCAAGCGGGATACCTAGTTTGGCGGCGGTCAATTCGCAGAGCTCGGGATGGGAGTTTCCGGCAATTAGCTTAATGGTGTTTTGCGAGCGTCCGTGCATGCCTGCGGTGTCTATAGACTGTGTTTTGTATGTATGTGACGAGTATCAGCCTAAACCAACCTAGCACGAGGGGGAGACGAAGTCATCTCATTGATGGGAATACTGGAGACTTTTCACAATGAGCAAAAAAAAAGAATCGGAAGAAAAAAAATAATAAATAAAAAAAAAAAATAAATAAATATAAACCCACGTGATCTGCAACCCATTATCTATAATAAGGAATATGGGGGGACGATTGAATAACCATATGGCTGTTCTTATAGAGGAGAGGGTCTAAATACTCTGCACCTATTCTCAACTATGCTAACCAAGGAAATAAATCAAACATGCAAAGAGAAAACTACAAACGATAGTATACTGGTGAATAATAAAAAAGATGGCTAAGAAAATGCTATATAAAACTTATTAGACAAATGCCATAAGTGAAAGGCAACCCTCTGCAAGCAAATCGGGAAGCGAAACCAATGCCAAATTAACCCCCCCCCCTCCTCTTCCGTCCGGGTCACAGAAACCAATTTCAAAGCGTGCGTGCGGGAGCTTGTGGGGGGAACGATGAGTGGGTATGATAAATAAAGTAATCTCGTTCCTTCTTCTAACGAGCTGCCTTCTGCTTCATCCATAAACATAAAAATACTCATTAAATAACAAAATAAACCACCGAGAAGCAAACAATAATATGGACTCTAATGATATTTTAGAAGTGAAGTAAAGCCCATCACAATTGCAAATGAATGTGATGTGTATGGGTATATGTACCCTCTGTCTATGTCCGCATCTGCCTCTCTGCCTCTGCGTCTATTTCTGTATCCGACTCTGCCTCTGTTCCTGTCTCTATCTCTATCACTGCATCTTTAACCTGACAATATCAAAGACTATCGTGCAACCCCACAATTTCCCCCACCAAACTCATATACTCCTGAATGAACGAATTGAATACCCACCAATTCCCAAAACTGTTACTCGATACAGAACTGCCGTGGGCCTCGTCTATATCCTGGGTGTCGCCTTGAAAGCTGGTTAGCTGGGCCTGCTGCTGTTTCAAAAAGATATACTTGAGAATATCATTGAGAATAAACGAAATGAAGTTATTGTAAATCATAATCGGGTATCGATTCTTGAAATGGTGCGATAATAACTTCTTATCGATGAGCCCCACCAATGCCTGTAATCGCGCAAACTCTTTGCTGGACAATACTGATTCCTCTCCCTTCTTGTCGGAATCGGCCGCAGCCGTGGAATCGTCAGTGGGATCAAGGATGGGTTCCCCAGTAGACTGGGCCGTTTGCAGCTGGCTGACAGTAGGGGAGAGCGGTGGCAAAGCATCCACGGAATGCAACTGTTGTGTTGGCTCTTCTTCTCGGCCGCCGACTTGGTTGGCGTCGTCCACGGTGGTTTCTTGTCCCACGTCACCTTCCTCGGCCTCGTCACTGCTGCCAAAGCTGGAGTTCAAAAACTCCAAGAGGTCGTGCTTGAAAAAAGAATCGATAATGTTAATCTCTTCGTTAATAAACTTCATCGATATCGACGACTTCACCTCGTCATTCACATTAGGATCAAAGTTGTACCCAATTAGGGTATGCACCAAGTCATTGGACAAAATGTCATTGCGGAAACTGAAGTTGATCTCGCCCATGGAATTCGTCGTGGTGTTCAACGTGAATATAAAGTTCTCGTCATTCTGGTCCTCGATTTTGATAATCTGGGAGTTGATGTTGAGAAAGTTCTCGATATCGGCACTCATCATGGACTTTTTACTATCCTTGGTAATCAACTTGATGAATGTAATTAGGAGATCGTTCAAGTTGATCAATTTCTTGACTAACACTAGGAATATGGTGGAATTGTTTATGGGGAACTTGTTGGAGTTCAATTGTTTCAATTCAGGGTTGAGGTTGTTGATCAAGTGGAGTAGACTCAACCGCAAGTTCTTCAACAAGTTGACGTTTATCGGCGACTTGATCAAGAGCAAGTAGGGGGCAATTTCAAGAAGAATAATCAAGTACGCACATAAATCAACGTTGGGAATGGTGGCCTGTGCATCCAACGGCCTGATCAACGACTCCATTAGATTGTGCAATAAACTAGTGGATGGGGTCAAGTTCAGGCTGGTGAGGAATATCTGGTGGATTAAATCGGGCCCAAAGTTGGGGCTCCGGTTATAGCTTTCATAGAGGACCTGCTGGAACCAGCTGTCACTGGATTGGTCCAAAATGGAAAAGTTCACGTCGAGGGGGTACTTGAGAAATGGTTTTATAAACGAAAGGTTTGGAGATGTGATTGTACTGTGGGCTCCCAGTTGCTGTGGCTGCGAAGTGCCTTCGTGGAGTCCGGTCTGGTGGGGGAACTGCTGGTCCTTGGCGGTTGTCGTGGTGGTGGTGGTGGCGGTGGTGGGGGCGGTGTTGGTGTTGCTGGTAGCCATTGTCTCCGTCTTCACCTTATGCTTGGACGAGTTGCGTCTGTGGGTCCGTTTTGGGGTGGATCCAAATCCGTGATGGGACATTCTATTACTGTCGCCGCTGAATATTTCATTCAAGTCGTTCAATTCGTGCTGATTGCACAACTCCTTGATCTCGTTGTTGATGATATTGTCGTTCCACACCACCCCGAGATAATTGTACTTGGATTCCCCTCTGCTGCCCAACCGTTTAATCAACAAGTTAGGGTACACTAGTTTAATCAACTTGCCCAATTTGGACTGGCCCAAAATCAACTTTTGCTGTTCATTGGTGGTATTGGACGAACTGGGGTAGTTACAAATCAACTTCTGGCAGATTATAAGGTACGTTTTGTATATAGATAGCCGGGGAATGGTGTAATTCTGGGGGTCCTCCTCTGTGCTCAACGGAAGCTGGATTAGTATATCATAGAGGATCTTTATGGCCAAAAATGTCCTTAACAATTCGTGATAGTTGATATTCAAGAGTTTGTTCTCCTTATCATCAAGGTTGGGGAAGTACTCGATCAACTGGTTGGGGTTTTTGAAAAAGTTCAAAATCTGGTTAATCACGTCGATGGCGTATTCGGTGGTGGCAGGTGGCGCTACGGTTTTATCCAATTTATGCTGGAAGTTTATATTTAGTAATGAGCGTAGTCTATCGTTGTTATACAACAAATTATAGAAATCGTCAATTGCCAAGGGGGTGTTTAGTTTGTAGAGAATGGATAATAGGTAGTTGTTGATATTGGACCCATCAACCGAGGTTAAATTGATTAGTAGTTCGTTGATAATGGCGTTACTGGTGACGGACTTGTTGTGTATGGTTCCTGGTTGGTGTGGTAGTTGGTGGCTCGTGCCTGGTTTCTTGGATGGGTCGTCGCCTGTCATGGAGGGAGAGTTGGCACTGATTGAGACCAAATTGAAATGCGAGGATATTGAGAGGTTATTCTTTTGGTGATCTCTAAACTCAGCAGCTGCTGACGATGCCGAGGCACTGCCAGTGAGAGCCGATGTTGGTTGTTGACGTCGGTGCTGGTGCTGCTGGTGCTGCTGCTTGGATGTGGACAACGGTGACGGTCCGGATAGGTTCACTACGCCTCCCGTAGATGGATACTCGGGTATCTTGAACACTCCCGAGTACATGGTGGGAGACTCGAACGATAAGAACCCCGGTGCCGATGTCTGTGGCGGCTGCTGCAGGGGGTTATATGCAAACGATGACGAAGAGGTGGTTGCCGGACGGGTATGGGAAGATGACGGTATAGTGCCGGTGTACAATTGTTGTTGGAACTTCTGCTGTGGTTGTGATTCGTGGTGCTGGAGCGGCTCTATACCGGCAAATGTCGCTTGCTGGGGAGGCTGGTAGTAATAGGGGCCGGAAGACGGTGGGGTTGTTCGCATAATGGATGTTGGGTCGGAGTCTGAGGACGCGCTTCTCTTTAATGGGGATGCGTTGGTTGACTGGCTGTGGGAAATGTCAAGGCTGGTGGAGAGGAGACCTGCAGGTGGGGCATTGGTGGATTTTCTTGAGGTGTAGTTGTAATCGACGTAGGGATCATTGCCGTATACGGATCCTGGTTGGGGATTGGACGACGAAGCGGCTGACGTGTCATGCTGGGACTGTTGGGAAGATTGTTCCTGGTGGTCTCGTGGTATGTAGTATGGGGGATTCAGTACTGACGACTTCTGTCGCTTGTGCGGTCTATATTTGGTATTATCTGACATTTCAGGTGGTGTATCATGAAGGAAGTGTATAATGTGTGGGGGAGGAGATAGTTATAGTAATTCAATGACCAATTGAAGAAATAAATAAATAGGGGGTGGTGTGGGGGATGGTGGTGTATATTTTTGGTGTATTCTGGTGTATTCTGGTGTATTCTGGTGTATTTTGTTGGTGGTGCAAATGGATGTGGTGAACTGGTATTGGTTGGTGCGAATCCTTCGGCTAGTTCTTTCCTTCAAGTAGTAGATTCTCTCTAATGCCAGTGCTAATTCCCATAACACTCTAGTAATCGACTAAATAATGACCTGATGGCTGACACTGTTCCTGGAAGGGTTTCAGGAAACTATTTCTTGGTCCCAGAAAAGAAAATCTCGAGGAAAGCGAATGTTTTCTTGACGATTGAGTACTCTTGGTATGAGGAATTTAGTGGTCTAACGTTTGATAGTGGAGGAGAGTGCACTAACAAACAAAATAAAAATAAAACCAAACCAAAAAAAATACCAAAAAATAAAAATTAAAAAAAAAGGAAAACCTTAATAATATTTCCTTGATCTTCTTAGTCAAGGCGAATCGAAGTTTATTCGTAAACGTCGTGGTTCAGTCGTCGTCGTCCTCGAGTAAGTCCTGGTTTTGTTGGTCCTTGTTTTCAAAAATAAACAAGAAAAAAAAGGTAAATAAACAAATCAGTAATAAAATAATGTGTGCTCTTCTCCACAAGTTTAGAAAAGGTTAACTATGGCTAGGTGGTACTGCCAGCAATAATAATATTGCTTGCCTGGAATTATTCACCACGCCAAATATCTTCCGATTATCAGCGAACCTCCCTTATTACCCAAACAATAGTATGGATGTTTTTTTCTTAAAAAAAAAAAAAAAAAAAAAAACAAGCTCCCCCTCTCGACTCTGGAAACACTTTCTGTTCTATGGGAATGTGTGTGGGAAACTTAGACGGTGTACTAGTTTTTCCTCCCTTTGTTTTATTTATTTATTTTGCTTTATTTTCTTTTCTTTGTGTTGGAGAAAAAGCCGAATGTAATTTTAGAATTTTGGTATATGGATTTGTATTTTTTTTTTTTTGGGGGGGGTGGAATGTGTGTGGAGTTTGTTCTTTTTTGCCCGTGTTTGTTTAGGTTGGTTCTTTGATGATAATAAGCTCGTCTCTGGTGCAGATTAAGGAATACCTTCGCTGGGACTGTGACACAAGTGGCTTTACCTTCCACAGTCCATGCCTCAGCGTATAATAAAGTTTAAAAACAAATTGCTTCAAACCTTAAGGATTCTGCTCTGGACTTGGGATCGAATGAGAGACAGTGTAATAAGGAATGACCTTTTTCTTTTTTTTTGTATGTTCCAAAAAAAAAAAAAAAAAACCCAACCAAAAACTGATAAGTCCGCAAAAACACAAGAATTAGAAATTAAATTACTTGCAGAATTGTACACGTACTCGAAGTTTAATATGAGGTTGTATCTCTCTTGTTCTCGTTCGATAACTCTGGGTAAACTGTTTTGATGTAGGTTGATGTAGGTGGCTTGTCCCTGGTCCACACTGGCTCACCAAATGAAATCAGTTTGCCAGAAAACCCGCTTTTAAAAAAAAATCTCTTATTTTTTTTTTCTTGGTGAATGCTTTGCTCCAAACTATATTGACAGAGACAAAACGGCAGATGTCTATCCAACAGGTGATGCTGTGGAGAGTAAGAACAGGTACTGTTCAAATACGCTTTTTCTTTTTCTTTTTGTTTTGGGTTCTTTTTCGGGTATGCTTTTGTGTTTGGGTAATTTGTCAGTGTATTTTTCTACGTGATGTTGTATAGTTGTGCAGTGGGAAGCACGGGTGGGTGGTTGGTAACTGTGTCCTTGGCTCTGTGGCAAACAACACAAAAGATGCAGTAATAAAGGTACCACGGAAAGAAAAAGGGCAAAAGAAAAAGAATCTCGCGGGCTAGGCCCCTTCTGGCTAGACGACCGAGTCGTACAGGAGTTCTTATACCATGAGGATGGGAAACAAATATTGCTGGATAAGGAAATGGCCCTTTGAATGATAATCCCTCCGTCGTCAACTGAAATCTAAACATCTGCAAAAAGACAATAGACTTTCCCTACAAATTGTCCACGCACCAGTTGTTTTATGGAAGGAATGGGACGGATACCGGCGCGTGACCAGCATGGCCTTTGTGCCTGCACAAACACACAAACATGGCCAAGCATTAAAGCCGAATGGGCCCCCTCGCCACCTCCTCACCCAACACTAGCAAAAAATAGATCCTTTCTTATGGTCATGATGATGCTCTTCCTCCATCACCCCCTCAAGAAAACATGTTTAGCAATTATACATTACATAATGGTAATTGTAGGGGGAAAAAATATTATTCGCCGTTCATATGTTGTCAACGCGATTTAGTCTGGCCTAACTCGTAGCACACCCAAACCTATAACCCAAAACAATGGCCCGTATCTGTATGGTCCAAATAACTTGGAGGATTGGTTGGATCAGTTAGAGTTAATCAGCGGAGTATGGGCTGAGCAGCGCATAAGGGGGTAAACCACTAACATGCGACTTCACCTTAAACTGGCTAGTTTGAGGAATGTTGGGGATCTGTTTGCAACCGTTCCCGTTGCGCAAACCAACCATCGTGCGCGCTGGTAAGGGGTACCGTTCCTTCAGGGGCTTCAACGGAGTCAACAACACAACTGGCGACTCGGTTTAGATGGTGTACAACTTATGGACAACGCGTCTGTGTTGAGAGAAACTGCTACTGGCAACTTGGTTGGTGTGGCTAAGTAGTTAGTGTTTCCCAAGTTCGTTCCCTTTATTTTATTTTTTGGTTGTTCTTTTTTTTGTTGTTTGTTGTTTGTTTTTGTTTTTGTTTTTGTTTTTTCGCGTGCCACAAAACCTGATCTGCAACCATTTTAAATTGGTTTCCTATTTGGGCAATTGCCACACTTATCAGTTAATCCGAGGGTGTTCGGAATTGCCACCACGCAAAGACCCTTAAAATTAACCGAAAGTACAAGGTTTTCGATATTGTACTATTTCAAATGACATTATCGTTCGATATTATGCATGCCCAACTATATGGGTGTGCGGCATCACTTGGTAATATACTGTTCTAGTAGAGGGTGGGTGCGCATTTCCGTTAATAGGAGAAGCTTTCATATGTGCGATATTTTGTTAGTGATGTCGGCTGCGGCGGTGGCGAATGTTATGATCTGTAATGTACGGCAGTTCCCTTTGGTGTGGGCAGGTATACTTTACAAGACTGGCTTGGTGGCGTTTTGGTGGACTCTTCCCCCCAGGTACCATTCTAGCTCGACACTGGGTACACGGAAGGTTGTAAAGACACCTGGAGAGAAGAGTATAGGTAATTAAGAGCACCAGATGCAGGACCGCTTATAGTGGCTGTTTTTTTGGCGAATATTTTTCATCGCGACTTTTAAACCATCGCTTATAAGGACAAAGGTTGTGCGCAATGGCAAAAAAAAAACAAAAAATAATAATCCTCATCTTACCCAAAGGTTCATCGAATGGGGGTTATGCTAGGAAAGTGCGTTTTCAACAGGATAGAGTATGGTGTTGATTTAGAAAACACTGCGATGGTGCCAATGGGGTATTCTTCTGGCCAAATTACAGTATACCCTGCTTCAGCCTCCCATTTGGAACCACTTCTGTGTACTCGCATTGACGTCTAGACATAATATCTTGCTATATAAATATATATATATAAAACCAAACATAAATATAAATACCTCTCGCTCTCCTGCCCCTCTAAAGCTTGGCCTTGTCGCTCAACAATCCCGCAGTCAACACTTCTCTCAATTGGTTGGCAGATTCGGTGAGGTACCACTTCATGTGTTCTGGCTTCAACCCGCTAGCCTTCTTGGCGGAAATATGGATAAAAAGCCAGTCGTTGTTAACACCATAAGCCAACCCAAGACCGCAGTCGATAACCTGCGCAAATCCCCAACTTTGAAAGTACTCCGAAGGAACCTGCGATGTGGAAAGATACCAGGTTGACGAATAGGTGAAAATAGGGTCGGTAAACACATCTGGCACCGCCTCGCCCGGCTGGATCATATTCTTGAGACCAAGGAAGTGACGGTCAACCCCTTGACCGTCAGCGGCAGAAGACAAGTACGCCACGTGCTGCTTGCATGCAGCCTGGAAGGTGGCCACCTTCTCCTCGATAGTGGCGGTTGGGTCGGTCCAGGTTTCAACAAACTTCTTGGACTCAACCGACACGGTACGTCCCGTTTCGGTTCTCCCCTTGAGGTACTTTCTCGTGGACGCTGACTCGTACGTGGGTCTAACCTTGCC
Organism: Intestinozyma alai; assembly: GCA_030572135.1. Taxonomy (NCBI): domain Eukaryota; kingdom Fungi; phylum Ascomycota; class Pichiomycetes; order Serinales; family Debaryomycetaceae; genus Intestinozyma; species Intestinozyma alai. The sequence continues at coordinate 252,282 of JAJLZI010000001.1, read as the reverse complement.
AGTCAACTTGTAGTACGCCAATTGCATCATCATCTGCACATAAGCGTCAGGAGACACCTTGAACTTCTTGATCAACCCCTTGCCGTAGCCGTAGTATTGGAATACAGCCAGGTCGTGGGCCTTAACTGTGGCAGTAAACTTCTCAATGGCAGTGGCAATATTGGCGCACGTAGTTGGGTTAACGTCAAACAGCAACACTTCAGGTCTCCCAAACACAGGCACAGTGGCATTGATGGATTCGATAACCTCCTTGGGGTTGGTATCCATAACCTGTTTGTACACGGTGGTGTTCATTTGGTTGGTTGGCGTCCCATCCATGCGGGAATGCTCACCAAGGAACCCGGAATACCCATCAGGGGTGATAAAGAATTGCAATGGCTTGTCAAAATATCTGTTTTGCCCATTGCCGTGTAACCAGTTCCTGGATCTCTCCTCCACAGATACCGGGTTGCACTGGTCCAAGCAAACGACAAAGGAGGCGGCAAAAATAGCCTCCAAGCTAGCCTCATTGGTAGAAGACGTCCTCAAGGTATTGTAGGCGTCGGTCCATTCGTCTCTATTCAAGGAGGTCAATACGCCAATCGCAGGTCCCTCTGGTCTAGGGTCGTTCCTAACCCTCTGCAACTGGTGGTAGATTTCGCCAATGGACAACTTGGAGCCATCTTCGTGGTGGGTGGGCACCTTGAAGAAATTGTTCTTGTAAATGACAATAATGTAGCGGTTGGCCTCGGGGTCGTAGTACTTGGTGATGTCGGAACCAGCAGCAGGGACACGCGAGTTGTTAAACATGTTGCGGTAGGCATGCATACAGAATGGCGTGCCGCGAACCACATCGGGAGCAAGAGTTTCGCTCTGCACCTTCTCCATAAACTCAATGGTGTAGTGAGTGAGCATGGTGGCTTTCAAGAGCTGGTCGCGGCCAATAAGGTTGTCGATATCCTTGTGGTTAAAGAAATACGACACATATGGCACCACAGGGTCCCGGTAAGACATATACGCCCAATCGTCCCAAAATTCACCCAACCAATTCTCCTTATCCTGCGCAAATTCAACCAACCTCGACTGCAACGTTTCCCCCACCCCGCCGGGTCTGATAAACTCCTGTACTTTGGCCGTGGTTTCCGACAACTGTTGCTGGCTCAAAAATGGCTCCACGGTTCTCAAGTACTTGGCTGCAGTGTCCTCCAAATTAGGAACCGGCAATCTGGGCAACTCAGTCTGATACTTGTACAAATCACCTTTTGGTGCAGAAGTAGAGTATTTCTTCTTTAAAATTGGCATGATGATCGATTTGGTATTCTGCTTGGCTAATTGCGGAAGTCTAAGTCTAGTGATCATATTACTTTTCCTTATATCTGTAGCTGCCGTGGGTAGGATGCTCTCTCTTTTTTCTGTCTAGTCTCGACTCTTGTATCAAACCAAAGTTGTCAATTGGAGAAGTGAATGTGAACAAAAGAAAAAAAAAAGGTGGATTTAAAAAATGGAAAGTCTGGGGAAGTGGGTACTGGAGCAGCAGGAGAAGGAACAGGTTCACTATTTATGCACAAGGGTTCTGTTACTTTGCAAAATACAAGAAAGTCTTCCTAACCAAGAAAAAGAAAATACAAGGGAATCAGAAGAATTAAATTAAAAAAAAAAGATTCACAACGGGGAGTTTCTATTGGTTTATATATCTTTCCAGTAAGAGTAAGAGTGGGGCAAGTTAGCCATTGCAGTTCTTGTGACCCCCTCTCTCACTATTTCTTTTCAGCCCGTGGGAGTTGAAATTTTTGGTGGGGTTTTTTCTTTTTGTGGGGGACAGAGGCGTTGTTGATTGGGCAGAAAAAAAAAATGTGTTGAGGTTTAAAAAAGTTGTTTTATCCGAGGAACGATATTTTTCCTTTGGTCCCACGGAAGCAGATGGAAGAAAAAAAAAGGGACGGGCCATTTTTCACAGTATGGTTTCATGTGGGCTGTGTTTTTGGTGCGGGTGGTGTGGTTCGTGGGATTCTTTATTTGTGATTGGTTTGGATGGTGGTGTTTACAGTGGTTGTGGTGGTGGGTATACACTAGCTACTTGCAAAGGTGGGGTGGGGGAAGGATAACCACGAAAAGTGTAGCTATTGGTGTTAATGTTTCATAACCTAAAATTGTCAACCCCCACCCCCGCTATCTTTACCAATCAGTCCACAATGACTAGCAAAACACAAAAGAAAAACGAAAACGAAAAGAAAATAAACCTGGCACGAGTCAATGTGGCTGTTCCCAACCATATATTGTTGTTACGATGAACACAGGATAACCGCGGCTCTTTGGCAACACGTTTTTTGTTTTTTTCTTCTTCTTCTCGATTATAGTGGTTGCTTCGGGTGCTGTGAATCTACATCGACATGTGCAAATTGTCGTCCTGTTCCTAGAGAATGGGGAAGGCCCTGGTACTGTAAACTGGTCTCGGTCCACCATAACGGGATACCCCGGAGCCGACCAAGGCCAGCCTGGAAATAAAATATTTTCCAAGAAATGTAGGATTTTCCAATGCGACCAAATAAAAACAAAAAATAAACAAGAAAAAGAAAAAGAAAGAAAGAACTCCGACTCCGAAGTTGACAGAGTCAATAACCTATGTGTTTGTCGAGGAGAGTGTCTTTTTCTCCTTTTATCCCGGGGTTAGAAGGGGGGGAGGTTACGAAAATAGAAATAATCAACCCATTCTCTACTGGTGATACGCGCAGAATCCTCTCTGATAGTGTCTCTCGGAGTTTGCTGACTCCGATTGTTCTGCCAAGCTGATCGTCACTAGTTCTGACTCCGTCCCCTGGTTCTCCCGCCACATACACACACACACACACAACCTTATCGGTGGTGCTGGTCGCCAACAGTCGAGCATTGTGACGATGTGAGATTGTTGAGTGAAATTCATTCAATCCGTTGACGTCTTTTCTATCAATTGTACGGACACCATGAATAGATTTGGGTGGATGTTGTGGTCTGAATATTGGTCATAAACCTTGTATCTAATGGCAAGCTGAGATGGTTTATGTGTTTTTTTTGGTCAGTTTTTGCAGAAAAAATAAGTAGAAAAGAATACAACACATACAAGAACACCCTCCATCCAGTCCAAAGCAGGTCTCCTTGTAGAATCACATTATATGGACTGTTCTGATAAGGCCCCAGTTAGTTTTGTGTACATGTTATACCCTCCAATCAACCGGCCAAACCGAACCGAACCGAACCCGAATTATACGATAAGGCAAGATCTCGGTGTTTAGCACAACAAAAAAACAAAAAAACAAAAAAAGAAAAAAACAAAAAAACAAAAAAACAAAAAAACAAAAAAAGAAAAAAAAGAAAAAAAGAAAAAAAGAAACAAAAAAATTCCACGATTAGTGAAAATGTCGTATTTATTTGTGCCATGAATAAAAAGGGAGACACTTGTACACACACATGCCAACTCGGCTACATTACACATATAACACACCCTGTTACATGTCCCCGCGCTGTAAACTTAACCATAGAACAATGCCGTCCCTGAGGATGGACCGGATAGAGTAGTTATGCTCATTTTGTGTCATGAGTCGGTATAATGTAAAAAATTTTCACTACTGAAATCGGCTTTATATTAGTGACAGGGCGTTTTCACACTATAAGCAGCGACATTTTTTTTTCCTGTCCCTAACAAAGAAGCAGAGCCGGTGATAAAGAGTTTCACATATATCAAGTGGATACATCGAGTGGATGTATATTAGGTATAACTATTAAGTATATTTGAGTATATTTACTGACGTATTACGTCCACCTGATTAGTCCGCCCCCCACCATACATGATCGACCAATCACTCCCGGCTACGCTTCTAAGCGTACTAGCCCTCCTATGGTACATTCTGATGCTTACGGCGGCGTACATGGGGTTTGTTGAGATCCTCACCAAATTCAAACACCGAAGACTCATCCAACCGAAATGTCCACGCGAATACGAGGGAGTAACCATAATCAGACCCATTAAAGGTATTGATCCCGAGTTGAGCACCTGTCTCGAGTCCTCGTTCCAGCAGAACTATCCCACCGACAAGATCCAGATTCTATTCTGCCTCGATGACGCCAACGATGAAAGCATCCCCATTATCAAAAAGCTAATTGCCAAGTACCCTGGTTTGGATGCTGAGATACTCATAAGCAACAACTACAACCCAAAGGTGGGATACAGCGACGACCACTTTGGCCCTAACCCCAAGGTGAACAACTTGGCCAAGGGGTTTATAGCTGCCAAGTACGATATACTCTGGATTATCGATTCTAATGTCTGGGCCAGCTCTAATATTCTTAAGAACTCTGTAATCACGCTAAATGAGAACTTGAACAATGGCAGACCAGGACGGGGTGACCGGAAAGTGCAGTTAGTTCACCACGTACCTCTTGCATTAAGTATTTCCAAGGCCGACACTTCTATTGGGCCTGGCCGAACTAGACATACTGATTTGGAATATGCTCTAACTCCAATCCAGTCTAATGATGGATTCTCGTCGGATTCTTCCTCAACGAACGCTACCAGTTCAGGAGGAGTCACCAAACGAAAGTCTCCAATGCGCGTAACTGACCCGTACACCAGTAAAGAACAGACCCCGCGTACTCGCCACCGATTAGTCAAGAAGCTCGGAGCGAAATTAGACGAAATGTTTCTTCACACTTCTCACTCCAAATTCTATGTCTCGTTAAATAATCTAGCCATTGCTCCCTGTGTCAATGGGAAATCCAATCTCTACCGGCGTTCAGTTCTTGATGAGTCGGTACGTCGGATTCCTGCTTGCAAGTCTCAGTTTTTCAAGGATCCCCAGGTTAAGGCCGATGCCACCCGCTATAGTTCGATCCCGGGCCATGCCATCAAATTGTTTGCCCGGTATATTGGCGAAGATAACATGATTGGGATTGCCATTTGGGAGAATTGCATGGGAAAAACCGGCCTTACGGGCGATGTGGTGATCCAGCCGTTGCGGGGATCGGATAACACGGTTAATGATTATGTGAGGAGGCGAGTTCGGTGGCTTCGGGTGAGGAAGTATATGGTTTTACTAGCCACGTTGATTGAACCCACTACCGAGTCCCTCATATGTGGCCTATATGGCACAGTTGCCGTATCGAGGTTGTTTTTAGGGTGCCAGTTTAGTTGGGTGTGGTTTCTTATGCATATGGTGGTGTGGTTGGTTACCGACTACGTCCAGTACTATACGTTTATTGGCCATGTCACCAGTGGCGACAATGTCGATCACTTGCCTCCGTGGCTTAAGAATGCTCCTCCCACACGGAGAAGGTTTCTTAGTTGGTGCTACGTGTGGCTTGTGCGAGAAGTGTTGGCATTACCCATATGGATTATAGCTATGGTGGGCCATGAGATTGACTGGAGGGGCAAGCCGTTTAAAATTAAGCAAGATTTGACTGCCGAAGAGCTTTAGGGATTGGGTTATATAATGTAGTATTTGAGGAGGGTATGGAGGATTTAATAGAGCCGTATTACAGTAGAGGGTTATTTGGAAATGGGGGAATGTAAACACGACACGAATAGTTTCTGTCCAATGTTCTTAATGGACCTGTAGTCAGAGAAGAGTATCCTTCTGGGAGTTGGCCATATAAATGGTCAAGACTGGTATTTTCCCCGGCGGAGGGGAGTGACACTCCGGAGAAGTTTCAGAAAACACCGACAATCGACTATTTGCAGCCTGGCAGCTTTCCCGTAGGATTAGTTTGCCGAGCTGGTACCGGTCCCTCTGATGCTCCAATGTAACATACAAGAATGAGAGAAATCAAACGGTATCTACAAAACCAGACGATTGGAATTACAGGCCGTCCCTTGCCAGGACAGTTCGTGCTTGAACGACGCGGTCCAGAATGGGGGCAGGGACGCGGAAACCGCTTAAGTTACTGTTGGCGGGTCTATTTGCAAACGAGGTGCCAGTACGAGTTTGAAGTGTCCCCTTGGAGATACTAAGCCTATAATAAGCGAGACAATGGGACACGGGAGAACGAGGGTTCCTGTTTTAGACACCTGCAGCCAATTATTCCAATTACAAAGTTAAGGTTTAGAGTGCACAAGACCAGTCATTTTCGACCGCACATACGTGTCCCGCAACTACGAAAGGAGGTCCGATCTCCTAGTCAACTGGATGCACACAAAGGTGCCAGTTGGTGTTACTCTTTTCCCGTGGCTGGCTGGGAGGAAAAAGCGCAAATCTAGTAAGAAGAGGGAGGGTAGAGAACTGGAGAAATTAGGTTTTAGCCACATATTTGTCAGCCTGGCGTATACAAAAGGAACACCGTATCTAGACCAAACATTGTAGCATTTGTGAAGAGAGAATTGGTTATAAGTGTATGTTGTACAGGTAGCTTGTCTTGACAAAGCTGGGGAAGACCAATACAAGAAAAATATCACCAAAACAAGAAAACAAGAGAACAAAAGGTACCAGAAAAAAACGTGAATGGAGTTAACTTTTGTGATCCAAGGAACCTCGTTTTAGGTTAAAATTCGTTAAAAGACCTGAAACCGGGTGGTTACCCGAGAGTTTGCGACATGTGGCTATTACCACTGCCCGATAAAAGGGTTGTTCGCGATTGGGGTTTCTAATGAAATGGCTGGTCTGGGTAGTATGGAGGTGAGTCCTTGTTACGCAACAAGCACGTTTCGTGGAGGCACAAAGTGGGCAAATGTGCTCGTCAACAATGTATAAACATAAACGACATCTTCCTTCCCCCTCCAATACATTGTTGTTGTTGTTGTCGTTCTTTTTTTTTTCTTATCTGGTGGGTGCTTATGGAAAACTACTCCCCCCCAATGTCTGCCGTGTCCAGAACTAGACTGGGGAGCGAAGGGCAAAGTTGCGGGAGACACAAACATACTTGGTTTAAACAGTACCTCTGCAAGGCAGGGCTTCTAGACTTTGGGGAGGTTGTTTTGTTTTTTTTACCCAATTGGGAAGGACAATGTGGTGCATAAATTGCAACACAACAAATACCTTCCCTGCTGTTTGGATAGAAGCTTAAAAATACCCGAGATGGGAAAATGCCCAGAGCGAGGTTGTGCGCTGGTTTTTGGGCGTGGTTATGGCTGAGAGGAGCCATAACGACGATGCGTATAATAAACGTAAACAGGCAGATAAGCTGCGGTGCTGCAAGTCTGGTGCATAATAGCGGCATGTTAATTGGAAAAAACCGGCGATGTCCTCTACCGTGAATAGTATCCTCTACCGTGAATAGTATCCTCTACCGTGAATAATATCCAAAGGAGTAGAGTACCAGTTGACAACAATGAATTGTTTTCTTGGGTGGATAAAGGATGTAATATATATATATGGGGAAATAGTGACGTGCATTGGCAAACGTATGTCTTACAACGAAAACGAACCACACCCAAGCCAAAAACCACACCCAACAAAACCACCCAAGTCGAAAACCACACCCAAGCCAAAATTACCCCTGGCCCCAGACCACCTCTTGTGTATACATTTACAATTTAAAAGCCATATTACTAAAGACGACAAACTCCCACCCATTTAACGTTTGTTGCCATTTTTTATTGTTCGTCTTTGTATTAATGAAATCCTTCTACTGTTACAGTGCTTTTAACCCATTCCCATTCCATTATAAACAAGAAGTTGTCCATTATTTTTAGCCAAACTAAAACAAAAAAGTTCCTTCTTTTTTTTTTCCTCGTAAACAAACCCAAAAATAAAAGCGCTTATAACAATACAGGTCTTCAAAAGGGTACACCCATTACAAGACAGATAAAACCAGTGCTCACGAAATAGGTATTCCCAACTATCACGAAAACCACATACCTAAAGCAAACAAACTATCGTCAATAAGAAAAAAAAAACAACGAATTATCCTCAAGCTAGAAAACATAAATAGACTCAACCGGTGTAACTGTATTCGAAACCAAGGGAGGAAGAATAATAAGAAAAGAAAAAAAATTGCTCACCAAAACACGAGAAACAACAAGGGGAATTTTTTTTTATATACCTGAAATTGGGCAAAAAAAAAGAATCAAGGTTTGTACTACTAACAATACCCTTAATAAATTAACCAACCCAACCGTCTCAGTGATCTCCCTAATTAGGTATAGTCAATCCTTGACTGGTTTTGTATATTCATCGAATCAGCTTATTTTGAGTAGATAGGCTGTTTTTTTTTTATTTATTTTTCGTTTGCTTTGGCTTTTGGACGTGTCCCAGAGAGATCCACCACCACCACCAAGAAGATTGCATTAAGACACGTTGTTCCTCGCTTATATTTGTCCGATAACAGCACGCCACTAACAAGGATACTCAGTCGGGGTAGACACAGCATACACAGCATCGATAGCATACCTAGCATCACCTACAAGTGCATCCACTACAAGTATACAACTATAAGCTTTTGACCCCGCGGTCGTATAGTTACGATATTTGTTCCGATTTAACTTCCGTGCAACTACAAGTTACCCACGCTTTTAATTAAACTCCACTTGTCACTACACAGACCCACACCCGATAGCATCCATACTCCTCCCCCACACACACCTACACCATGGCCCCAACATCAGAATCTCCAGAATCAACAAAGTCCCTACAACGGATCCCCCCATCAACCCTTCACTCCCCATCACCACCTCGAGAAATATGCAAAAAATGTCAGCAACCAATAAACGAAGGCCACGCGTACGAACTAGGCGAAGACAGGTGGCATATCCGCTGTTTTAACTGCTCCAAATGTTCAATGTCCTTAGGGTGCAATTCCAACTTTCTCGTATTGGGAAATGGGAATTTGATATGCTCCAACTGCTCATACAACTGCAAACAGTGTGGTCGCAAAATCGACGACTTGGCAATCTTGACTGGAGACCAGGCTTACTGTTCCAGCTGCTTCAAGTGTCGGTCCTGCAAACAAAATATCGAGGACTTGAGGTACGCCAGAACGTCCAAAGGATTGTTTTGTATGAACTGCCATGAAAAGTTGATGACGAAGAAGAAACTCTACGATGCTCGGAAAAAGGCCAAGGCCCAGGCTGCTGCTGCTGCTGCTGCTGCTGCGGTGATGGCGTCTCAGGCAAAAACCCAACCCGGATCGGAACCCCCCGACCTGGAAGATACCGACCATAAACACAGAAACAGCTTTATCAAAACGTACTTGACGTCACTCGAACACATGGACTCCTCAATATCGTTGAAAAATAAGAACTTACCGTCCATTCCTGTTGGTAAGCCCCACGATGCTGCTCCAACGGCGCCCTTTCGCCAACAGGGAGCCAACTCTTCATCTTCGTCATTGGGACCGGCCCAGTCGCACGGGCAGATGGCAGACATGCTTAATAAAGAGTCGTCGGTGGAAACTATGAGTTTTTCCGACTATATCGGCGATTCTAGTGAAGGCATGACTGATTCCGGAGTCAATTCCACCCAATTGGCAAATCCGGCTCTACCCCCACCTAAATCGTCGCTATACACGGAGTATACGCCGCCAACATCGTCGCTACCTCCCAGTCTGGTTGACTATGATTTCTCGATTGAAGAAGTGCAGAATGATGACACTGACGATACAGATGATGATGATCTCAAAGCCCCCAACCGCGGAACCACGCTACGCAACAAACTGGGCTTGACACCGCTAGTTGACAATTGCATTACCCCGAAGCAAGAAAACCCTGGTGAAAGCACCATCCTTGAAACTCCCACACAAACACCCACAGACGAAGATAAACACAACCCATCAGTACCCATCACCCCAAGACAGCAGCTGGCTACCCAGAATAGCGACAGTAATGGCAATTTCAACCATAACCATCGCCACGTACACTCTCCACCATTAGATATTCACAACCAAAAGAATATCTTGCTTATATCCCCCAACCAGTACCATGATAACGAATACCACGAGGCAAGGCCCCTACTCACGGATAAAAGCCCGGTAAAGTCGCAGTCGGTGCTCCTAATAGATGAACCCACGCGATCGGCAATGTCGTCGTCGCCGTTCGCCAAGTTCAACCGCCAGGCACGAATATTAGAGTCCAATGGGACCATAGTTGGTGATGGGGAAAATGACATAATTATGAACACACCACTAGAAATCACCCGTACCCCAAGACTGTCACGTGTTAATAACTATATAACTTCACCTCCACCAAAACGGCCGGTTCCTGCTACGCCGCCGTCAAAGTATGACGATGGTGAAGATAATGAGGCGTTTTATGAGACTGATCAGAGGAACTTTAAGTTTGGCTCCGATTTGAAAGGGTTGGGGTTGAATGGCGTCGAGTATAAACTGAACGAGGCACAAACCCAGCTTAGTAAACCTCATGAAATTGTTCCTCATGATGATTCAGCTACAGATAAGCAGGCAGGTATAGGCAGAAAGCAGTCGTTAATGCGCAATTTGAAGCACAGACGGTCAACATCTCTGGGAAGCACAAAATTCTCGTTTTTCAACACCAAGGTGAAGGATCCCGATACCAAAAATCATTCCCGGGGAGTATCGGAAGGATCCTTGCATGAACGTGTTAACTCTAATGGAGGCACCACCACCACCACCATGGGAGCGTATATTTCTCCACCACTAGTAACCAGAAACAGTTTTAATGGTGGGCTCACTTTTGGGCCCCATTTCAAGGAGTTGGAGTCGCTAGATGTGAATTCGCTCATAGAGGAAGTGCAGGCGCTCAAGCTAGCGAAACAGAGCTTGGAGCTGGAAGTTTCCAAGCTCAAAAACGATAAGCATAAACTCTCGGAGTCGTTAAAGGGTATCCAGAGGCAGATCTCGGAAGAAAGCATACGCTACGACAATTTGGTGGCGGAAATCACCGATTTAGAGGTGAGAAAGAATATGCTTGAAGTGTCCAGTAAAGGGATGAATGGTCGGCCCATGAAGTTGCTGAGTTCGACGACTCTGGATAGCAACGAAAGCCCCAGTGGGTTGCGACAAGATGCTGAGAGTTTGGATAGCCAGTGGACAAGCGCTATGAATGTACCGTCGGAAGAGTTCCAGACCCATAAAGCCACCAGACTTAAGTTCTGGAGACGGCAGAAGAACTTGGTGTCCACTTCTGTTAGTTCCGGCTATGAAGGTGGAGCGGTGTCTGCTAGTAGAAACCACAATAGCCAGTTGTCTCTTGCGTCAAAGATTAATAGCAGTGCTACAACGTCGGGTAGTGGGGGATTGTTTACCCGGTCCCTCTCTACCAATATCCTTGATAGTTTCTTGAATGATTCGTCGAATAATGGTGTTGGTAATACTCCGTCACACCCGCCAGTGCCGTTGCTAAATAGCACCCTCCAGAAACGGGCCGATTACGAGGGTTCTAAGGTTCCTCTTATTGTCACCCGTTGTCTTGCCGAGGTTGAGAGAAGAGGGTTGGAATCGGAAGGGATTTATCGTATTTCGGGTGGGAACGCTGCGGTTTTGGCGATAGAGAGTGCATTTGTGTCTTTGCCGCCAAACTGGCATCCTGAAGACAAGAGTGTGGCCAAGATGTCGGAGTGTATGGCGGGCGATATAAATGCGGTCACGTCGGTGTTTAAGCGGTATTTGCGTAAATTGAGCGACCCGGTAATCCCGTATGACTTGTACGACGAGTTTATTAAAGTGGCATCAGAGAACCCCAAGGACAAGAGAGGCAGTGAGATGAAGTCGAGGGTGATTGCCAAGCTACCCAGCGCCAACAAGCACTGTTTGTATTTATTGTGTAAGCATTTGCAGTTGGTGAATTCGTTGCTGTCGGTGAATAGAATGGGGCTTAAGAATTTGTCGGTGGTGTTTGCGCCTACATTGGCACGCGACATTACCGGAGAAAGAGAGATGATGGATATGGGATGGAGAAATGATAGTACCGAGGTGTTGTTGACGGAATCCGAGTACCTCTTTGGTGACTACCATTCCTAGTTTATTATGGAGACCGATTATCTAGTCATTGTTTGGACGTTTATTAATAGTTTTTTTTTTTATTATTATTTTCTTATTCTGTTTTATTGTACATTTAGTGTGTGTGTGTGTGTATTTGTCATACGGAACGATTGGTTCCTGTTGTGAATGGGTACAGATGACATATAGTTTTTGCTTATATGTAAGGTTTGGAATATATAAAATCTGTATGTCTATTTTTTTTTTGGTGTGTATGTACAAGTGATGCTTAGTTAAGTATGGATGCCGTTACGAATATATATGTGTATACTTTTGTTTAATCAGTCTCCGGTAATCTCAGTGGATATCCTTGATCAGCGGGTCCAGGTACATTTCTAGCCTTCTTGTGCCTACACGAAGTAAATGTTCGATAGCGCCAAATTCCTTTTTCGAGATTGTTTGGTACTTGCCAAACTCTCCGCGGATGTAATTTCGCCAGTGGGCGTGGGTAGAGGGAGGTTTTGTTTTAATAGTTCGTATACACGACCTGTAGAGTTTTAGCACCTCTCGTTGTAGTCCTGATAGCCTGGCCATGAATGGTGGGAAGGGTTATAGTGATTGGGGGGGGGGTGCGTTTTACTGTTGGCAGCAAAAGAAGCGTTGTACCCAGAGATTTATTTTTTGGGGGTGTTTCCGCCTTAAGCCCAGACTTGCCATAAATCCATGTCGGCAAGTGTCGTGGGAGATGTCGCAAATGTCGCAAATGTCGCAAATGTTGCAAATCTACACATCCTTGCTTCAACCTATACATTAACTCAATATCCATTTTTATTACATCTATTAACTATTTATCGCCTAGATCCCAGGCCTACGTGTAAATCCCCACCTGCAAGATCAACACGAAACCACGCTTTTTTTAAACAAACCGTTAAATATTATACAACATCCCTGCACCACATTTACTTCAAATTAGTAAAGTCGGTTTCGCCGTCTCTATGGCCATCACAGTGCGAATCGGAGCCGCAAGTACAGGCCTTCTTGTCTCTTAATCCGCAAGAGCAAGCATCGGCAGCAGAAGGAACAACATTCTCAACTGCAGCCTTATCACAGTTACAGTGCAAAGCCGGCTGGGCACCACAGGAGCAAGTGGATTTCTTAGCACAGATACAGTCAGCAGCAGCACAAGTCATTATAAGTTACTTCGTTGATGGAATAATATGGAGTTTCTGTAGAACAAATCAAGGGGGAAAACCACCTTTCAGAAACAAACTCTCGCAGTAGACATCTCCAGATATTTATAGATGACTCGTGAGATAGCATCCTGCATGAATCGAATGCTTTTGTCAGTAGGTCACGTGGATGTATCGGCAGTCTGGCCAATCATATTTGTGCGATTTGTCATCAGACCACGGGTGGACATTTCCTTGGTGCTTACAACCAAGGTACTGCAGCCAGTGGTGCTCCAAGTAGTACTTGGTGGTGTCGAGTCGAGTTGTCGTTACTAATGGGGGCGCCGAGAACTAGTTTGCCATGTATTGGTATGAACTACATGGCATACTACTGGCTATTTCTTTGAGCACAATTTCTTGCAGGTTGCAATGGGCTAATATGCAACTGTCACATTTTGCAGGTTCACAGTTTACAGTTTTCTCTAAAGCGTTTTTTCCTCCGCCCAGTGGAACAGGAACCAGCCGGCCCATAGCCAAAGTACAAAGTACGCAGACACCACGATAGAGAGGTGGCGTGTTCTTGGTCCGGATCCCTGGAATAGATATAGAACTAGACATCTTTGCCGGCACGCCCATAACAAGAAATGGGTAACATCATGTCCGTGTCGTTTGCTCCTGAATGTACTGACGCCAAAACCAAGTACGATGACTGTTTCAACAAGTGGTATACTGAAAAATTTTTAAAGGGGTTGTCAGTAACTAACGAGTGCACAGAATTCTGGGATACGTATGTCACGTGTATAAATGCTAACTTGGTGAAGAACTCGGTGAAGCCGATGTTGGATAAGGCTCGGGAGGACCAGCCGTTCACTTCGCAGGAGTTGAAGGAGAGCGCGGGTGCCATGGCAGGCGGAGATAAGAAGTAGGGTGGATCAATGAAGAGTGGGGCCAAATAGAAATGCATGTATATAGCAACGTTCTTATATATATATATATACAGCAGGTATATTTGATGATAATTAATAAGAGACACGAACATTTGTAGGTTGATATCATATGAGACTCCTCTTTCTGTATAACTAGTTATAGATCTACTCGACAAATATTGTGCCTAGTTCCAGTAACTAGTTTACTCTATGTAGTACCCTATGCCGGCATTCTACTGATATTGCCCCCAAAAATTAGCAACCAATTGAAATAACGAGAACAATATAACCAATCACCACACCAACCACAATACCAAAACCCACAACCGGAAAAAAAAAATCAGTTGACTCTACACCAACTCTACACCCACTAGGAAACACACCTTCAGACCTCAAATTCACAAAACACATATACACATTCACAATAATGCTAGTTGAAGAAATACCGAAATCGACACAATCAAACACGTCAACTATCTACTTTAGTTCATCTATTAACCTTACAGCTAGACTGATGGGTAACCGGGATCAAAGTGGTGCTGGCGATGGAACCACTAGTGGTACCACTGACGGTGGGAAGACGAATAAAAAAACCGGACGCGCAAAGGTAAATTACAATGTCACCCAGTTAATGAATGCCCAGGTCCAGGTGAACGAGTCTGCGTCACTGTCTAGCAAGTCCGGGCCGTTGAAAACCACCCAGCAGATACAGTTGGAAAGACTAGTGTCCAAGAGAATCGGTGAGCTAGGACAAGAAACCCGGAGTTTTGAATTGCCGAAAAATTTTGTCTACCACAGCATCCACGCTTCAGGGACGGAGAAAAGGTCAGCCAAGTCACGGTTGGGGAGCACTCCGTCCACCAAGCGGATCTTGTCGGCAAGGAGAAACTTGGGGCTGTATTTTGAGGAGGAGAGAAATTTGATGGCAATCAATACTATCCTCGCGTTGAATTACCAGTTTGTCGAATTCACCGACCCGAAGTTGAAGACCAAGCGGGCAAAAGTGGCTTCCCGGATTTATCGTCCCAAATTGAGGTTGTGCTGCATCTGTGGTTCCAAATCGAACTACTCTCGTTGTCCCCAGTGCGGTCTTTTCTACTGTAGTGTCAGGTGTAACAACTTACACCAGGAACTGAGGTGTACCTAAGTCTAGTTTGTGGCAAAGGAGGGGATCATTCTTTTCCTATCTTTCCTACTTTCCTCCATAGAATCAACATACCTTCCTTACTCTCCTCCATGTATCCAACATACCTTTCCAGAGGAGATTCCTTGGTTGTGCTGATTATGGCGAGAACAAGATTTTTTTTTGTATGTTCATATTTTGCAGTCGTTTTGAATTTTAGGAAGCTGACACAAGCACGCTAGACGGTTTGTGAAAGTGTGATAAAGTAGCCGAGGATTCCCATTAAAGTGTACCAGCTAGCGAGGGGAAGGGCCTTGCAATATTATCAATCACTTTTTCCCACAATGAAGGGCATATTCATCGTTCTTTTGGTGTTGTTCAACCTCGCTATTGCCATAGACGAACCAAACAAAAGGTATAGGCCCAAAATACGGGTATCTCGAGAGCCACAGGCTCCGCGGGTACCGCAGGTACCGCAGGTTCTGAAACAAACACCTCCACAAGATTATAAGAAGCTCGTTGAGTTTGCCAATCTCGCATCGGTGGCTTATTGCATCAATAAAGGGTTAAGCTTGGGCACGTTGGGCGACGAAGCCAGCTGTCCCTTAAAGGCTTGTCGGAATGTAAAGTTGCGGGATGTGGAAATTGTCAAGATATTCGACTTTAACAACAACGGCGAAGTTGGCACTGGATTTTACGCCTGTGACCGCAAACGCAAAGCCATACTATTGGTGTTTAGAGGCACCGCGTCCAGACGGGACTGGTTTACCGATGTCAATTTCATTCCCATGAAGTATTCTCCGGTTGTGTATGATGCAGACTTTTCTGCTGAAACGTTTATCCTGAGCGAGTGTCACAACTGCCGGGTTCACCGTGGATTCTACCACTGTTTGCAAGATAACAAGGGTGCAATTCTTAGTGCCGGTATCAAGTTGAAAGCAAAGTTTCCTGAATACCAGTTTGTGGTTATTGGCCATTCCCTCGGGGCCGCGTTGACGGTATTGTGTGGCATTGAGTTCCAGTTATTGGGGTACGATCCTTTGGTGGTGACCTTTGGTGGCCCCAAAGTTGGTAACCGAGAGTTTGTTGATTTTGTCGATGGGCTCTTCGATACCGAGGAGGTGGAACAGGAGATTGAGGCCAAGCATGACTTCTCCAGAGGGTATATTAGAGTAGTGCATAGACATGACCCAGTGCCCTCCTTACCACCGTTTCCCGGTTTCCGCCACGGGGGGTTTGAGTACTTTATCGATAAGAGAGACTTGCCCCACGATGAGGAGAGTTTAGACCGACGTGGGTTGGGCTACTCGGGGTTTTTGTCAAAGAGAGGGTTTGAGTTGAAGCCGTCTAGTTTTTGGCTTGACCAATTGGGAAAGTATGAGCATACGTTTTACTTTCGAAAAATCACTGGCTGTAAGCCTGAAGATGAATGAGGTGGTGGTCGTGTATAGTATGGAGATGGATGGGAAGGGATATTGTATCCAATGAAGTACGGCTTATATGGGTTTATACTATATATACAGTGGATTGGCCTATTCTACAACGCATTCTGTAGCATCTCTTCTTTACTGCATGCTTTAACCCTCGGCTTTCCAGTTGCCTGGCCGGCACTTAATTCGTATTCATTCAACTTTTCCCAATTACCCCACGACAATACACGGCCAGCGATCTTGGTAGTAATGTCTGATTCGTTCTGTACGGTCAAGACATGGTCGTTGGCAAGATCTTCCAATATCTTCTCAGCAGTATCAAACGAGTCCATCATGGTGGTGGCAATCACGCCTTTGGGTCCGTTTTTGATCCACCCAGCCACATACCACCCGGTTTTGAAAATGGCATTTTCCTGGTTATCTTCACGAGATTCCACGGCAAGGATTCGGCCTGACTTGTTTTGCAATTTGTTTCTTTCAAACCAGATGCCCACGTCGTCAAATCCGGGAAGTGGAGTACCTTGGTACCCTATAGACACAATTGCAAGTTCATTAGACTCAGTCACGTGTTTGGATGTTGGTCTGCACTTGGTATACTGGGTCAATGGGTCAGCCACGAGTTCGTTCACGACAAACTTTGTTGACGCGAGCAAAGCAGGGTCTTGTGGGTTGGGAATAAACTCCACCGGTGACTTGAGGTACTCCAAACTCCAGGTTCTGGCCGCAGGAGTCTTTGATTCGTGGTTATACTTTTCAATGATGGAAAGTTTCCGTTTATCGACTCTACCAAGCTTCAGAGTATCAATAGACGAAAGTAAGGTCTTTTCAATAGGCACAAACGTGGCCAGGTCCAACTGGAACAACTCGCGAATCTCCTTGTTGGAAAAGGCCGACTCCAACACTCCTCTTCGTGCCACTATCCGAACGTGTTTGACGGTGCTCTTTTCGAGCAACTTCTGGGCATCAGTAGCGATGTCGGTTTTGGCCCAGTGGTGTTGGGGGTCAGCTAGCAAGATGCGTGCCACGTCTAGGGCGACATTCCCATTACCAACAATAGTGACGGTTTCGACTTTGTCTAATTTGGGGGGCACAAACTGGGTCTTGCCTGACTCGTAATAGTCTGGATGTCCATTGTACCAATTGACAAATTGTCTGGCTGGCACCACTCCGGGTAAATCGGCACCCGGGACCGTCAACTTGTTATCGGCAGCGGTGCATCCGTATGCTAGCACTATCGAATTGTAGTGTTTTTCCAATTCGGATAAGGATATGTCTTTTCCGACATTGACATTGCCGAGGAACCGAACAGTGTGGGGAGAACCGGCATGGGAGTACTCCTTCATGATATTAGTCATATACTCTTCGCAGTTCTTGACTTCTGGGTGGTCTGGAGCCACGCCGTACCTACTTAACCCAAACGGCGTGGGCAATCGTTCAAAGAAGTCGAGTTGGAGCTTGACATTGGGCGATGACTTGCTCAATAAATGGTGGGCAGTATAAAACCCTCCTGGTCCGGTGCCGATTATGGCAACTTTATATGATTTCGTATAGCTTCTCAGAGTGCAGGAAAACCACCGCACCCCGACTTTGGCAAACAGCATTCCTGAGGTAGGGTGATTCTTGGATTAGAGGGGTAGGGTGAAGATACAGTGAAGGAATTGAAGAGGACGATTTTTCCAAACATCCATTCTTCAGTAGTTAACGAGGTATGATGGTTTTTTTGTGATAGTGCACTGTCTGCCATCTCGAAATAACTGGAGTCTTTTTTGAATCATGTTTGGATAATTAGTGGGGGGGGAGTAGAGGTGTGCTATTGTGAGAGGTGGCAATACTGCATTTACTCTCCAGTTTAAACCAATACTGACGCAGAGATAAACCGTAGAGACGTGCCGGTGAATGAAGTAGATGCTTAACGCGTTGGTACACCAAAGTTTGGCGCCATTGGTTTGTGGGAATGATTAGCCCCCCCCCCGCACCCAGAAGAACCACCCATTAACATAGCCTGACAAATTGCAGTCGGATTCGACATCTGCAACCTAAACGCATACACGCAATGCGCGTGGTGTACATATATTTTTTGTTGGTGTTCAATTCAGGAAATCAGTGGCTCCCTTTCAGACAAATTGAAAACAAATCTATAGGATATTTTCGCGACATTTATGCACACTTTGCGACAATGTTTCAGATCTAATATTTTATTTTTTTTAAAAAAAATCATTTGCCATTTTTCCAATTGGAAAAAAAAAAAAAATACCCACAAAGAGTCCATATTTACTGTTACTAAAACCAAGTTATAGAACGTCTATACATGAACAAAATAGTATCCCTCCAAGTAGTGTTGGCTACTTGGTATTTAAATAAAAGTTCCGTGTACAAAAAAAATTCCCAAAAGTTTAAAGCCATTCCCAAGAAATTTCAATTCTTCCTAAACCTTGGTCGGCAATTTGCGTAAAGGCAGAAGGAGAAAAGTCCAAATCGTTATATTGGCAGCCAGTACAACGGTCGACAATGGTGACATCGACCGAGTTGCCTTCGTAGAAAGCTCTGATCTTCTTACCACAGAGTGGGTTGTGGTTTGGGTTAGCATCAATCATGGCTTCGTCAAACATCTCCTTGGAGACGGCAATGATGTAGTCGGAATCTTGGGAAACTATACCACAGGCACCCATACCAGTGTCGTAGTAAGTACCTTGACCGTGGTGGAGGTCGCCGGAAGGTTGGGATGCAGCAGAGGTGGATGGAGCAGCTTCAGAGGTGGATGGAGCAGCTTCGGAGGTGGATGGAGCAGCTTCAGAAGTGGATGGAGCAGTTTCAGAAGTGATTGGTTCTGGAGCTGGAGCTTCGGTGGTTGGTTCAGGAGCTGGAGCTTCGGTGGTTGGTTCTGGAGCTGGAGCCTCAGAGGTGGTTGGAGCTGGAGCCTCGGCAGTGGTTGGTTCAGGAGCCTTAGTGGCAGGAACGTCTATACGAGAACCTTCACGGTTGACAAGGACAGTGGTGTACGCAGTAACGTAAACAGTGTGCATAGCTGGAGCGGCGCTGACGGCAGCAGCCAAAACAGAACTTAAAAGAACGGTGGAGAATCTCATAGTGGATAGTATAAACAAAAAGGAATGGAAGTTGGTAAGGTATCAAGGGAATGTAAAGATCAGTTAGTAAAGAGCGACTGCAAACTGAAGTGAACCTATATTGTCAATGAAAGTGTTTGGTTGGCTAGTAAAAGAAGGTATCTCAAGCTTGGGTGCAAAAATCAGTGGGAATTCCGGGCCACTTTATACTCGGTTGCGTGCATGAGAGTGAAAAACCCGACAAGAAAATATTTTTCTCCTTCCCTTTCATGTATGAGGAATTGTTCGATTTTTGTTTTTGTTTTTTTTGTTTTTGTTTTTTTTTGGTGGCCTGTCTGCCTGTCAATATCCTGACCTGATGCCACCAGTATCCTCATAATCAAGGAGCCTATTCCACAAGAGAGATGATTCCAGGTGTAACAAGGGGTAATCACACCACAAAACACTACCACCCCCCTGAATGCCCGGTTATGGGAAAGGTCTGGACCCGGTAGTTTTGGTTGTTCCCTCACAAAGTGTTTGTGTACTGGAGGTTTGGTGAGTACAAAACTGTCCACGAGAAGTATAGTAAAAGGGGGGCCATTTTTGTTTTTCTTTGCAGGTTATAAAATAAACTATTTTTTTTTTATTTCCTTATGGGAGTCGTAGAAAAAATAAAGTTAATGTAAATTAGTGAATCTTCTTCCGAATGAGGAAATAGTCTCTTGATTGGTCGATATTGGCGACGGTGGGCGACTTAATAAAGTTTTTTTTTTTTTTTTACCTTTACTGCAATATACAACCATAATGAAGCCAAGTGTTTTTGGGGTAGGTTCAGTCGCCAGTCTTGCTTTTGCCTAGGAGACCGCGTGCACACACACTGGGGGCGAAGGGGGAAGAGACAGGCAGGATTTCTTGGGTATTCCACAACCTCTGTGTGGCTGTTGACAGGGAGTATCGCAAACCTTTAACCTTCGAGCCGTGTGAGGACCTTCCCAGCTATGCTACTGGATCTACCAATAGCGACGCCACCCCCTATATGAGGATTCGTAGTGAGCGTGGGCGGTTACTTTGTTGCTGGCGCGCCTCATTAATAAGGAAAATGCGAGGCGAACATGAAATTGTGTCTACGTCATCTGAAACACAATGGTGAAGTGATTTTCCTTTTTGCGGCAATTAATTAGGTGGTTTTTGCACACCTCTCGGCACCAGGGTAGCACACCACTTCTAATCTACATTCCGATGTCCTACCGGAAAGCAGCTCTATAGATCATGGTAAGTATAAACATGTAACATCGCGATAATAACATTCGCCAGTGAATAAAGATTACATTACGATAGTTAACCATCGTTAGGTGGGAAACGTCCACTTCACAACGATAAAGCTCGTCGGGTATCTGTCACAGTCACAATGTCGGACCTCCGACTGGTTACCCTGAGTTTATTCGCCATGAAAAGAGCGGGAATCCAATCTAGATTCGCATTAGTTCCTGGTTACTCTTTCTTGGAGAGTCCTGGAGGAGGACCAAGTGTCGTTACGTCACTTCAAATGCATGCTACATTTGCTAGGCGTTCATCTTGGCGTGGATGTAATATAGGGGGAAGTGCAGGCACAGCAACACAGAGAAAACACCACATGATCTAGACTTTTTGTTGCACTATCAAAAGTCGCCCATCACAGGTCGTCCGTCACCGGTGATGGATTGTTCTCGGGCCACAACCACATTCTGGTATAATGTCCTCTAGTATTATACAAGTATTGTTGCGTCTGATTGCAGCATCACTGGGACAATTGAAGCAGGAAAAGAAAAATAATAAAATAAAAAATAATAACCAAATAATATAAAAGAAATACACAATTTCTGATTTAGGCACTTTTGTGGTGCAACCAAAACAATGGATCAAGAAATCTAGACCAAAGCACACCCAGATCAGACTAATGAATTTCCCAATTAGGAAAGCTAATAAGGTTGACAGCTATTTTTCCGTTTCGTCCCCCCAACATCCAACCACCAACGGCCACAACTGCAAAAAAAGCCTATCAACTGCAAACAGACAATCACAAAACAATATCCCCCCACTCCAGCTTGATAATATTATTTATTATATAACGCTACGTATATTAATATCCTTACACATACACACAACGCTGTATTATGGTTTACTAAAGAAATAATGTAAATGCCCTCCCGCCTAATCAATACACTGCTTAGGAAATACCGCCTCTAGCTGGCTAAATAACCACTTGCTCTGGTACGAGGCCACGCCCATAGTCTTTGCTCTCAACCTCATGTTCCGATCGTCGGTGATAACTATGCAATATCTAAACTGCTTGGCCATTTTGGTATTCAACACGATGGGACTGCCACTGTTACTCTCCTTACTCTGGCTGCCGGCCAACCGCACATTTAACCCCTTCATAAGCCGCTTCCCGGCCTGGTCGTGGTCGTAAACACAGTGCAAGATCGTCTCGTCGACATTGGACCGCCAGTTGGAGTTATTCTCAAACTCGGTGGTCTCGTTGATGTCGCTGGCAATCGTGCCGTCAAACCGTAACGGCACGATCTCTCTGGCAAAATACAACTCACGGACAATAATCACCGAGCGCGTGGCTGCATCAGCAATAGTAACCTCGGTGGACTTTCGCAACGCCCGCAACTCCTGGAACACAATCAACGGGATCGACACCTTGAGAACGCCGTTGCGGACGCACTTGAATATCCGTCCGCAGTGCTTGAGCCAGATATTGGTGTCGAGGTTTATGCACGTGATGTTGGTGTCGATATTGTCGCCAAAGTTGCCCTGGATGTCGCGAATGTCGCGAATGTCTCCAAGCGACATTGCATCTGTGGGAGTGCCGATAACGCTGTCATAGTTGTCCTGGTAATAGTTCTTGTATTGGCCGTAGGAGGCACCGGGGTAACCGGACCCGATAAATCCCGATTCGTTACCTAGCTGGCGGTTATACCGGTGGTTCTGGTTCGACTGTACACTCTGACTGGACTGCATACCTTCGTCAATCTCTTCATCCTCCAGCTCTTCTCCTGGTTCCTCCTCGACAATATCGTCATCGTAGGAATCACCACTGCCCCCAAACCACAACTCGTCCTTCTGCCCAGAACTCAACTTACCGTAACCATGATCACCACCATCAGTTTCTCTAGCCACGTGATCTCCATATAAATTTTCTTGACTGATTACGTGCACAAACCCATTTTCAACAAACCGACCATCTCCCAATATAAACTCATGCATACACTGGGCCGCTCTTTCGGAAAAGAACCTCGCATCACCGGTGTTACAAAACTTCTCTTCAAACTTGAACTCATCTGGTCCTCTCACCAAACCGTAGTTATACTTATCGGCTATGGTTCTGGCTAGAAGAATAATACGCACGATTCGGGCTTCATTATCGGTATCCAATCTGGTGGCTTCTGGGGTTGGTAACGTACGTCCGTCATAGTCGGGATCCAGAATAAGCGAATTGCCAACACCACCGTGACTGCTGTTGCCACCACCATACATAGCACTAGACCCACTCATTGGCAAGTCAAATATGCCACCGTTTCTCACCCCTGCTTCCTCTACGTCCCGGTAGTCACCCTTTTCGTACACTCCATCAAACCATAACGTACCCCAACACTTCCACACTTCCGGAAGAAACTCATTCTCACAAAAGTGCTCTATGTAGTCCTCCATCTGCACGTAATGGCTGCACAATGAACATAGTTTAGGGTTGTTCTTAACTATGGAGAGGAGCGAGTTCAAGTAGTTGATCAACAGCTCCCATGGGAACAACTTCCGGAGAAGCCAATGGAACATTGGAACCGACCGGGGGTACTTCCGGGTAGCCTCCCCGAGACTAACAAGGAAATACAACCATACAATCACGTGACCCGTACTTGCCTGTTTGGGACCAACGAGGTAGTGGTTGAGGATACGGAGCGATAACTCGAGAACCGACTTGTTGATGTACATGAGGGTATAGAACCAGTCGTTAGTGGCGAGATCGGCGGCGGTCACCGACTGGCCGGAAACTCCGGTGGCGGCAGTGGCTCCAGCAGAAGCAGAAGCTGCAACCGAAGCAGCGGCAGGGATGCTACTACTTCCAGTCGCACCAGAGCTACTACCACCCTCCTCACGTGATTTCCGTTTCCGGTCCTTCTTATCCTTACGTTCCTTCAACGCTTCCGGAAGTTGGAACACCTTTGCGAACGGGTTTCGGGCATCACCAAACCCGATTAAGTGGTTGATGTTGGCAATAGCAAAGAGGGGACCCTTATTAAACCAGAAGTTGATTTTCTCTGCGGTGTTTGCAGCTGATGGAGGTTGTCCTGTTGGGTGGTAGTGTTGTTGTTGTTGTTGTTGCTGGTGTTGTTGTAGATAGTATGGAGAGTGCAGGTGGTGAACCAGGTCTAAGGCCGGGTTGCTGGGGGTGTACATTTCCCGGGTAAAGAAGTTGTACCCACTAGAATCCGACCCGAACGTAAGTCCATACCGGGTAACCAAGTCAATTCCGTATTGTACCTGAGAGTCATAGACAGCGTCAGAACCACCAACACCACCAACACCACCAACACCACCAACACCACCAACACCACCAACACCACTACTCAAACTGATACTTCCGGAACTGTTACCGATAGTCAACATAACCTTATGAACCTTAATAAAGTCAATAATCGGCAATTCCAACAACGATAAGATGTTCCGTTGGGTACAGATATTCTCCACCACTAACCGTAAGTAATGCTGGGTTGGAACAAACGGATCCCGACAACAAACAGACTTACCGATATTAACCAAAGCATCCAAGTTATCCTGTTGTACGGTACACATATGGTAGTAGATCTTACCATGTCCATACAAAGTCTTCATGGCCACGGAGTACCAGTACTCAGCACTGAGTTTCCAGTCGATAAACTTACTGGAGTAGAGTGCAATGGCCATCCGAGATAAGTCGCCGAGCTTTTCTGACCACCAACCTTCCATCTCAAGCACCGGATCAGTCAAATTAGAGATGATGTTAAAACAGTAAGCAATAAAGCACAGGCATATCTCATGGTCCTGGAAGATACCCATAATGTTCTTAAGCACCTCAAGGAACCCTACTACTCCATAGACCCACATCCGACGAGGGATTTTGTATAGCTCCACGATATTCTTGCCGGTTTTGAATTGGGTCTGATTGGATGACGGCTTTAGTGACGTGACAAGAAAGTCATAGTAATTGTCGAGGAGGGTGATGTTATGGTGGTAGACTGTCCATAAGTCGTTCAGGAGTTCCGAGGTTGTGTTTGCAGTGGTGGTGGTGGTGGTGTTGGTAGCACCAGAAATACCACCACTACCAGTCACGTGCTGGTTCAACATACGGGAATTCCCATAAACCATACTGGTAGCATTAGTACTGCTGCTTTCAGTGAGTGTATTTGCTGTGGTGGACGTGGTGGTGGGTCCACCAGAGGCAGCACTGGTGATCTGGTTGATTTTGATGGTGATTTCTATGCAGTTCTTCTGGACAATCTCTTCGTAGTTGACAATGTTCTTATAAGTTTCCTTGAGTTTGGTGGCGAGTTGCTGTTCTTCATCCGACATGGTTCTAGTGGGTTGTTGTTGTGATTGTTGTTGTGATTGTTGTTGTGATTGTTGTGATTGTGATTGTTGTGGTTGTTGTGGTTGTGGTTGCTGATAAGCTGATTGCTGCTTCAATCGTCCAGATACGTACTTTGGTGCACCATCTTGGTGGTTTCCACTCTCCACGTATTGTCTCTGGTGGTGAGGGTCCATCACGTTGGAATCCGACAGATCCGAATGGTTCTGAGTCGATAAATGTGACAAGTGGTTGATATTGGGGCTAGACGGAACTTCATAGGCGGTGGGATCCGGAGTAATGGTTGGATGCTGCTGCTGCTGCTGCTGTCGAGTATCTGCTACCCTCTTTGGGGTGGTACGTGCATTGGCATTAAATCGCGGCGACGATACTCGTGGCATCATCGGTGTATTGGCGATGGTGGTGGGTACGTTGGTGAACGGGTACTCTTTGGCACTCTGCATGCCCAATGGTGTTTGCAATGGATTTGGTGGTGTCCTCTTGTTAGAGTTGTTCATGATGTTTGTGGAAAGGGAGTTTTGTCGTTTCTGGGGTGTTGGTGTGCTTTGCTGTGGTGGCGGTGGCGGTGGCTGTTCTTGGATCACACTGTGTAGACTATTTTTCATGGCCAAACCAGGACGATGTGGTTTAGAAGTGGTCTAAGGTATGACCGGTAGTAGTGTGTGATGGGGTGTATGATGGGGTGTATGATGTGCTATGGTTAACTGGGTAATGTGTAGCTGTAGGAGGTTAGAAATATGCACCAAATGGGTTATGATGTATACACACGTCGGTTAGGTAATGCCGGATGAGTAGATGGTACTGGTAACACAATAACTGTATTGCTACTGCTGATTTGGGTGGGTGGGTATCTGAGATGTGAACAGATGTAATGTCTCGGTGATAACAAAGCTCGGTTCAGGTGTGGAATGCTAACAACCCCCAAAGTGGATTATAGCAAGTCTCGGTGATAACAAACCTATGCAAAACAATGGGGATACAAAAGCAATAACCAGTATATGGTGATGTGCGTGCTATCCCTATAATGAAATCTGGCCAAATACAGAACGTCCGAGAAGAGGAATAACGTCCAGGGCTATAGAAAGCAAATGCCAATGAAAACAAGCGGAGAATATATTTAAAAAGAAAAAAAAACCGGTAGTATGATGATTAGGGGGGGTGGACCTTGATGTATTCGCACGCTCTCTCTCTCTATCTCTATCTCTCTGTGTTTGTGTTGATGATGGTACCGGTGATGCCCTTGTGTGCCGGTGTCTATGCCTGTGTCCTACCCTTACTAATTGTTTGGTAAAAAAAGAAAAAACCCAACGATGGACAATCAGGGAAATCAGAGGGTGGGAGAAAAAACCCGAATTTCGGTTGGGAATGGCACGGCAAAATTATGGGCGTGTGGGCGACGGTGGGACAAGAGTGGTAATGTGAGAAAGGAAGGAAGGAGGGAAGGAGGGAAAGAGGGAAGGAAAGAAGCAAGAAATTATGAAATAGTACGAGTGTTACTGTGAGTATTACTGTGAGCTTGAGAGAATGAGTAAATGGAACCTGGAATTTGGTGGATTCCTGACGACGCAATTGTTTGGTTGCAGAAAGAAGTGGGTTTCCAGTTTAGTGTTTTTAGATTTAGTATATACGTTGGGATATCTAATTATGGTTAGTTTGAGTTGTTGATGATACCGGGATATTAGCTGGTTGGAAGGGGAGGAGTGAAAACTTAGTGGTGGAAATCTGGTGTGGCTTGTTTGTATTATTGAAAGTGTCATTTTGTATGAGGTTTTTAAGTGGGGCCAAATTAGGCAGTTGAGGAGGTTGGTTGGATTTTGGATGTGTTTTGTGGTGGTGATTGTGGTGTTATTGGTGTTTGTGTAAATGTGCTGACGGTAGGAGAGATGCAGATCTGAATTGCCCAGCCTCAAGTTCAAGTTCACAAGAGCTACACGTGAGTATGTCGGTAATAATTGTACATTATGTTTTACGATGATGGTTGGTATAGAAAACTTTGTGCTTGATTCGTCTGGTGAAGATTGTTTTCCATGGCTGTGTTACCCTCCATGGCTGTGTTTCCCTCTATGACCACGCTTCCCTCCATGGCCATGCTTCAACATACAACGAAAATTATGTTGCATAGACGATCGCCATTGTATATCCCCCCGCCGATTAGGATAGTGCCAGGAAGTCATTCCCCTTTGGTCAATGGCAGTGAAACACAATGGGAAAAAGTCGTAAGTTGTTCAGTATTGGGCATTCGCCATTACATTATCCCGGAGTTAAGAATGACGGCAAAGAAAGCCATCGTCCTATAAAGAGCCAACCCGGTCACTAAAGATTATCCATAAAGGGTGAATGTATGCTTGTTCCTGCCTTAAGTAAACTCGTATTCATTCACAGACAGAGCATGGTAACCACTTCTACATCTCTATTCTTCTATTGCGTATACAAGGACTGCTGGTGACTAACAATGTGCCTAGACTATCTACTATTAGGTTGGCAAAGCGTCCCTCCCCGTTATTACCGGCTGGATCGGAATCATACATCTTAGTACTCCCAAAACTCAACCAAACCCCGACCAACAATATTCCAGCATCACTCCCCTCTAGTCTCTTCCTTCAATTCCGCTGGGCCAAATCTCGTTAAAGTGCTTATCGCCTAACATTGCTTGCACCTTTTCAACCAAGGGAATGTCTCTTTCGTTAATGCCGTTGGTATTGTTCCGGATTTCCCAGTAACTCTCAATGGCAACATTCAACTCTTGGACATTGGACACTCCCAAAACAATCCCCGTATGGATCCGGTGCTCGTTAAACAACCACTCCCGCACGGCAAACCTGGTGGCCAACTCAGCCAACTCTACATTATCCTCTTGTAACAACGTTTGTGCAATCTCGTAAACCCTATCTTTCAACTCTTGCGATGCCGGGTGGAACGCGTGGGTTATATCCGATCTCAACAATGACATGGAGAGAATCGAGCCATTGATCAACACCTGGATCCCGCACTCATCAATAAACCTATCGTAGTACTCGAATAACCGCACATTCTGAATACACCCGTTACTGTACGACAATATCGCATCTAACGGACCAATCTCTTTATCCTGCTTGGCCCCAAGGGCAATCTTATACAAGAACTTGACCGGGTACCCAGAAATGCCAAAGTTTCTAATCTTGCCTTCGCGTTTAAGCACATTCAACTCCTTCAATGCCTCATAGATCTGTTGTTCAGCAACAAACTCAATGTCATGCATATACACCAAGTCAAGATACCCCGTGTTCAACCGCTTTAGGGACCGCTCGACAGAAAACCGCACGTTGGCCCTGGAATAGTCAAACTCGTCCAACTTGACTCTCCCGGCTTTGGTGCAGATGTAGTACTGGTCTCGTGAATGAGTGACCTTCTTCAACACCTCACCAATGATCTCCTCGGATGGCCCGTAGTATGGTGACGTGTCTAGAGCGTTAAGACCGCAATCAAATGCAGTCTGGATAATCTCCTGGACTGGTAAACTGTGTGGGTCCGACGAGTACTGGGTGTTGAACACCGCCCCACCAACAATCAAGGGAGGGAGGTTCTTGATTGAGTACGGCTGCGTAACCTTGGCTTCACCAATAGGAATGGCCATTTTGTTTTTTCGCTACTTGTGCTTGTGTGTGTATATGGGTTCTACAGAGTGGAGGTGGAAGGTGGGTGAATTGGTTATGGAAAATTAATTTCCCATTATTGCCACACCACAGTTAATTGCGGTGGTGTGGGTTTCCAATGGTGAGGGTTATATATTGTTTACAAAAGAGGAGGATTTGGTTGATCATGCATGGTCCTTGTCTAGATCTGGTTTCGCAATATACTTGAATTCCTCTCGCACCCGGTTTCGTACACACTTTTACTCAGGTGATATAGACGGCATGTAACTTGTTTTGGGGCGGGGGCGGGCAGTTGGATAGAATATACTCACGCTAACCACGCCAGAACCTACTATAAACAAATTTTATGTTCAGAATCTACACCAAGACTCAGAAACCAGTGCCTTCACACCAAAACAAATTTCAGAACCAACTCTATACGCACCACCAACCCATCCCCAACCACACACACACACGCACTTTACACTGGAATCGTTCATATCTCCCCCCTCATCAACCTAAAACGTGTAATTTTTTTATTAACCATACAAAATAACATTATGTACTTCTTTAACTTTCCCTCTCATTCCCTATATTAAAATCATCCAACCAGATTCGCGAACAAACAAGAGCAGCATGTACTCGACAAATATTAAATAAATAAAACAAATTTATTTTCACCAGTCCTGATGGGATAGTACTGGTGGCGTCTAGGTGCAAATGTACAACTAGAAGCTCCCCACACCCTCCAAACTACTTTGTTCTCCTCTATCGGCATTTTTTATCATGGTTTCAGTAAAACAAATGAAAGGAAAATATTAAAAGAATAAAATGTGATACGCCATACGGACTACTTCAACTTCTTCTTTGGTCTCAATTGGTTGGTGTGACCACACTTTCTCTTACGACAGTTGGTGGCTCTTGGTGGCAATCTAGCGTAACATTTACGGCAGATGGACTTTTCACAGTTGTATTTGGAAGCTAAAGCCTTTAACGATGGTTCAATCATCTTTAGTTACTTTAAATTATGAACTCAAGCAGAAGAAGAAAGGAGAGAACTAGCTTTTTCTAGGAGTAGCACCAACTATCACCAACCGTGGGAGAAAAAAAAAAATTCCGTCTCCAGGGTAACCCCAATGACAGCAGCTACCAGATGTGGAAATTTTCACTAGACAAACAGAGGGTGAGAGAGAGAGAGACTGCATATTATCTGCACATACATAGTCACTATTAACTATGCGAGTTTGCTGGGGGGGAAGAATATGAGAAAAAAAATTTGTAACTTTCAAATAGATTGACAAAATAATCACGTGTGACTACCAATCTCTAGGGCAAAGCCCTAGTTCGTGTCGCGACACCGGGTCCAACCCAAATACTTGCGACACCGTCGGGAGGAAAAAAAAAAGTCTCTCCCACGACATAGCAATGTCGTCAGCACTTCTCGAGACCTCCACCCCCAAGACCACCAGGAAGTAACTAACCTGTTTGTTCTAGTACACCAATTACGTCCTCTATTGGTATTGTCAATATGGCAGATGACACTTTAGGGCCCGATAAGCTTCTTGACGATGTTTCCCATCAAATGGACAACCAAAACGGCCTGGACCAGCAACCTCAGTCTGAACCACAGCCATCCGCCCCGCAACAACAACAGCAACAACAACTAGAGAAACTCCTACCACCACCACAACAACAATCTGAAGAACAGACTTCACCAGCTGACCCAATTCCCCGTGTCCAAACTGAATCGGCCGATGACCTGATTGTAAACGAAGAACCACACACCTCGTTCCTCCATGTACCACACTCGGAAACCCAGTTTGTTACCCCATCAAGATCATTGCCACCATTAAAAGATATCGACCAAATTGTAACGCCTAAATCGTTCAATGTCGCCAGAGACTCGGATACGGCACCCCTGGCCCTGGTGGACGCAGTGGCCAGTTCCCCCATTAAGAATATTGTTGATGAAAACTCCCTGGTAAACGCTGATGAGGAACAGATTGCTCGAGTGGTAGCCAGTTTCCTCTCGGTTGATGAATCCACCATTAGCCACATCCATGACCGCACGCTTCTTGCTGCTCTTGTCGCCAAATCTACCCAGTTCCACGAAATCTCCTCCCAGGGAGAATACCTCCAGCTCCAACTAGAACAAACCATTGCGGACCGAAATAGTCACATCCAACACCTCCAGGAGAAGTATGCCAAAGCCGATAACGAGTCCACCACCTTACAGGAGCAGAACTTGACCTTATCGGCCAAATGTACCCAACAGGAGGAACGTATCCAGGAATTACAACTGGTAGCGGCCCGGACAAATGACGAGCTTTCCCGGCTCCGTGAATCCGAGCAAGAAAAAATCAACCAATTAAATAAATACCAGGAATTGCAAAATCACCACGAACTCAATTACCAGCAACAGATAAGCCAAATGTCGGCCACTAATATTGACCATAGTAAGAAATTAAACCAGCTAACTAAAGAAATCAACGACACCAGAAACGAAAAATTTTCTCTCCAATTGGCGTTATCGAAATCGCAGAATGAGCTTTCATACGTAAAAGATAAGAACCTGTGGTTTGAGAGCGAATTGAAAAAAGTGCAGGATCGGTTTACGGATCTCATCAAAAAGCACGAATCAGATTACCTCCTCACCAATTCCAAGATGGAGGCATTATCAGCAAGGAATGATACGCTTGAAACGGTGAAAAAACAACACGAATCAACCATAAAGTCGCTCAAAACCAAGTTGGAGCACGAACTCACGGAAAGCTCTAAAATACGCACCCAGGTGGAATTGGAGAAATCGCGCTTCTTGAAAGAGCTCTCCTCCAAGGATGAACTATTGGAACTAACAAAACTACAATCAGAACAACGAAGTTCTAGAATTCACCAGTTGGAAACGTATACTGAAGAGGTGAAGACGTCGCTTGGTGATACCATAACCCGGTTAGAACGTTCATTGGCAGAAAAGACTGAAACGGTAGCTGAACTACAAGAACGGCTAAAGAGAACTGAAGAAGTTCTCGATGCAGAGCTACACAAGGAAACCGACCTTCCCAAACTAACGGAATCGTCGGCTGCTATCGCTGCCAACGGGATCAGTTTGTCCAAGTTGTATACCGAGTATAACCACATGAAGAAGAAGTTGGTGTACGAAAAGGCTCTCCGGGAAGAACTGGATCGGAAAATGCAGGAATTCCTCGAGGAATTTGAAGCCAAAAAGCCGGCATTGGCGAGCTACAACGAGCAAAAGGCGTTCTATGACGCGTCGCTTAATGACGTTGTCGGGAAGTTGAATAGCTTGCGTTCTGAAAAGGCAGAGGTGGAGAAGGAAGCGTTGCGGTTAAGATCGCGGATTGCCGAGCTTGAAAACGATGTGGCGACGAAACAGAGTATCCTGAAGGACTTGGCGCGGCAGTTGTGCTACTACTTGATCCATTCCAAGATTAGAGACAACAACGAAGATCCTCTAACCCTCAGCGAGAAGAACATCATCGAAAAGATCC
This sequence comes from Intestinozyma alai, assembly GCA_030572135.1. Taxonomy (NCBI): domain Eukaryota; kingdom Fungi; phylum Ascomycota; class Pichiomycetes; order Serinales; family Debaryomycetaceae; genus Intestinozyma; species Intestinozyma alai. The sequence continues at coordinate 220,024 of JAJLZI010000001.1, read as the reverse complement.
TTGCCAAGTCTGGGTTTGACGACTCTGAAGAGACCGACACTGATCGGTTGATTTCGGAGAGGTTGGTGGAATTCAGTAGCATAATTGAGTTGCGGCAACGTAATGAGGAGCTATTGGTGGCTATTAGACAATTGTCGCAACAATTGGAGTCCCGTGAAGACGAGAATGTAAACTTTGAAAGTGTGGCCATAGAAGAGGCCAAGGAAGCGATACTTACATTGCAGAGTGAATTGGAGAGCGTGAATGCCCGGTATGAAGTGGTGTGCAAAGAGAGAGATGCCCTTGCGTTGATTTCGTCTCAGCCAACGTCAGCCAGCGCCGAAGTGAAGTACTTTTCCCAGATCAACGACGACTTGAAGAAGAAGGTTGAAGAAAGCGAACGTGTTAGCAAGGAATTGAACGAGCAGTCGTCGAAAACCATTGTGAAGTTAAATGAAAAGATTAGAGATATAACCGATACCAAGAACGAGTTGGCGTTGAAGGTGTCTATGGCCCAGCAGTCTGTGGAATTGGCGGAGTCAAGGTTGGCCAACTGCCAAAAATCGCTTGAGGATTACCGCGGAGAGATCCTGCAAGTCCGTAAGGAGGTGCAGTTCTGGCAACAGCAAGCCAACAAACAAGAGACGCTTCTCGTATCACGAACCGACGAGTTGCGTGACCTAGAAGCAGTCATTTCCCGGAATAACGTATCCATCAACACCCTTGAAAGAGAGAATAACTTCCAGGGTACGTTGCGCCAGTCGTTGGAGAATGAAATACAATCGTTAAAGAGCGATAAGACCAAGCTCAATGAGTTTGTATTGAACTTGCAGTCGATGCTAAAGGATCGTGAAGAGTCGTCGAAAGAGTTGTCTGCGCGGCTCAACTCCTCCATAGAAAACTACCAGTCGTTGCTACAAAAGACTGCCGAGAAGGACGAACGTATTGCCGTTTTGGTCAGTCAGTCAGAATTGTCCCTCAAGGCGCAGAATGCCAAGTTGGAGCAGGCGGGTGAAATCAGCAAACAGCTCCTAGACGCCCGAGCTGCTTTGGCCGAGAAGGGGAAGTTGATTGACGAGTTGAAGAGAAAGATCCACACGACAACTACCACGTCTGGAGGGCCAACTATGGCACCTACGTCGGGTATTCCCGCTGCCACCGGTACCCAGACATTCGAAATCAACCGGTTGAAGGAGGATTTGCGTATTGCCGAAGGCCAGGTGGAGGAGCTATCCAACCTTGCCAAGGCTACCGAAACCGCCTTGATCAACGCCACCAACTCATTCGAGAAGTACAAGTCGGATGCCGACGCTAAGCACCAGGCACTAGTAAAGGAGAAAGAGTACGTTGACCAAGAAGTACAAAAGTTGTCGGAGCAGTACAGTGCGGCGACATTGGAGTTGCAATCGGTTAGGACGGCCAGTTTGGAAGAAGCAAATGCGTTGAAACTGCAGTTGAATGAATTCCGGATGAAGGCGAACGAGTATGACAATTTGGATAGTGACTATCGAGCCAAGTTGTCGTCTCTTCGTAAAGATCTCGAAACCCAGATTGAGGTTGCCGATAGTGCCCATAAGAAGTACCAAGCCGAGTTGACAAAGAACAACGGATTAATTGAGAGCATTGCATCTTTGAAGCAAGAGTTGGACGCCAAGGGTGTCGAGATTGACCTGGTGAACGCCAAATTGGAGACCCTTAAAAGCTCCCTCAAGGACAGGGAAGACGCGTTGGTGGGGGAGAAGTCTCTGTTGGAGACGGAATTGTCGATTTCCAATAACCGGATTATCGAGTTGACTGAACAGAATACCATGTTGTTGAATCAGTTGGAAGTTACCAAAGCTTCGGTGCCAGACGAAGAGTCCAATGGCGACTTTAGGCAAGTGGTGAACTATCTTCGTCGCGAGAAGGAAGCCAGCGATGCCAAGTTATTGGTGGCTAATGAAGAAAACCTGGCCTTGAAGGTTAAGGTGGAGCAACTCCAGTATGAGATTTCCGTCACCAAGTCGTCGTTGAATTCGGCATTTTCCATCAACTTGGATGCCAGCTTGAAGGAGCAGCAAGAGTTGTCAGCGCAGTTGGAACAAATTCATATACTCAAAGAAAGTAACTCTACGTTGCGCCAGGAGAGTGTGAGGAAGTCTGGGGAAATTACCAAGTTGGAGGCTCGGTTGGATGCTGTCAGCAAAGAATTGGAGCCACTCAAAACCAAAGTTGAGGAGCTATCGTCGCAGATTGATATTGAAAAACAGCAGGTGCAGCTTCTTTCGGAAGAGAATGGACGGCTAAAGTCTTATTCGGCTCCTGGCGACGAGAGTAAAGAGGCCGACGCCGCAATGGTGGCTTCGTTAAAGGAGAAGTTGAAGGACTTTACCCGCAAGGCCAATGCCCGGCTTCTCCTGCAAAATGAAAAGATTCTGAGTCTAAACGACGAGATTGTCCAATTGAAGGCGGAGAGGGATAAGTTACAAACGGCAATCCCCGAGGCGTCAGAAAAGGTGAAACAGGAACTAGAACAGGCTAAGCTGGAGGCCGAGAAGGCTAAACAGGAATATGCTGGGTGGCAAAAGCAGGTTGAAGAATTGAAGCTGGGGAAAGATGAGTTGAGCAAACAAATCAATTCGTTGGTTCAAGAAAAGAACGCCGTTGTGTCCGAAATGAACAAGAAGAATTCCGAGTTGCAGGACCTGGTCAAACGGGAAAGGCAGGAATTCGAAAACAAGTACAAGCAAGTGGAGGAATCTGTAAACAGGCGGAAGCAGGAGTTGGAAAAGGAGTACCAGGACAAGGCACAGACGGACCCTGCCGGAGCCGGGGAAATTGCCGATATAAAGACCAAGTTTGAGGCCACTGTGGAAGAGGAAAAGGCCAAGGTGAAAGCCCAGGTGGAGCGGTTGTTTGAGGTGAAAATTAAAATGTTGAACAAGAAGGTGGAACGGCTAGAGAAACAGCTAAAGCCAGATGCTGGGGCAAAAGGCGCAGAAATGCCAGTACCAGCTGGTGTTTCGTCCGCCGCCACCAGCTTGACCCCGATTCCCCCGGCTGTGCAGCCTGTCCATGGACCAGCAACCAAGCCACTTGGGTACCCATTTACTGAAAGCACCTTGACTGTACACCGTCCTGCTGTCGACAAGCCCGAAACCAAGAAGACGAGTACTCCTCCTGTCGGTGCAAACACGAAAAAGCGGCCCCTCCAAGGCCAGCAGCGGCAGCAGCAGCAACAAGCAAAGAAGCCAAAGGATTCCTGATTAAAAGAAGTTGGTATAGTATTGATGTTGGTATAGTATTGATGTTTGTATTAATAGAAAGTGCATTAGATTTTACTCTTTACAGGGTGTTTTTACTCTTTACAAGGTGTTTTTACTGTTTTCCTTATCATCCAGGCTATCCACATCTCACTCTCTTTAGTGTAGTCTCCCTTCCGTGCTGAACCACCTTATCCAAGGACACTCGCAATACTACGGGTGGGGAGTGTCCTTAACTACCCAACAAAATTGGAGTTATCCAAAACTCGTCTTGCACTACTAAGCCTCTGGCAAACTACGCAAGCTTGGATTTTGCAGCTCTGCCGAATACCAAGTCTAATATTTTAGACCAAGTATAGAGACTCCTCTCTCGCGACGAGTCTCCAACTTTACCCTATCTACACTCGGGAAAGAGGGCCGTGTTCGGATCCGGGATTTGAGGAGAACAAGCAGGAACAAGGGCATCTACAACATAAATGGTGGGGTGTGTGTGAGGGGACGGGTAGGCTATGGATTGGAAAAAATGGTGGTTAATTGTTGTTGCCTGGCCCCGGGATATTCCTATTGTTACTGCCTGTATATGACCAAAATCTAATTAATACAACTATGAAGTGGGGGATCTAACCAAAAGCCACCTAAAACACTTCATTGTCAATGCAAAATCTAAGTGGGAAAACAAACAGAAATTCCGGAGAATAAGCCACCAGAGTACAGCCAACACCTGTACAATGCGTCCAAATGAATTGGTGTACGAATCGTGTGTTGGTGGATCATGGCCCGTTTTCTTGCGCCCCTCCTCCTCCCCCTCCTCCACCTACTCAAAGATTACTCATCGCCTGGCTGCACTCCTGCATACGATATTTCTGTCACCAAATAAACTTTGCATGGTGGGTTCCAGAATCCCCGTTTTTTGTCAATGTTGCATTTCTTGGCATTTCTGTTATGGCAAAACAAGAGGGGTCATTTCATAACCATCAGGCCCGGGATAATTGAATACCCGCGTACACACAAGGGTATACCTTAGCAATAAAATACCCCGCCAATTGTTCGGTTGGTGCCATTGTTTGAAAAAAAAAAAAAAGAACGACTGCAAATGAAACTCACTAACATACACATTCATTCCGACATCTTCCATACCACCAAAAGCCTGTTCGGAGTTCATTATTGTTTATGCCAATTTTTGGACCAGATTCAAACTCCACGTCTCTCCATCGGTAACAATAGAAAGGGGGGAGATCCTGCAAATACGGCAAGTACATGCGTGGAAGCACCCTCCACCACCCCCCGGAATAACTACCTCAACAAAAATAATTATCCGCTAATTGTCCCGAACAAGGGATATACCAGAAACTAGCAAGTTGAAAAATGTAGTTTTATGTAGATATGCTTACTGTTGCCATTCCTCAAAAGTTGTATAAGGGTAATATTAAAAAAGCTGGTGAGGATAGTTAGTATTTGGATTCATCACGGTTGGATGACTTCCCGATGCTGTTGTCTAACCAGGTGCAAAAAATGGGTTCTCGTCGATAGATTGATAACCATGAATTATGGGGGACAATGGTTTTTTTTGGGAATGAAACGAACATAACCCCACTTTGATCAAGTGCTGCTTCTGTGTACTCCGAGAACCCCCATTATCGTGGTCCTGCAACAGAGGGTGCAAAAATTGTGATGAGTAAATGTGGGTACAATTATCTGCTTTAAGCCATTCTTGTGGTTTACCCCCAAAACTGGTGCATCAGCCATCCCCTCATCTTCTCGTGTATATATAAACCTGTAAACCAGGTTTGAAATAACTGTCATTTGTCATAGTGTCCATCAGGAAACCCCCCCCCTAACAATGATTTCCAAGGTGACTGAAGCTAAAAGCAGTGAGGATGCTCATTTAGATGAACAACCATGTAAACCCAAACCACGCTTCCGGTGGACGGTCGATAAGAAAGACCATCCTCGGCAGGTATTCAACTCCACCTTATACTTATCCATCCTTGTTTTTGGTATCTTGGGTGCGGCCAGGGGCTATGATGAAGGAAATAGTATGTAAATTTGTAAGGCTCATTTACAAGGTGCATCTACTAACATGCTGCTGCAGTTTCGGGAAACATTACCCTTCCCTCGTTCGTGGCCCGGTTCGGCTTGAATGATGCCACCAAGTCGAAGGACTACTTGGCTAATTTAACGTCCAATATTACCTCCATGGTACAACTAGGTGCCATTGGAGGGGCACTTCTTGCTATGAAGGTATGTTAACTTTTCTTAACTGTTATGGTGCTGTGTACTAACTGTTGTGTTTGTTCTATAGACGGTGGACTACTTTGGCCGTGTGCGTTCGATGCAGATAGTGTGTGTTATTTGGGTTGTGGGTTCGGCTATCCAGATTTCCTCAAGCACAGTAGGACAACTCTATGCAGGTAGGCTTATTGAAGGACTCGCAATCGGACACACCACATCTATAGGTCCTGTGTATGTATTCTCCCCTACTACTACTACTTACAATAGTTGAAACACCTACTAACATGCCTATAGCTACTTATCTGAGGTTGCACCAAGTCCAATCCGTGGATTGGCCAGTTGCATCTTTGCCGGGGCGGTTTACATCGGTGTTTTCATTGGTTACTTTGCCAATTTCGGGTCTGTTGTTCACGTTTCCGGTATAGTTGATGGTGTTATTAACGATACCCAGTGGAGGGGTACGCTTGCACCCAAGTTTGTATTGGCAGGATTGATTTTCATATTGTCGTTTTTCCTCTGTGTTGAATCGCCCCGGTGGTTGTTGAAGGTGAACCAGCCGGAGCGGGCGGTGAAGAACTTGTCCATTTTGAGAAAAATGCCTGAAACCCATCCGTACATTCGGGCAGAAATCAGCGACATCAATGAACAGGTGTTGGCAGAAAGGGAAGCCACGATGAACTCGAGCCTCGTGCACAACTTGAAGGAGCTTGTCACCAATAAGAGTATTGCTTACCGGTTTTTCATGATTGGCGGTGCTGCCCAGATTCTAGGCCAGTGGAGTGGGGCCAACGCCGTGACAATATACGCCTCGGAACTCTTCTCCCTCGCGGGTATCCAGGGCCCCGTGGGCAAGTTGAAGATGTCGGCCGTGCTTGGTGTTGTCAAGCTCGTGTCGGCGTATATGAGCGCGTTCTTCGTTATTGATGTTCTCGGTAGAAAACGGGCATTGTACATTGGTATTTCGTTGCAGTTGGTGTGTATACTTTACTATGCCATTTTCTTGACGATTGTACCTCAGGCAGCCGAAGACGGGATTGAGTTGTCGGCGTCGCAAACAAGAGCCTCGCAGGGGGCGCTTGCCGCTATTTTCTTATCAGGAACGGGATGGACAATTGGGTTCAACTCGATCCAGTACTTGATCGGGTCAGAAATCTTCCCGTTGAATATCCGTTCTTTTGCCCAGTCGTTGGTGATGGTGTTGCACTTTGGCAACCAGTACGGCAACTCCAAGGCCCTTCCTAAGCTCATGTTAGCGTTGCATCCATATGGAGCGTTTTACTTTTTTGTTGGCGTAATGGCCATTGGGCTTGTGTGGGCGTTCCTCTTGCCGGAATTGCAAGGTCGTAGCTTGGAGTCGGTCGAAGAGGTATTTACCTTGCCGTGGTACAAGTTGAGATATGCCGACAAACTCATTCCCGACCATTCCAACGTTCACGAGATCAACTATATCAACAGTAGGAGCAAGGTGAACTACGAGTCCGGCAAGCCAGAGGAGATCTTTCTTGAAAAAGCCGATAACGAGAAGGATGAGAAGATCGTTTGAGTATGTTTTATGTTCCGTCTATAAGTATTATGCTATATTGAGTATGGTGTGTATGAGTAATATTGATTTATGTTTCTAAATCGTCCCCCCATAAAGCAAAAAATTTTGCACCCATTGAAAAAAAAACGGTTGCATTTTCTCCGTTACCCGGACGGAAGAATTTTTCATCCTCCTTGAGGTTTTTTTTTTTTCTCTTTGTCTTTTTCTTTTTGCACTCTTCAGTCAACCCCCCATCTCGGAGAAGGGGTTAGTCACTACAAACCTACCTCTCTGTTAAATATACACCAACCCATATACTTACCACTATGGGTGTTCCAGCGTTATTCCGCTGGTTATCGAAAAAGTACCCCAAAATCATCTCCCCGGTTATCGAGGAGGAGGAACATGAAATAGGCGGCCCCCAGTACAAGGACCCCAACCCCAATGGAGAAATAGATAACTTATACCTAGATATGAACGGTATAGTACATCCCTGTTCTCACCCGGAGCATAAGCCGGCACCAGAGACCGAGGACGAGATGTTCCTCGATGTGTTTGCATATACGGATCGTGTGTTGATGATGGCACGACCCCGGAAGGTGCTTATGATTGCCGTTGATGGAGTGGCTCCACGAGCCAAGATGAACCAACAGCGTGCAAGACGATTCCGGTCAGCCCAGGATGCCAAGATTAAAGAAGAGGAGATGCAGCGTGAAGTGAAACAGCGAGAATTACGGGGAGAAATTATCGATGATGCCATCAAGGGTAAGAAGCAGTGGGATTCCAATGCCATTACCCCAGGGACTCCATTTATGGATCGTCTTGCTGAAGCGTTGCGGTACTGGGTGGCATATAAACTAAGCAGTGATCCTGGTTGGGCCGATTTGCTGGTTATCATTAGTGATGCCACTGTTCCTGGAGAAGGTGAACATAAACTTATGAGCTTTATCCGTTCCCAGAGAGCCGATCCTCAGTACAACCCCAACACCAAACACTGTATCTACGGGTTGGACGCCGATTTGATCTTCTTGGGGTTGGCTACCCACGAGCCCCATTTCCGGGTGTTGCGTGAAGACGTTTTTGCTAACCAGAACAAGAGATTTACCATTTCGGACCAGATCTCCATGACCCAGGAACAGTCTGACTCTATAGCCGAAAGAGACAAGAAGAAGCCGTTCTTGTGGCTACACGTCAATGTGTTGCGAGAATACCTTGCTGTGGAATTATATAACCCTCAGCTCCCGTTCCCGTTTGACTTGGAACGGGCGATTGACGATTGGGTGTTTATGTGTTTTTTTGTTGGTAACGATTTCTTGCCCCATTTGCCCAGTTTGGACGTTAGGGACAATGGTATTGACACCTTGACCATGTGCTGGAAGCGGTGTCTTCCCAGACTAAAGGATTACGTAACGTGCGACGGAAAGTTGAACCTTGACAGCGTGGAGAAGTTGATGGCCGACTTGTCGTATAAAGAGGACGAGATTTTCCGGCGGAGAAGAGAGCAGGAACGCCGGAGAGAGGAGAACAAAAAGCGCCACAAGCTTGCCCAGAACCAGGACCAGGCACTTAAGGATGTGTACTTGCCGCAGGTGACCAAGGGGAAAGATAAGGCGCCTATAGCAGCTGATGTCAACATGCCGTTGTTGACTACTAGCGGCGAATTGGTTGAAGGATATGCGCCACTATCCAATAAGGATATCGTCGCCAATAGAGATATAATCACCAAGGCCAATTTGGCCAATACCGACGCTGCCGCAGCGTTAAAGAAATTGATTGACTCCAAAAAGACCCATGTCAGTGCAGTACAAGTCCGTGATGCAATTGCCCAGGAAGAGACTACAACGACATCAGAAGAGAGTTCTGATACCGAAGCGAGAAAACGGCCATTTACTGAGGTGGAGGATCCCGAAGGTGGCGATGCCGTCAAGCTCTATGAACCCGGGTACCGTAAGCGGTACTACCAAACAAAGTTTCATTTATCGGGAGATGAAGAGATTGAGGATACCAGAAAGAGCGTGGTTCGTCATTACTTGGAAGGGGTCTCGTGGGTGTTGCTATACTATTTCCAAGGGTGTCCATCGTGGCAGTGGTATTACCCGTACCACTATGCTCCATTTGCGGCGGACTTTACTAACATTAACGAGTTGGTTCCTGAGGGAATCAAATTCAACTTGGGTCAGCCGTTTAGGCCTTACGAGCAATTGATGTCGGTGTTGCCGGCTGCCTCTGGCCATACGTTACCCGAGGTATTCAGAGAGTTGATGTCACATCCTGATAGTGAAATCATCGACTTTTATCCGGAAGAGTTTGAGATTGATATGAACGGTGCCAAGATGAGCTGGCAGGGGATTCCGTTGTTGCCGTTTATAGACGAGAAACGGCTATTGACTGCCGTTCAGGGCAAGTACAGCTCACTTACTGAGTATGAAACGGAGAGAAACACTAATAAAGAAGCGGTGTTGTTCATATCCACCAATAACAAGAATTATAACACATTCAGCGAGGAATTGTATGATAATGGTAGGACGGAGGTGCCGTTTAAATTTGCCAAGGCTGGTTTGGCGGGAACTGCGATGAGGAATGAAAAGTTTGACCCCAAAACCGTGTTCAAGTTTCCTTTAAAGGAGGGCAACATGCCGGACATTGGTAAGGAGGAGTATTTCCAGGTGGTGTATGAGATGCCGGCTAAGAAGCCGGGGAAGTCGATGTTGTTGAATGGGTATATTCCGCATGTCGCGGCGTTGACGGCTGAGGATAAGAATAATATCATGTATGGTGGTGGCAGGTATGGGGGCAACCGATTTGGTTCGCCTAATGATAATAGAGACTATGTGAATACTGGCCCATCGGGGACCGAGGTGTACCGGGCGTATTCTATGAGGAAGTTTGGGTATAGATCGTATTTGCAGTATTTGAAGGATGGTGTTTGGGGCGATGAGAAGGGGCTGGGGCAGAACTATAACCAGGGATTCAAGCCGAATAACCAGAGGTATAATCAGGGAAGCAACCAGAATTATAATCAGGGTTTCAACCGAGGGAATAACCAGGGGTATAATCAGGGTTTCAACCGAGGGAATAACCAGGGGTATAATCAGGGTTTCAACCGAGGGAATAACCAGGGGTATAATCAGGGGTATAATCAGGGGTATAATCAGGGGTATAATCAGAACTATAACCAGGGGTATAATCAGAACTATAACCAGGGCTATAACCAGGGCTACAACCAGGGCTACAACCAGAACTATAACCAGGGCTACAACCAGAATTATAACCAAAACTACAATCAAAACCACAATCAAAACTACAATCAAGGAAACAGACCTAACCAAAACTACAACCAGGGCCAACATAACCAGTCTCGACCGGGGTATCCACCTGCAAGGGGTTCCGGACATTATAGAGGCAGCGGCAGGAATGGGTATCGGCAATAAAGTGTATCATACTCTCTATAATACGGCTATCCACTAGTGTACAATATATAAACTCCAGTTGTTATGTGTATTATCTTTTAAATCAAACACTATTTCGTGTTCACTGGTTTCGGGAAGGGCAATAATTGCGCCATCAAGGCAGAATCTCCTCTTTTGTAGTGGTGACGCATTCGTCGTCTTTAGCAGAATCTGATCACCAGGAACTAGTTTGCGGTACTCGACACGGGGGTCATCAATATGGCTTCCGTTGGTGTACACCTCGGTCATTATCTCCATAATGTAATCCTCTTTCTCTTGCGTATTGAATGCCACCAAGTACAAGCTGTTTTCAAGGATATTACCTTTGGGGGATATGTCAAACGTAGGCTCAAACCGACGAGATGACGTTATCAACCAGTAGGCAAACGGACCTGCGACTTTCACGCCATTTATAAAGAAGTCGCCTTCATACTTTTGCTCCACGCTAAGGTTCTGCATGGCGGCGATCTTGAATCTCTCGAGACCCGCTTTCCGTAGTTTTGGAGTATCGCTATCGGCCACCAACGACGCATGGAATCCCCACGAGAAAACTACAAGAAACTTTAAGCTGGCGGCAGTTGCATCCTGGCGTTCCCCCTGCACCAAGTGATACGACCCGTGGGGTAACGTGACTTGGTATAGGTTTAGTGGAGATGCCCGGGCCGGAGTGGTGAGCAATGTGACTACAGCATCGAGGTCACTGGTGATGTCGAGAGAAAGGGCAAGACTATTCCCGGTACCACTAGGAATCGGGAACACGGAAATGCTCGACTGGGATTCTCTGCTTACTACCGGAAGCCCATTGACGAACTCGTTGATTGATGTGTCTCCACTAATAAATATCACTGTGGTGGTGTCCGATTGGGGTGCCAAACCACGGGCAAATTCGGTAATGGAATCGGCCCTGGTTGTGGCAATATATGTATACTTGATGCCAAGCAACTTGAACAAAGGAGCAATTATGTTTCCGTAAAGGGTATTTGTCTCCTGTCTTCCCGTCCCGGACTTTACAGAGTCAATAATGACCGGATGTCTAAAAGAGAGAAGTTTACTTTGAGAAATTACAGGAATATAGTTGCTGGTTGGTTTGGCTACCTTGGAAGTGGTTATCTTGTAGCGTCCATCGGCATCGGTTGATAACTCTACCAATGTATTTTGCTCTTCATAGTACAATTCCCTTACTGACATGATGGTTTGATCACGGCGGATAGGTTGGATGTTTGTGGACTTGAAATTAACAATTGAGTCAGCTATCGAGAATGTGTCTCCACAACAAGCAGCAGTAGCAAAAAAAGATCTTCCAATTGATGGTTTTATGAATAGCCTGACACACGTAGTCCCTCCTTTCCTTAGTTAATGAAATTACTAAGTAGAGGTGCTAGATAAACGGAACGATGGAGTGGAAGCCTGCTAACACCGAGAGTGTGGCGTTTTGTGCTTTTGTGCTATTGTTGTTTTTTTCCGGGCTAATTTCCGAAATCGTACAAAATCCACGCGATGAGGTAAACAAGTGCTTTTTTGTGAGCATCCAATCTGCCTGGCTAGCTCAATCGGTAGAGCGTTTGACTCTTATTGTAACGCTTGTACAAGTGTTCTGTTGATATCAAAAGGTTGCGGGTTCAAGCCCCGCGTCGGGCTGTTTCTTTTTTTTCTTTAATTTTGCTAAGGAGTTGGTGGTATGGATCTGGCGGATTGACCTTATGGCAGCTTAGGTTTGGGAGCTTGCCTGTTTCTTTGTAGTTTTCAGTCCTATTTATAGTGTTGTTAGTCTACCCAAGGTGTCGTTCTAAGAGGCAACATTCCTGAGTACTTCTCTAGGAGGAAGTGGCTTTTCAATCTCCAGTACCATTGTTATGGCCCTCTTTACAGTGGAATCATCTGCTAGTGGCGTCAGAATCCAGTTTCGGCAGCCCATATCATTTACCTGCATCTTTTACCCTTGTTCGTGCCTGGCTCAGCAGAGTGTGTCCACTTCATAGTGGCTCTTTGATTCAACCAATCTCGTTGTTGAGCCTCTGGCCCATTTGTGTGCCTTACTTTTTGTTGCCGCGCCTCTTTGCAGCCATTTACAGCCTCGCCATAGCCGAGAAGGAACTGAAAAAAAAATGATTATTTGCAACTGCGCCATTAACTATTGCCAATACTCATGACTATGTTCAGACTATAACTGCCGGTCCGGTTAATAGTTTTCGTATTTTTCGATTCGTGTATGTGTGTGTTTTCAGCCCCACTTGAGCCCCAGATCATTGAATTATAACGAGGGGGAAGGAGATATAAATATGAACCAGGTCTGCATTTCTGTAAGACACATAGGGTATCACTAAATTGTACAATCAAGAACAAGACATGAATTTGTCCTATTTCGCCGGTCTTATAATATTGCTTAGGATTATTATCGCTGTTCCCATTGCTAGTAATGAGCAGCAACTCGGTATTGTTGAAAGTGATTTAGATTTGATGACGAATGTAGAAAAGGAAGAATTGCCGTCTGAGGCTGGTCATTCCGAAAAGCCGAACTTTGTCCGTGTATACATAAGGCGATTATCGTCTTTTCGAGGAAGTAGGGGTGGAAGAGCAAGCAGTGGGTTTAGAGGGAGTTCTGGGTTAAGCAGTGGGTCTCATGGTTCTACTGGTTCTACTGGTTCTACTGGTTTTACTGGTTCTACTGGTTCTACTGGTTCTACTGGTTCTACTGGTTCTAAAGGAGGCTATAGCTCGAGCAGCAATAGTGGACGAACAGGCGGTGGCTACACGTCGTATCCATACAGCTGCGGAATATTAAGAGGTAGTAGAAGTTGCGGGTACGGCCCATATTATGCCCCAACAGCAGCTGCTGCCGCTGCCGGTTACGGGACCGCCCGGTATCATAACTCGACACAGACCAGCGCCGGGTTCAAGGTTGGACCTGTCGCCCGTTGGCAATTAATTGCCGTAGCAATTGCACCATTGTATGTACTATAGTTTATTTACATGTATATTGTGCCATCTAATGCATTCTCCAGCAGATTCTCGATAAGTCCAAATGGTGTATAAGCCTGTACTTGAACTTGCGCATCCTGATTAATAGACCTACCCCTAATAGAAACACAACCTTTTTCCAGCAAAGATATGTCTACAGTATGGGAGTTCTGCACACAATTACCGATGACTACATTTTTCGCGTTTATCTTTTTTCGCCTAAATTTCTTTTTTTTTTTTTTTTGGCCGTTTTTTTTTAGTGGCACCACATAGTTACGAGATTGCCAAATCAAAGCGTCTCTTTATCTAAGGTGAGTACCTTCCACGTCGTTAAATGTATATCTCGGTAGTTGTATTGTTGCTCTTTGTAGTGCATCTGGTGTTTAGTACCCGTCTAGAAATCTCTCACGATGTGCTTGAGTTATTAAGCAAAATCCACGATGAGGCAAGGAATGCGCGTACACCAAAAAATATCCACATTGGGACTGGTGATGAAAAGCAAATCTTCCAACTTGTTCATGGGAAATTCTTGGAGAAAAGACGGGGCGGTCGTGCTGGTGGTCTGTCCTCAGGAGGGTCCTTGTCCCATGGCAGTACTAGTAGTAGCAGTTTTGGGAGTTCCAGTGGCACCAAAGGTGGCTCCAGTAGCCGAGGACAAACCCCCAGTGTGAATAAATATCCCTACCATTGTGGAACCTTGAATGGAGCAAGACAGTGTGGGTATGGGGCCTACTACGCACCCACTGCGGCTGCAGCTGCAGCAGGTTATGGCACTGCCAGGTACCATGGATTAAGAAATGGAACCGCTGAATCTACCTTGAGTAGCAACTCCACGTCGGCAAGTATTCCCACCTCTGTTCTGACTAGCACAAAGCCTGCTGCGACTTTTGTAGCTAGTACGAGCAGCACGACAACATCAGCGAAAAACGATGGAGTAGTTAGCTATATACCTACATATGGACAATGGTGTGCACTTTTGTCTCTTGCATTAATATAATTATAGATCAAATGTATTCAGGATAGATTTAGATAGAGTTTGTGAACAATAGCACGGTTCCGTTTATAGTGTAGTGGAGCTGGTAGGGGGCTATGGTGACAACACCTTATGGGACGGAATTGCCAGGTGCCAAACAAAAAAAATTTGACGACAACTGCAGGACTCGAACCTACGCGGGCAAAGCCCAAAAGATTTCTAATCTTTCTCCTTAACCACTCGGACAAGTTGCCAGAAAACTTGAAATAAAATTCTGAGGTGCTCTTGTAAGTTCTTGCATGTAATTGTTTTTTCAATTTCCTGAACCACGTTATTCACCTGTAGATATGGTCTAAGGAGTTCAGGTTTAGTTCTTCCTATCTCCACCATTCGGGATATGGTGTCAATGTACTTTTCTAGCCCTTTGTTTCTGGTTTTTTATCCCTGTTTATGAAATGGCAAATATTATCGAAATATCCCATCACATTTATGTAAAAATACACTTGCAAAGAGTACCCGGCAATAATACCATTCACAACTACATTCCAGGCTCAAGTCAGTACTCTCAAGGAAGGTGAATGGACATCACCACCCATTTAAAATACGACAATCTTCCAGGAGCCGCCATATATCTGCAAATACCACGCCAGCACTACCCGAGGCATATGTCGTACAAAGAAGACCCCCATCTCATCGGAGTGCGGAAAAAAAAAATCGATGCCAGTATATTCAGCCTTTTTCATATAGTCTTTTTCATTTCAGTCTTTTCCAGTATCCATTTCATCGACACCGTAAAGATGGATAACCAAGTCATTCTCAACCTTGACCAGGCTGGCGCGCGTTATTCCACCTATAGAGAGAAGTATCCCTTGAAGAAGTTACCCCAGGAATTCAAGTTTAACCGTGCCAGCACCATCAGTGAGAATTTGCACCAACTAGCCCTATTTGGCTTATCAGACCAGGCGACATTAGCAGTTTATTATTCCTACAAGCCAATCTTCTTAGAATTGGTGGCCCGGTGGATCAACCTCGCCGACGAAAACCAAGCTGAATACAACCGAATTAGTTCCTCTACTAACCATGTCCCCGGATCAATCATTCTCGCGGCATTATCCCGATTGATTGGCATTTCCCATGAATTTATCAACCTTTACGAATACTTTTTAAGCAAGTATGATTTTTTCAACCAGTTGACCCTGGCCAGTCCATTGGAATTGGAGTCGATCTTGCTTGCATTCTATAGATCGGTCAAGTACGATAGTCACAGATTCAAGCCGTTTATCAAGCCCGAGGTGTTGTACACGATTATCAAACTCGAGGATCCCCGTTATAACGTCAGCAAGTTCTTGTCTATACAAATTATCTGCATATATTTACAAGCGTCAGAGTCTGCCAAGACGAAAATGATCAAGACCCATATCGACGGCCAGACGTTGGTTTCGCACTATGAAGGTGACGCCAGCATTGATTATACGTTTCTCCCATTGTTGGAGGCCAAGAGGGTTTCCAATTTCTTGAGTTTGCCCGATGATACCCAACCTGCAGCCGACAGTAGTAATATCCTTATACCGCAGACGGAATTATCGCCCATGATTACTTCCATATGTGGAGTATTGGTGCCCACGTTATTATGGCCGTCTTCAACCCCATCAGCAGCAGCAGCAGCGACAGGTGTGGCCGACTTTGTACCTACAAAAAGTGCAGTGGACGTGTTGAGAAAACTCGCCCACGATATCCAAACCAACAAGCCCGTCATGCTATACGGGAAAGCCGGTGCCGGTAAGACGTTTTTGGTGAACCAGTTGGCCAATTTCATGTCGTATAACGACTCGATCGTCAAGATACACTTGGGCGAGCAAACCGACGCCAAACTATTACTAGGAACGTACGCCTCAGGAGATAAACCAGGAACGTTCCAGTGGAGAACTGGGGTCTTGACAGCAGCCGTTCAGGAGGGTAAATGGGTGTTTATTGAGGATATCGACAAAGCCCCCACAGAAGTGTTATCGGTATTGTTGACGTTATTGGAAAAACGGGAGTTGAATATACCCTCCCGAGGAGAAGTTATAAAGGCCAAGAACGGGTTCCAGTTATTCTCAACCATCAGAACATCCAACGACTCTGCTAAGGATTCGGTGCCGGATATGATTGGATTGAGGTTATGGGAATTGATCAAAGTCGAGGTCCCTAGCGAGGGTGACTTGAAGAATATCTTGGCCACCAAGTTCCCATTACTTGCGAGGTTGATTGTTCCATTTATTAAAACCTACCACGAAATCTTACGGGTATACTCCCTCACTTCGTTTGTGTCGTTGAACAAAGGGTCCCATCCCCGGGTGATATCGTTTCGGGATTTGATGAAGTTTTGCTCGCGGTGCCATAAAATGCTTGTTTCTGAAGGGGTGACCAAGCCCGACCAGTTATTGGAATCCTCGGTTTATGATAACATTTTCGCTGAAGCGGTGGACTGTTTTGGAAGCGCCATTACCGAACCAGCCGCGCTAACCCCATTGATCAACGCCATTGGAGAAAACTTGGATATCCCCACCTCGCGAATCAACCTCTTTTTGACTAAGCACGTACCGACATTCGTTAATGATCACGAAAAGTTGAAGATTGGCCGAGCAGCAATAAGAAAGAGTGCTCGCGATAAAGCATTGTATTCTGGCAAAAGCACCGGCGGCAACAGCAACGCATTTGCCAGAACCAACCACTCCTTGCGATTGATGGAACAGATCGGGGTCGCTGTGGATCTGGTGGAGCCGGTGCTTTTGGTGGGGGAAACCGGTACTGGTAAAACCACCGTGGTTCAACAAATGGCAAAACTAATGAACAAGCAGCTAACAGTCATCAACGTATCCCAACAGACGGAAGCCGGGGACTTGTTGGGAGGGTACAAGCCGGTGAATACAAAGACGGTATCGATCCCGCTCCAGGAGTTGTTTGAGAATATCTTTACTGCAACGTTTTCGGAAAAGAAGAATGAAAAGTTCTCCAAGGTTTTGTCCAAGTGCTTCAACAAGGGACAGTGGAAGAATGTCATCAAGCTATGGCGAGAAGCGTTGAGAATGGCCAAGGAGTATTTGTCGGAGCCCGACACTCCTGAGCCGGCCGATGGAGCTCCAAAGAAGAAGAGGCGATTGAAATCGTTTGAAAAGTCAATTTTGCTTGAGAAATGGGTCGAATTTGATGGCAAGGTCACTGCCTTTGAATTGCAGTCATCCACGTTGGAGAATTCGTTTGTGTTTAATTTTGTGGAGGGTTCGCTAGTCAAGGCCGTGAGAAATGGGGAGTGGTTGCTTTTGGATGAGTTGAACTTGGCCACTTCAGATACGTTGGAAAGCATAGCCGACTTGCTTACCGATACATTAAGCCAAAGAACACTTCTATTGACGGAGCGGGGTGACGTTGAATCGATAAAGGCCCACCCCGACTTTAGAATATTCGGGTGTATGAACCCCTCTACCGATGTTGGGAAACGGGACTTGCCATTGAGTATTCGGTCCCGATTCACCGAGATTTACGTCCACTCGCCAGACCGAGACATCCAGGATTTGCTTGCTATTATTGACAAGTACATTGGCAGGTATGCGGTGGGCGACGAATGGGTTGGAAACGACATTGCCGAGCTATACTTGCACGCGAAGCAATTGGCCGAGTCGAACAAAATTGTCGATGGTGCCAACCAGAAACCTCACTTCAGTATCCGTACTTTAACCAGGACATTAGTGTATGTGTGCGACATTGTTCATATTTATGGGTTGAGACGGTCGCTATATGAGGGGTTCTCGATGTCGTACTTGACGTTGCTTGATGCCCCCTCAGAAGAACTACTCAAGGCAGCCATTATCAAGTACACCATTGGCAGGCTCAAGAACGAGAAATCGGTGATGAGCCAAATCCCACCGCCACCAACGGCAAACTCGGAAGACTATGTCCAATTCAAGCACTACTGGATGAAACATGGCCCAGAGGGGATTGTTCCCCAACCACACTACATTATCACTCCATTTGTAGAAAAGAACATGCTCAACCTTGTCCGGGCCACGGCGGGAAGAAGATTCCCGGTGTTGATCCAAGGTCCAACGTCCACCGGTAAGACGTCTATGATTAATTACCTTGCCAATATTACCGGCCACAAGTTTGTTCGTATTAATAACCACGAGCACACCGATTTGCAGGAGTATTTGGGGACCTATATCTCCAATAGCTCGGGGAAGTTGGTGTTTAAGGAAGGGGTATTGGTGGAGGCGTTGAGAAAGGGCCACTGGATAGTGTTGGACGAGTTGAATCTTGCACCTACTGATGTATTGGAGGCGTTGAACCGTTTGCTTGACGATAATCGAGAGTTGTTCATTCCAGAAACCCAAGAAGTGGTGCGTCCACACCCGGACTTTATGTTGTTTGCCACACAAAACCCTCCTGGGCTCTACGGGGGTAGAAAAGTGTTGTCGCGAGCATTCAGAAATCGGTTCTTGGAGCTCCATTTCGACGACATTCCCCAGGATGAATTGGAGGTGATTTTAAGGGAGCGGTGCCAAATTGCTCCGTCATACGGCAAAAAGATTGTCGAAGTTTACCGGCAATTGTCCATCCAGCGTCAGTCCACGAGGTTGTTCGAGCAAAAGAACTCGTTCGCTACGTTGAGAGATTTGTTTCGGTGGGCCATGCGGGAAGCCGTGGGGTACGAAGAGTTGGCTGCCAATGGATACATGATATTGGCGGAACGGGTGAGGAAGCAGGATGAGAAGGAACTCGTGAAGCAGACGATTGAAAGGGTGATGAAGGTAAAGTTGGACATGGACGCTTACTATAAGAAGTTGGAGATTGAGGAGATTTTCACCTCAGACTCATCTATTGTGTGGACCAAAGCGATGCGGCGGTTGGCGGTATTGGTGTTTACGTCTATTAAGTATAAGGAACCCTTGCTTTTGGTGGGGGAGACTGGCTGTGGTAAAACCACAGTTTGCCAGATCATTGCCAGGTTTTTAGGAAAAGAACTAGTCACCGTCAATGCCCACCAGAACACCGAAACCGGCGATTTGTTGGGGGCCCAAAGACCCGTTCGTAACAAGCTCGAAACCCAAAGCCGGTTGATTAATGATATGCTTGAATTGTTTGCGGCCACAAGTACCCCGGTTCCAGAAAGCTTCACCGTGGACAGTCTTTGGGGCACGTTTTGCGAAGTTGATGTACCCCCAGATTATTCACACCTCGTGGACCGCATCAAAACCGGCAAGAAGAATTTCTCGTTGTTGTTTGAGTGGAGTGACGGTCCGCTAGTGAGGGCAATGAAAGAAGACAGTTTCTTCTTGTTGGATGAGATTTCCCTCGCGGACGACTCGGTTTTGGAGAGATTGAATTCGATCTTGGAACCCGAGCGAAGCTTGCTATTGGCAGAAAAGGGTACCGACGATGCGTTTATAACTGCCTCCGATGGGTTTCAATTCTTTGCCACAATGAACCCCGGGGGTGATTACGGAAAGAAGGAGCTTTCTCCGGCATTGAGGAATAGATTCACCGAGATTTGGGTTCCATCAATGGAGGATTTCAATGATGTTCAACAGATTGTGGAGTCGAGAATCTCCGTCAGTGAGTTATCATCGGCAATTGTACAATTCTCGGAATGGTATGCTCGAAAGTTTGGCGGTGGACACACCAATAACGGGGTTATCTCCTTGCGTGATATTTTGGCGTGGGTGGACTTTATCAATTCGTGTGACGGGGGTATCAGTCCTGCTGCAGCTCTATACCACGGCGCTTATATGGTTTTTATTGATGCCCTTGGTACCAACAATACCGCATACTTGGCTGAAGATGAGACCCGATTGCAAAGTATTAAGGGTGAGTGTATTGCCAAGCTTGCCTCCTTTGCTGGGGGTGACGTATCTGGATTGGCCATTACCGAAGCACCCGTGGCGTACACTTCTGAGCGGCTTACAGTGGGGTTGTTTTCCATTCCTGTTGTTGAGAATGGTGACGATAACAAGTTGTTTAACTTGGAAGCACCCACCACCGCCACCAATGCCATGAGGGTAATCAGGGCCATGCAAGTGAGCAAGCCTATTTTGCTAGAGGGTAGTCCAGGTGTCGGGAAAACCAGTTTGGTCGCTGCCTTGGCTTCGGCCACGGGGAATCCGTTGCTCCGAATCAATTTATCCGAGCAGACCGACTTGGTGGATCTCTTTGGTTCTGATGCACCAGCAGAAGGAGGTAAGGCCGGAGAGTTTGTTTGGAGAGATGCCCCCTTCTTGCGAGCCATGCAACGTGGTGAGTGGGTGTTGTTGGATGAGATGAACTTGGCGTCCCAGTCCGTATTGGAAGGTTTGAATGCTTGTTTGGACCATCGTGGTGAAGCCTACATTCCTGAGTTGGACAAGTCATTCAAGCGTCACCCAGGGTTTACTGTGTTTGCGGCGCAAAACCCCCAGTACCAAGGTGGTGGAAGAAAAGGGTTACCCAAGTCGTTTGTCAATCGGTTTACGGTGGTTTACGTGGACACGTTGAAAGCCGAGGATCTCAATTTGATTTCCCGGCACTTGTATCCCACTGTGGACAAGGAGGCGTGTTCCAAGTTGATCCAGTTCATGGCCCGGTTAGACGAGGAGGTGGTTATTAAGAAGTTGTGGGGATCTTTTGGTAGCCCGTGGGAATTTAACTTGCGTGACACCTTGAGGTGGCTTGAACTATACAGCTCCAAAAGCATCAGTGACGATGTCGAGATTGGCGATTTCATTGACATGATTATTTGCCAGCGTTTCCGGATCGACGATGACCGTGGCCGGGCGAGACAGCTCTTCCGGCTGGTGTTTGGCAATTTGAAACAGCGTGATTACTACTTTAACATTTCCGAGTCCATGGTGCAGGTGGGTGGGGCTCTTGTGCCGAGACTGGAGCCGATTGAGTATGTCAGCGGCAACAACCTTCTTCCCTTGCAATGCAACTTCCCAGTGATGGAAACGGCGCTTCGGTGCATCGCGCATAACATCCCCATGATTCTCACTGGTCCCACCAATTCGGGAAAGACCGACGTGGTTCGGTTTTTAGCCACTACTTTAGGAGCCAAGCTCGACGAATTCGCCATGAATAGCGACATCGATTCCATGGATATTCTCGGTGGTTATGAACAAGTTGACCTCTCGCGTGAAATCAGTTCTCTTCTTTCGCGGGTTCGTGCCCTTGTTTCTGATTTGGTTGTCACCAATCTCTGGTGCGTTGGTACGGAAACGGCTGTTTTGCAAAAGTCGTTGGAGTTGATTGCGTACATAGACCAGGAAGCCATCACCAGTGAGACCTACCACAAGTTTCACTTTATTCTTTCCGATTACGGCAGCGTATGTTCAGCCACTGGCGTGGCTGAATTGTTCAACCAATCAAGAACTCTTTTGGGCAAAATCAGGGAAGAGGCCAGCGTCAAGTTTGAATGGTTTGATGGTTTGTTGGTGCAAGCGGTGGAAAGAGGCAACTGGCTTATACTCGACAATGCCAATTTGTGCAGCCCATCAGTGTTGGATAGGTTGAATTCATTATTGGAGACGAATGGTAGCTTGATCATCAATGAGTGCAGTCTGGAAGATGGCCAGCCCCGGGTGCTTAAGCCGCATCCTAATTTCCGGTTTTTCTTAACGATGAATCCCAAATACGGCGAACTCTCGCGGGCCATGAGAAACAGAGGTATTGAGGTATTTGTGCCGGCTTTGGAAGACCGAATCACCGCCTTTGATGGGCAGGTGTTGGACATTAGGAAGATGGATCCTGACCAAATGGAGACATTGGACACCAGAAGAGTTCCAATGGCGGCCCACGACTTCAGCCGAGACACAAATGTGAGACCATTTGCTTTGATGGAGGATTTGATAGCTGCCGGGCCCAGCGCACCAAATACCACCCTTGGACCGGTTTATGGCGTGCTCCCGTTGACGGGATTTGATATTGTCAGCCAGTGGATGAACTTGATCGAGTCCAGCCGCGAGTTCACCCATCTCAGCAAGATAACGGCCGAGGAAGTGGCCAAGAGATTGGACTTGTTTTACAAGAGTTCGCTTTATACACAAACCAGCCAACTCTATTCTGGGGCAAACGCTTGCCCGATGGTGCCGGGCCCATCTTTTGAAAAGTACCAATCCATCCATCCTTTGCTTAATGCGTACATTGTATCTGCAATTGAGAACAGGCATCCAGAGGTGGCCACGTCGGAATCCACCATACTATTTGAAGTCATTTCGGGGATACTCGAGTTGGAAGCCACCATGAAACGCATCGAGGAAAGTGCCACCACTAAAAAGATCCATGACTTGTCGTACCTCGAACGCTCGGCGGCATTGTCCTTGGGGAGAGCCATCAAGTCGGCACCACGGTTGGATATTTACGAATTTGTTAAGCAAGTCTACAACTACGTCAATTCCACCTTTATGCAGAGTTTGCAGGTGGAGTTG
This sequence comes from Intestinozyma alai, assembly GCA_030572135.1. Classification (NCBI taxonomy): domain Eukaryota; kingdom Fungi; phylum Ascomycota; class Pichiomycetes; order Serinales; family Debaryomycetaceae; genus Intestinozyma; species Intestinozyma alai. The sequence continues at coordinate 197,234 of JAJLZI010000001.1, read as the reverse complement.
TTTTCCGAAGTTGTGTATGCGCCACTCCACGAACTTATTCTACTTTGGTTTGCCGTTGTTTCCACGGCATGCGCCCAAAACGAAACCAAGTTGCACGTTTACCAAGAACTCATCGCTAGCTGGTGCGACAAGCACTCCGGGTTTGCTGTAATTGGATTCCATTTACCCAACCTTCGGTCGGCCCTCAGTTCCTTCGGTAACAAGCTTCTGTTTCATACGGGGATGTCGATGGTTAGTATATGGGAACATACTCGGGGGGTGTACCCCCAGACTCTTGAGCTGTGGGGGGCTTTAACACGCTTGCACGAGTTGATTGCTGACTTTGATATTGTGTCCAAGCGTCAATTCCACGAATCGAAGGAGGAGGTGTCGCGCCTCGGAAGCTTTATTGTAGATTTGCATCGTGCGGTTATTGCTGGTGACTTTGATGCGGACGAACTTGCCGCTATCTTTTCTAAGCTTGAGAATGGTATTGTTCAATTGAAGGGCGTGTCCCAGGATTTCCTCACCAAACGTGACAACATCTATTCCGAGGACTTTACCACTGTTTGCAACTTTATTGAGTCGGCTGTACTTGTGCTGCCAAGCAACAAGGAAAAGCTTTTACAGTTGTATGGGTTCTCCAACAAATCGATTGGGTCAATTATTAACCATTCTCGGGATAAGTTTGAGCCATACCCGTCGATTTTCGATACGTTGTGGTATACCGAAGATGGGAAGTCAACCTCGAGAGTTTCTGGGTTATTCACCAGCGATTTGATCACGAGTCTTATCTCCAAGTCGCTCTTGTATAGCACTACCTCGGGGAAGATGTTTGACCAAACGTCGGCCGATACGAAAGAAATTGTCGCCGACGTTGTTGAAAACTCCCAATGCATCTTGAGGGACCAAAGGGCGGTGTTCCAAAGGTTACTATGTGCCTGGTTTGCCAAAATTTTGCAGGCCCATACCGTAGCAATTGGTGAGGAACTTGTTGCTGACGTGTTGGGCTGCTTGGAGGAAGAATTGGCGGTGTCGATCGAGAAGTTACAACCGGTACTATCTGAGCTTGAAACCGGTCCCATCTTTGAGCGATTCTTATTGCCCGCGTTGGTGTTGAACAACCAGGCGTGCGATTTGCAATCTCTTGGACGTGCATACATCATGTTTGCCTGCGGGTTGATCCAGTTGTACGTACCCAGTTCCCCTTATGACCCGGCAATCCGGGAATACGTCGTTTTCCAAGTGTACGAGGACCAGAAGAGGTTTGCCGAAGATTTGATTGATAGTTGGAGACGCACCAGAACTGTGGTGAGTGGAGATAGAGAGATATTCTTGGAGGGTACCTTGCCACGGGTGGATGGTTTGCTGGTGCCAGCCAAACCAAAAGTTTTCCGAGAGTCCTCGTCTTTTGATAGGTTGTTTGAGGAGTGGAGCTCGTTTATGGAGTCCAGCATTGACGCGAAGCCGGTGGAGCAGTTATTGCAGGCGGCAGTGGATTTCTCAGAGAAGTCGGCAAATATGGTGTCCATGTTCCAGCACAACACGGGCCAGTTTATGGCGAGGTTGACCAAGAATTACACGTACTATTCCGATTTGAATGATATTCTTCGTGGGTATGTTTGTGCGTTGAAGTTGGGCTTTGACTTGGTCTCCATCCACGCCCGGGACGAGCAGGCGAAGTACAGCTACCGGGAAGATATGTCCATCGACTTGGCCATGATAACCAACGTGGACTCCATGGTGGACCACTTTGCCTTTGCCAGAGATATTGTGAAGGATTCTGGCGTCGACACGCCGATTGGGGAGTACGTGATGGGGTTCTTTATGAAATTGGGCTTTGCTCACAGCCCCATTGACCAACGGTCGAATGACATCTTGGGCCAGGCCTTACACACCTTGTATTACCGGTGGTCGCTCCGGAGAATCAGGGAGGAAAAAGAAAGTATCCAGAAGGGTAGTTTGTACAAGTACACTGACCCGGACGAGGACATTGAAGGTGACTTTAGAAAGCTTTTCCCGGATTACGAAGATGTTATGACCGTTGACGGCGACGGCACCACGGCTAACGACAGCTTGGAAGCAATCTACGAGAAGATATCTTTGAGCTACACCAATGAATTTTTGTGGAAGACCGAGATTGACGTGGACAGTATCGTCCAGGAAGGCGCCGATTTGATCAAAATACTATGCCGGCACAAAGAGCAGTTGAAGCAGTCACGGAACCGCCCATCCACGTTGGCGCCGCTAGTGAACTGCTTCTCCCAAAGTTACAGCAAGTTCAACCACGCCCAGCCAGATTTCAATTTCTACCAGGAGAGCAACCCTGTCGAAGTGAAACGAGCCCTTGGCGTGATTACCGGGATCTATAGATTATCAAACAAGTTGTTGGGTCAATGGCCGGAACACGCCACGTTGAAGAACCTTGTGTTTGCCACCGACGAGTTCCTCAATTATCCCGTTGGGTTACCCCTTGGGAGATATTTGCAGAAAGTGGAGCAGATATACACCTACGTTGCCGAATGGCAGAAGTATGCCTCGAGTCAAGTATCGTTGAAGGACCAGTTTGACCTTTTGACGGCGCTTATTGTTTCGTGGAGGAAGTTGGAATTATCCACCTGGAAGTCGCTCTTCCAGTTTGAAGAGAAGACCTTCAAGAAGAGTATTGGAAAGTGGTGGTTTTATTTGTTTGAGGTGATTATACTTCCTTTGGTGTCGCATAAGCGGGACGACGACGACGGCGACGACAATACAGTGAAGCTACTCGCCGCCCTTAACGTGTTTATGAGTAAGGTCGCCTATGGCGAATTTGAAACCAGGTTGAACTTATTGAAGGCGTTTAGAAACCACGCCAAAACCATAAACGAGCACGACCCCGTGGTTGATGCTCTATCAAATTTTGTTGACTTTTTCTCGCAATTCCAGTCCACCATTGCCAGTAGTGTTGACGAGAGGAAGAAGAAGTTGGAGAAGGATGTCGCAGAGGTGATTTTATTGGCCAGTTGGAAAGATGTCAATATTGATGCTCTCAAGCAAAGTGCCCGTCGCTCCCACAACAACCTATACAAGATTGTGAGAAAGTACCGTGCGTTACTTGCCACGCCAGTGCAGCCTATTATTGAGCTGGGCATATCTCCCGAAACCAAGGTGGTGTCAAAGCTACCAGAGATTGCCACACCCGCCGTATTATGCCTCCAACAGGATAATCTTTTGCAACGGTGCCAGAGTGTTTCTACCTGGCAGGAAAGACCCAAACGACTCCAGGATATTTCTTTGATTGACAAGAACATGCAGGTCTACATTGAAAGACTTTCCCGCGAAGAATTCCCCACCCTCTACGGCTTTGCTAAGGAAACTAGCATGGAGATGGAACGGCTTAAGCAGCAGACGCCCAGTCAGTTGAAGGACGACAATAAGAAATTGGTGGCGGCGTTGAAGACGCAAAAGAGAAAATTGTTAAGTGACACTCTTCGTGAAATAAGGAGGAGTGGGTTGAAAACCAGCTTGCGTTCAGACATACTTGCTACCCAAGGCTCGGTCAATTTGATTTTGGCAAACTCGGTGAGTTTCGATAGCTCTGGCGTTGAGGGTTGCGATGGGGTTTTCTTTAGAATATTGGATGTTCTTCCTCGGCTCCGGGCTTCTGTAGCCAACACCCCGGCCGATGTGCCTCTCGTTGACGTTGAGAAGGGACTTGCGGCAGCCGAGAACTTGATTCACACTCTTGTGGTTGGCCGAGTTCCCGTGAGGAGTTTGTCGAGGAATCTTGACAAATTGCAGGAGTTGTATTCCAGCTTCTACACTCTAGCCAACCTCGAGAATGTCGGTGGTGAACTAGCCCGTGTCACCCGTATAGACTCTTGTTTGTGGAATATTGATGGAATCAAGCGGGCCATGTTTTGGTTACCCAAACTTGCAGACTATGCCATCCAAACCGTCAACTCGATTAAAGTTTTTGGTTTTGACGCCAAGGCCGACATCTTTTACGACATGAAGTTGAAATTGGCAGGATTCCAGTCTGGCCTCGGACACGTTGATACGAAGGTGGTTACTGGTGGTGTGGCAGAGTTTATTGGGCAGTTTTCCGTCTATTATGATGAGTTGAAGCGCGGTTTACAGGAATACCGAGCCAGAAACGAAAACGTTGCCTTTATTGCCGATATTGTTCTCGAGTGGATCGACAGCCACCACCGGATTGGGTTTATTGAATCGTCCACTTCGTTGCTGGAAGTATTCTCCCTCGAGGCCATTGAGAAGGAGTTCCGAAGTCTCTCGATTTCCATTATCGTGGCGGTTCAACGGGTAACCGAGTGCCAGACCGGACCCATCACCGTTGAAGACGATGGGTGGTTTATTCTGTCGCAACAACGAATCCACCAGTACTGCAAGAATCTTCATTTGCGGTCAGTGTTGGCCAAATTGGAAAGCTGCATCAAGGTGGTTTCATCGGTGGAGCACAACAAGCAGACTTCTACATTGACGGCCGCGCTAGCGTCGTTCACATACCCACTAGTGAAGAACTACTACGATTTATGCATTAGGATCTTTGAAAAGTCCCGGTCCAACTATGTGGACGTTTCCAAAGCCACCTTTGTTCTTGTCACTGTCCTTAATACGTTAACCACTAAAGGATTCTGTTCCCCTGAGCCCCCAAGCGAGCAGAAGGAGGATGACAATCTCCAAGATGGTACTGGTTTAGGCGATGGTGACGGGGCAAACAATAACTCCAATGATGTCGACAACGACGAAGACTTGGCAGAAGAAGCCCAGCAGCCAAATAAAGAAAAAGACGACAATGAAAACGGCGACGAGGAGGACAATGACGACGCTGTCGATATTGAAGGTGACATGGCTGGTGACTTGGAAGAGGCTTCCGACCAGGAGGACGACCAGGAGGAAGAGGGCGAGGATGAAGAGTTGGATGAGGAAATCGACGACATTGATGACCTTGATCCCAATGCCATCGACGAAAAGATGTGGGACGAAGAGGTGAAGGAAGACAAGAAGGAGAAGGATTCGGATAAGATGCCGCAGAATTCCACCAACGACGACAATATGGAGGCCAACGAGGAAGAGGACGAGAATGGGGACAACAACCATGCCGACAATTCCAACGAGAAACATGAAGATGAGCTTGAGGAAGAAGGCGATGACGGCGAAGATAAGGACGTTGGTGAACAGGAAGATGAAGTGAAGAATGAAGAAAATGAACAGTTGGAGGATTATGTTCCTGAAACCGAGGCTTTGGATCTCCCTGATGATATGAATCTCGATGGTGAAGAAGACGAGGATATCAAGGACGAGGAGGAATTTGATGACAAGATGGATGATATGATGGAGGAGGATAAACTAGACACAGATAAGATGGATGAGGATAATAAAGCGGACCATGATGAGACCGCGGACGAGGATGTGGACGAATCGGCGGAGCCTCAAGACACGGAGGAGAACCAAATGGACGAGGAGGCTGCAGAAGAAGGCCAAGATGAGCAGGAAAGTGGTGGTGACGTCGATGAAGACGAAGTACCATCAGACGAGGAATTGCAAGGCCAAGACGGCGCTGAGGAGGAACACGAAGAGAACGAAGAAGGTGGAAATGACCAAAATGATGATGAACAGACCGCTGAAGGGGCTGATGGCGCTAATGATATTGACAATGACGACGTTGACATGGACTCTGCCGTGAAGCAGGAGTCGGGCGAAAAGGGCGAAGGGGCAGATAATCAAGTTATGGAGGAGAATGATGACGTTGGGGCCGCGGGCACTGCTTCTTTGGAACAGCAGCAAGACCAATCCAAGGATGAGACGTCTGTGCAAGACGACGCCCGTGAGAAGGCGAACGAGTCTTTAAAACAATTGGGGGATTCACTAAAGGAATTCCACCGTCGTCGGCAAGAGATTTTGGAGGCTAAAGAAGAAAAAGACGACAAGGTGGACCAGTCGGCGAGCGAAAGACCCGACAAGTTCCAGCACGTTGAAGGGGAGAATGCCGATTTTGACACCCAAGCCCTTGGCGCCGCTGATAAGGACCAGGTGCAGTCTATTGACGAAGATCGGGCCATTGACGATGAAATGGACGAGGTTGAAGAACCGCTGGTTATGGATGAAGCGAAGGAGGCGGTTAAAGAAGAAGCGCAGGATGACGACGATACTGCAGAAGCACCCGAAGCGACTGAGGAAAATCCCGACGTTGACTTTGAAGGAAAGGCCAAGAGTGCGTTTATTGGGGAACGAAAGGTGTCCCGCCTTGACGAGGATGCCATTTCTGGTAACACAATCGAGGACGACGACGAAGAAGAAGACCACGACCAGATGGAGATTGACGACGAAGTCGATCTCGGTGAATTTGAGGGTACTGCGCCGATTGGTCTTGAGGATGCTCGGGAGTTGTGGAGACATAGCGAGTTGGCCACGCAAGAGTTGGCGTCGGGACTATGCGAGCAATTGCGGTTGATATTGGAGCCAACTCTAGCCACCAAATTGCGCGGTGACTACAAGACAGGGAAGAGATTGAACATGAAGAGAATTATTCCGTATATCGCGTCTGATTTCAAAAAGGATAAGATCTGGCTAAGAAGAACGAAGCCTTCCAAGAGACAGTACCAAATTATGATTGCCGTTGATGATTCCAAGTCTATGAGTGAAAGCAAGTCTACAGAATTAGCATTCCATAGCATTGCTTTGGTGTCCAAGGCGTTGAGTCAGCTCGAGAGCGGTGGTCTTTCCATTGTCAGGTTTGGTGAGGATGTCAAGGTGGTGCATCCGTTTGACAAGCCATTCAACAACCAAGAAACCGGGGCCAGGATATTCCAGTGGTTTGACTTCCAGCAAACCAAGACCGATATGAAGCAGTTGTGCAACCAGTCCTTGCGTATTTTCGAAAACGACCGGTCATCGTCAAATGCCGACTTGTGGCAGTTACAGATAATATTGTCGGACGGTGTTTGCGAAGACCACGAGACGATTCTTCGAATGGTGAGAAAGGCCCGCGAGGAAAAGGTGATGATGGTTTTCGTGGTTATTGATGGGATTAATTCCCAGGAGTCCATCCTAGACATGAGCCAAGTAAGCTACGTTCCCGATGCCACTACTGGTGCCATGACACTAAAGGTGAACAAATATTTGGATACGTTCCCATTTGAGTTTTACGTGGTGGTTAGAGATATCAACGAGCTTCCGGAAATGCTTTCGCTCATCTTGAGACAGTACTTTTCTGAAGTGTCGACGATATAGAGGTGTACAGTGTATATATGTTAAGACTAGTTTGAATAAGAGTATCCTGTAGACTGTATGCCGTTAAACCCTAGAACAAACCGTAACTGCTTCCATTATTATACAAAGAAATAACCCTAGAAATAACTAAACCCTATATATGTACATGACGCCCTAAACTAACCCATGCTTGTGCAACCGTGTCTCTGTGCATTCGTGTGTCTGCAACCTTTTCGTTGGAGTGACTTTTTAGCCAGTCATATCCCCCTTCCTTTTTCTCATGTTCGAGTCTTCCTAGCACCCTCCCCTTCGCTAATTCTCCTTATACCCGGGCATTCGGGTTGGGAACCACCTTGGCCACCAATACAGACATATCATCCACTTTGCCCCCGATACTTTCACCAGCACCATATCCTTTCGGTAACGAATTCACCATTTCATTATACGGAGTAAACGAGTAGTCGTCGAAAGCAACCTCCTTGGCCTTTATGAGCAACTTACTGGCAGTCACCTTCATAGAGTTCTTCTTTTCTTCAACACACGTATTGACAAAGTTCACAATCTCCGAAGGATACAAGTTGTCTGATATGCCATCAGAACACATGACAATGATATCATCCGCCTGTAACTCAAACTGTTCGATCCAGGCTATCTCAGATGGCAATATGCTAAGTGTTTGGGTTCCTATTTGCTGAGGACAAAGATCAGATGACATTTGTACTGCGTTCTCTCTAACCAACTCACCATTGCGAATCACATACACCTTAGAATCGCCAATGCTAACAATCTGTAAAAACCGTCCACTCAACATCCCCAATACCAAAGTAGACGAGCCCTGTAGCTTTTGGAGGTCCATCAAATGGGACGTGTGCAAAAAGGAGTCGTCCAAGATTTCGTAAATGTCTCTTCTCGTCAAAAGCCGGGGGAAATGGCCAATCTTGTACTCGGTCAACAACCGGCTAAAGGTCTCCACCATTGACCGAGACCATATCCCTGAGGATGTTTGCTCACCGTCGCTTTCCCAGCCAGAAACCCCATCAGCCACCGCCAACACCGTCGGTGATACCAACATTGTATCGTCGCCAGCCTTAATGGATAAAGTGTCTGCTGGTGAGCCCTGGGGCCTTCTCCGGGGTAACAACGTATTCAAAGTCGTGGGGTCGGTCAAGTCAGAAAGGGAATTAATCGATGGCACTGTAGACAGAGTGTGGTAACCAAACGAGGCATGGCCAAAGTCAAACTTGAACTTATCCGTGGCGACTTGCTTTAGTTGTTCACGTGTGACCACCGGATATCGTACGAATGGGATCATCTCAGGAGCTGGTTCTTCCGGCTCGACTCTGCTGAGAAAATAGTTGCGCACTCCCTGGAATATCCCCCCTGAGGTAACCGTACTATAGGCCCGCTTGGTTGAGGGAGCTAGGGGTAGTCGAGGAATGTATAGGCAAATACTGCGTAACATAAGTGGCAGATGTAGGCAGTATATGTTTGAGTGCCGTAGTATTACTAGTCTTCTGGTGTACTAGCTGGACAGGTATCTCTTAAGCATTAGAGGGAAAGGATGCGGGTGATGGATATAAGATTTTATTTTTATACGATCAAGTGAGGAGAGGGCATAAAAGAAAGAAAAAAAAAGAAATTCTCATAGTTTTATTTTTTTTTTCTTCTTTTTTTTTGTTTGTTTGTATGTTTTAGGCGTTGTCATTGTAATTGCGCTCCTTCAAATACTTATATGCAGCCAGCCAGTGGAAGAGAAGTACAAAAAGGTGTAGGCGATATTTTTTAGTAAAAAAATATTTCTTTTTATTTCGGACTTTAGCTGGTGGGGAACAAGTATACGACGGATGGGATTTTGCAGCCCTTTGGGCCGGGGGCAGCCCTTTAATGGGCAAAGGTTGTTATTATGGGGCCGGCGGTGGGAGTTGTGACAAGAGGAACAGCCTACTTAGAGAGATAAATATAAATATGTGTGAAAAGTGCCACCTGGTGATGCGTGGGTGTGTTCTTGGTAATGACACTTTCTTCAAGGGAGAATCCGGAATACTAAACTATATATCTGGTCAAGCAAAACACATCCTTGAAATACAAAACACATCCTTGAAATGTAAAACACATCCTTGAAATGTAAAACACATCCTTGAAATGTAAAACACATCCTTGAAATACAAAACACTTATACTCGCTCATAAAAGTATTCTTGCATATATTACTACTATTAATCATACCACTCTACATCTTCTTCTTCTACTCAGACACTACAGCCTGGTGCACATCCGCATATGGCGCTGGAAATCCAGTATGGAGTTTAAATTGTCTAGCTCCCTGGTTAACCAACATCTCCACTCCGGGAATCACCCTCCAATTGTGCTTATCCTGGGCCACCTTCATCACCGCCGTCACTCTTGGCTTATAACTGGCCTCTAATAATGTGGGAACAAACCCGCCGTTCTTGGAGGCACCGCCCGTAGCCAAAACGGCCTCAACTTTGGAAAACAAGACTGGGTCCAACTCTCTATCGGCCGGGACACACGACACAGCCAACGACACTGGTTTCGAACCAGCCACTTCACTATCTGTGTCTAAGATTTCCACGCCGTAGTCGCTGGGGAACGAGTCCCGGATGGGGTACAACTTTGAACTAGTGCGGTTAACCATGTAGATAGTTTCACATCCCATCTTGTGCAACGCATACACTGCCGCTCTGGCAGTACCACCACCACCCACCACTAACCCGTTAACCTGGGACTTTTCAATGCTGGGAACGCCGCTTCTGGAAAACGAATCAGTGATTCCCACCCAGTCGGTGTTATCCCCAAAGTACTTGCCGGGCAGGCCTGGCAATGGAACCAACGTATTGATAGCGCCAATCTTCTCGGCAGAGTCAGATAACTTGGCAGCATACTTCATCATGTCTAACTTTAAAGGAATCGTGATGGCCAAGCCGCCAAACTCGCCCTTATCCTTGATCAATTGGTTGAAAACCGCATCGGCATCAGCAGTGTCAAATCTGTCAAACGTATACGGCAAGTTTAACTTTTCATACCCAGCATTGTGCAAATTGGGAGATCTCGAGTGGGCAACTGGCGAACCTACAACCCAAAACTTCTTTTGCTGGAACCCACCAACACCAGCGTACGCACCGTTAATTTCGGCAAGTGTTAACTGACCCGTGCCCTGGGGCTTGTTGGGAATCAACGTGTGTGTCACGGGAGTCAAGATGGGGTTCAACACACGTGACAACTTACCCTTCTCACCCATATTGATGGCAATCAACGGCTTCAACCGGTTCTCGTTTCTGAACGATTCCAAGTCCAAGTTATCCTGGAACAGAGTGGCCATGCCCACTAATTTGATAATGTCGGCATTCAACGAAACTCCTTGGTTATATTTGTTCTTCCACTCCACGTTGCTCCACTTGAGCGTACCGCTAACGTCATGATGGGAAGCAATCAACTTGGTGAACCGCTTGGTAGACACAACCTCCTCAATCACTTCATTGGGAGTGGTCAACTCCACGTCGATATACTCCACGCCCAACCTGACACCAAGCAATAGTAAGTCTCTCAACTGGGCCACGTTTTCGTCAGGGAAGTTGCCACCCTGAGACTGGGTTCTAACTGTGTACACAATAGGCAAATCTACCCAGTGACGCAATACCGAAACCTGTTCAGCAACATACGAAAGAGTTTGCTCCTGCAAAAGATCAACCCTCAACTCTACCGCTTCACACCCAGAAGCTATAGTGGCCAAGTCGCCCACCACCTCCCGTAAGTCGGGGAACGTCAACGTAACAAATGCTGATCTACCAGTGACAGGAACAGTACCCACAACAGGCCCAGTAATGGTTTTAATAAACGTCACCAACGACCGTCTTAACCGGCCAAACTCGGCATCAGTAGAACAGTGTGAGGAATGGAAATGGTAATTAGAGCACTCATGATACCACTTTTCCCGCCTCAACCAAACTTGTTTGATTTCGTCAGAGTACGCTGGTCTGGTGGCATCGGCAGATAAGAACGTCACGGTTTCATCCAAGTCGCGGTGCAAGTGCAATACAATACCCCCTGCCCTGATATAAGCCTTCAACTGGGCCCTGGCTTCCTCACCTTCAACTATACCCCCGCCAGTAGAAATAACATGCCGGGTAGCATACTTGGTGAAGGCTTCTTTAGCAACTATGGCCTCCTGTTCCCGGAAATACTGCCAACCCTTATCCTTGATCACCGTCTTGATATCCACACCGAGCTTCTGCTCAAGAAGGTGGTCCAAATCCAAAAACTCAAACCCCAAAAACAAAGCCATCCACTTGGATAAGGTGGTTTTACCCGCAGCTCTCATACCAATAACTATAATTGATTTGTCTCCATTAACCAAGGAGGATTCTCCTCCAGCAGCATCTTTCAAAGAGGCCCCGTATGGAAGCTCATACCCATCAAGAACAACATTAAACTTACTATGGAGAGTATCCCACCACCCAGGCCATGTCTTCCCAGTGGTGGATCTTTCCAAAATCAACACTGGGGCCTTGCAGAACCCAGCCAAGAGCGAGAACGACATGGCTACACGGTGGTCATCGTACGACTTAACGCCTCTTTTTTCAGTGGAAGGAGTCTGCAAATCGCCAATATCAACACCATGGATCTCTATACCGTCAGGAAGCTCGTTGGCTCTAACGCCAAACTTGGCCAATTCGTCAACCATGGCCTTGATTCGGTTACATTCCTTCACACGTTGGTTAGCGATCCCAGTAATGGAGGTGGACTGGTGGTGACCGTCGTTGGCAATAGCTGCAACCACAGAGGCAGTCAAGAACGCATCAGTCATGGGCTCCATATCGACATGTGGCAACGGCTTTAACGTGCCCCTTGGTGGCCCTGTAACCGTAGTGGAGGTGGCAGTCTGCTCTACGGTACATCCCATTGGTTTCAACACGTCTACAGCAAACCGGGCATCTCCCTGTAAGGACGATGAGCCAATGTTGGGAACCGTACACGACGTACCAGTCATAGCAGCAAAAGCAAGCGGATAGGTGGCACTAGAAGCATCAGACTCAATAACGTACTCGGCCGGGTTGGTATAAGTACCCTTGGGAATATGATACGTGTGCTCCTCAGTAGTGGACTTGGTGACCTCTATACCAAACGACTTCATCATGGCACACGTCATATCAATGTACAATTGAGAAATAGGTTTACCACCAACCAAGGCTAAAGTAACCGGCTGGTCAGCATACGGAGCACACATTAATATTGACGACACGTACTGCGACGATATGGTCGCTGCCAACTCAATCCGCCCCCCATTCAATCCCTTACCGGCTTTTATCCGCAATGGTAACGATCCCAGCTTGTTCAAATACTCCACTTGGGAACCATTGCTGCGTAAAGCATCCACCAATGGTCCAATCGGCCGTTCTTGCATCCTAGCATTGCCTGTCAACACTACAGTATCGGTATCCAGCTCGGGATTGACTCCCACCAAAGAAGCCACCGTAGTCAAGAACCTGGATGCGGTACCGGCATTGCCCAAGTATAACTCTTCGTCACAGGTTACTAACTTTCCACCCTTCCCAGTAACCACCAACGTATCCCCATTGTCTTCACTAGAAATATCGGCCCCTTGTAACGCAGCCACCGCATCCAACATGTGCTTAGTATCGGCCGAGTGTAACAAGTTCTTTATCCGTACTGTACCGGTACCCAATGCAGCCAAAATCAACGCTCTGTTGGAGATGGACTTGGAACCTGGAGGCACTATAGTGCTGGTGTGAGGAATCTCAGTACCAAATGGATGCACCAAAACCTCATCGGTCAATATAAAACTGAGATCACGCTTGGTCACCTGGTGGGCTTTCAACTGGTAACACCTGCCAATTGTCTCCAAGAGCACACACCTGATTTTGCTACCGTCATTCTTCTTGTCAATGGCCATCTTCTGCAAAAGCACGTCAATCTCAACGTAGTGACGCTTGGTACCAACCTTCTTCAAGAACTCAGCATCGTCAATGGAAACGGGTAACCCATAAGCATCAAGACACTTTGTGAGTCTAGCCACGGCTACTGGAGACAAGATCCCCAAGTACCGCGAGAGTTCGGCTTCCTTAATCATACCTATGGACACACATTCGCCATGGAGCGCTTCTGGTGTCAACACCGCTTCTATGGCATGACCAATAGTGTGGCCAAAGTTAAGTAGATTTCTCAACCCGGACTCCTTCTCATCGGAAGAAACAACCAGCGCCTTCACCCGCACCGACTCCAACACCGTCTTCACAAGTTCCTGCTTAATGCTGAGCAAGTCCGGGGTTTCCGCGGTAACCACTTCAAGGAACCGTTTGGCAAACTTCTCTAACCGTACAAACTCGGTCTCGTTCCAAATGGCGGCGGTTTTGATCACCTCGGCCATCCCATTGATGAACTGGCGTGGCGGCAAGGTTTCAAGAAACGAAACGTCACAGAAAACGTACTCAGGCTGGTGGAACGCACCAATAAAGTTCTTACCAAGCGGAGTATCAATGGCAGTTTTCCCACCAACCGACGAATCAACCATGGCTAGTAAACTAGTGGGCACCTGTATCACCCTCACTCCTCTCATAAACGTAGCGGCAACAAACCCAATCATGTCTCCAATGACCCCACCACCAACAGCAATGATTACCGTGTCTCTAGTGCATCCTTGCTGGAGCAAAAAGTCCTCTACGGCAGCTTTGGTGGCTCTGTTCTTGTTGTTTTCTCCCGGAGGCACATAGTACGAGAGGAGCCGAGACTCGGGCCGCAGCACCTTCAATTGGGTCTCGAAGTTGTGCTTTAATTTGGTGAATGGCTCGGTACGGGACAAGTTGGTATCGGTAACGATAACATAAGTAGACGACGCCTTATTGGCAATGGTTTCCTGAACAATATGGTTTTGGATCCCATATCCGACGTGGATAGAGTCCTTCCCCAAGATGGTGACCTTCTCTACAGATGCGGACATACGGTTTACTGTAATGGTTTAGGAAAGGAAGTGGTGATGATGGATGAAGAAAAAAATTGTGTGGGTGAAATTTCTCGCCATGACTCTTTTTTTTTTTTCTTTGGCCTGTTCAGGGCCTGTACGGAGGTGGTGGAAGAGTATATACTGGGATATCATTATATCTATGGTGTTGGGGTGTGATTGTTTAAAGGGATGGGGGGAGAGTGGTGGTGGTGTCATATGTTTATTGGTAATGGGGGTTGGAGAAGTTATTTTGAGGTGGTGGTGTTTTCTTATGACGATTGTGCTATGGCTTATTGGTATGTGATACTGGATACTACTTTTATGGGTATAAACGTGAGGTCTTCTGTCAGTCATGTGTTGTTTATAATTATGTATCTCTTCTCTAACTCTCTTACTCTGGTCCATAACTCTCTTACTCTGGTCCATAACTCTCTTACTCTGGTCCATAACTCTCTTACTCTATCTGGTGTAACATGAAAATACTCTACATGACACTTAATCATCCTCCACAAACCCTGAAAGGCTCTACCGCTTGGTTCCAAAAGCTCCATTTTAATCATACAAGTCCCGTTTGGCAAGCAAAGAATCTCTTGGCACCTTCACCATCAAACAAAATGGTTCTCGACAACTAAGATTATACCCCTCGGCCCCACCTATGTACAATATAAAATACCCATGCTACGTATACTTCCCAATTATGCTCTGAACAAAAGCAAAACATTCCTCACTCCCGGCTCCGCTATTGTTCAACTGCCACACAAGAATCTCGTCATTCACCAACTTCAACCACGGACCTGGTTTCAACCCCAATCTCTGCGACAACGTGGTGCCATCCAATAACGGCCTCATATTGTGAACGTCCGCCAATTCCAACTCATCAATCTTGCTAAACAACTCCTCGTAACTGTGAACCACCCGCTCTATAATCCGGTTAACATTCTCATCATGCAACAACTCTTGGCTGTGTATAGGGTACGGAACCGGCAACTGTTCCGGGATGTCAAAATCCTGGCTCAATCCATGGATACAGTCTAGTAAGCAGCACGCCACAAGGCTCAATGAAGCATACCCCGGGAATTGTCGGAGATATAAGCCCAAATCGGCTCTTGTCATACTCGGGGGGTGGCTAAGCAACTCTGCAAGCGTTCCCTGGCTATACACTGACGCTATAGTTTGCACCCGTACAATATCACTCCGTTTAGCCTTGAGACCATCCTTCATAAACTTGCTAAACACAGAATGGTTGGGCTTCAAATCGGGGACAATGTGGTACGGCTGTAAAATGACAGCAAGCCAGAACACATTCATCAATTCCAGGTCGTGTAACAAGCTACCTAGAGCGTGCTTGAATCTCCGGGTAGAACTAAATGCAATATGCTTGAAATTGGGAAAGAGAAAGCTGGCCATGGTGATCTGATTGGGGATCCGAGAACACGCCAAAGATACCTGCTGCTTGTCGTGGTCAGTAGCCATAGAGTCCACGTAGAAAATGCTAGATGCCAATCCAGTATAGTTAATGAGCTGGAGCCCGTACCCGGGATTCTTACTAATCAAGATTTTCCGTAACTCAATCTCAATTCTCTCCTTACTGATTTTTGTCAGCAAGGCTATGTGGTTCTGCTCATCCTTCATGGCGTTCAACGTTGCTGGCTCTATATTGAAGTTGAACCTGCTAGCAAACCTAATTAAGCGGATAATTCTCAATGGATCATCGAGAAACGTTTCTAAAGGCGGTAGTGGGGTTCTCAACAATCCATGTTGTAAGTCGTCCAAGCCTCTCCCGGTGAAATCCTCAATCTTTAGCAAGTTCAAGTTGTAGAAGAGTGCATTTAGGGTAGCATCACGTCTAAGAGCGTCCTGTTCCGGAGTCCCAAATTCAATTACTGGCACCCGGCTATCGTGAGTATACTCTTCTGAGCGCAAATTGACAAAATCAACATCGACACCAAATAACTTGGTGGTGCAGGTTTCTAAATGCTTGGACTTTGCCGGGTTCTTTTTAATCGTGTGTATGGTGTGCATTGACAACTCCGGGCGGTGTTTCTCCAAGTACTTGTGGAGCCCATTGGCAAACTCTTCTCCAGTCAAGTGGTTGATGGCTATATCTATGTCATGGCTCTCGTTTCCTAGCAACTTATCTCTCACCCATCCACCAGTGATCCGCAACTCCAATGGGGTCTCATTGACGTGGTTCTGCTGGTAAAAGGTGCAATAGTCCATCAAAACCTTTCGGATCTTGGTTTCTTGTTCGCTGAGAACGATCGACTCTCTAACCGTGCGCTTCATGGTGGCCTTTGTATAGTAGCTGATGAGTCGGGAAGTTAGTGTCCAAGTCATATACTCTTGCAATTGCACAACTGCCACGTCGATGTATGCGAAGGACGTTCCTAGACGAGTAGAAGAAGTAGAATGGGTGATCAGAACCGGGCTACTGAAGTTGACACGATGAGTAATAGTTAAACAAAAAAAAAAAAAAATTCAGTCCGTAGTTTATATGCGAAGAGAACGAAGAAAGGAAAAAAAAGAAGTAGATTGAGCGGTACGGGAATCGAACCCGTGACACCTGCTTGGAAGGCAGATATGTTAACCACTACACCAACCGCCCTAATTTGCGAAAAAAACTTTACCGGATCATTATCCTCATTAGTAAGCATATACAACATTTTAACTACACAATGAGTTCCGTTGCGGAAGGTCTTCAAAAGTACACTTTGTTAGAAGGTTCCTGGGCTGGTGTATGTGGTTGAAGCAAATACCCCGGGATCGCAATCCTAAAGTAATACTTCTTGTAAGTTGATAATTAAAAACTTATATATTACCCTAACTATAGAATCACCTATTTAGTAGAGTAAACCTTAGTTGAATATCTAGTATTATCCTACTAAGAACACTTGCTGATGTTTCTGGTTGTTCAACTTGTTAGCATCTTCCTTAAACCTATATCCCCTTCTCAAGAGTGGGATATCCTACCATTTAAATATTGATCGTGTGCTATTCGACCTTGCCCCACACAGGTCTTCCTTGAGGAGACGTCAGTTACAACCAATCCCTAAATTCCTAGCACGGGGTTTGAACCTTAATTAACAACTTATGCGTTGTTGGGTGAACTCAACAAAGTTTCCAACCAAACTTTATTTCTGTTGAGTGTCTATTCAAACTCATCTATATTTTAGACATTCTTGCATCTACGGATGGATGCGTCGTCGCTAGATGTTTGTTGACCTAGGGGTAAAGTTGAAACGCCGACAAAAGGGTGAACTGCCTTGATCCTGAATTCGTAAGAAGCTTACTCAGGTTATTCTACAGGATCAGATAGATCACTCGTAGAGTCCAAGAGGCCTGTACCCCTAACAGATTTGTTACGATATGGAAGCCCAGGTTGGAGGGATATCCAGGGAAAGAGAATTGGATAGTGCTCCTAGCTTTACTAGGATGGAGAGGAGAGTACTGGACGTAGTCGAGAGTTTTGTGTCTTTGGCCCATACCGAGTTATCCGAAGAATCAATGACAATGCGTACGAATTTTCCGTTCTGTAAACTTATAGCCAAAGATGTGGGCATCCACACTGACGAGAACTTCGTCGTGTGGGTTTAGGAGTAATTCTTCCCTCCGTCTGTTGGCATTTAGTTCCGTTGCTTCTTGACTGTTGTTCAAATTATCATGGACCAACTGCTGATAGTAGCGCAACTTTTGGGTCAAGTCAGCGGCATGTCTTTCACTGACGAAACTGATGGACGGGCTTCGTGGTTGTATAAACGGGAATCGACGTGGGGAGCGTTTGGAGATCTGCCAAGATCCGCTTCGAACGGGTGCATTTGATGGTAATGGTTGTTGTAAGCAAATTCAACCATGGGCAATCCTTCTAACCAATTGATGCCCAGCATTTGCAAGGCCTTTAACAACTGAATCAACGTACGGTTAGTTCTTTCCGTCTGCCCATCCGTCTGGGGGTGTGATGGCGTCGACATTTTCAAGGTGGTTTTCACGAGTCTGGTGAATTCCCTCCAGAATTCTGCCGTGAACCTAATATCCCTGTCCGAAATAATTTCGCTCGGGAACCCATGTAAGGGTACAATCTCTTGGATGATCATCCTGGCAACTCCGATAGCGGTAACCTGCTTAGTGCATGGGATGAATCGAGCGCGTTTTGTGAACCGGTTGACGACTACCCAAACATTGTCGTAACCGTTGATTGTGGGGAATCCCAAAATAAAATCCATGGTAATGGACTGCCATCTCTGTTCTGGTGGTGTGAGTGGTTGGAGCAATCCATATGGTAGATGGTTCGGTGGTTTCACGGACTGACACACAGCACAATGGGTAACGTAATGCCTAATTGACCTATCCATGTTTTTCCAGTAGTAATGATTGGTGATTACCATATAGGTAACCAAGAATCCTGGGTGTAGATTGGATACAGCTTCATGGTGCAGCTTGATTACTCGGAATTGAAGTTTCTTCGTTGGCACAACTAGTCTGGGAACCAGATCTCCTAACCTTGTGAAAGCAACATAATAGAGCAACTCGTCCTGCAAGATGAACTTTCGGATGAACTTTCTCATCCCTTTGGGAGCGGGTTCGTGACTGGCTAGTGAACGATAGATTTCTTCATAGCCGGCATCTTTTCCATAGCCCTTTTTCACATCTTCGAAGAATGTGTCACCTAGCGGCTGATTGGGTAGGTTCCACGTTATCATATTAAGCGTCACGGCATCATGCCATTGCCTGGATAGGTAATCAGCTTTATTGGTTTTGCCGTCGATGTAGACGAACTTGAGATCAAACTGACTCAAGATATCAAACCATCTAGCCATTCGTGCCGAGGGTGGTTTTGTGGGGGTGAATAGGTATTGGGAGCACAAGTCACGAACCGTTTTCTCTTCATCTGGTTCATCAATACTCATCAGCACAAACATCGTCTCCATCTCATCGGGTTCACGAGACACTTGGAGGTCTTCCTTGACATCTTCCTCCACTTCATTCAACTGCTCCAATTCTTTCGGCAACACTCGAAACAATTTCGAAACTTGTGCTCCCAATACCAACGGATAGGGCGTCAATGAAGAAACAAAGAAGGGAAAACTCTTCTTCACCGCGGGCCAGTATAAACGACACATAGTCACTGACCTTCCCAATCGGGAGGGAGTGAGCACCATGGACTATGGTGACTGGAACTTTCTTCACCTTCAGAGGGCCAATCAACTGTGGTTGCACTAAGTTCACCTGACTGCCGCTATCCAAGAGGGCAGTAAGTTCCGGTAGTGAATCAAACTTGACTTTGAGCAAGTCTGGAGGCGTAACCAAGGTCACTGGTGGAGCAACGCCCGTGGTAGCAACAACAGCATTCCTGGATAGTTTTCGGTCGATTGCGGACAGGCTCAGTTTTTTGACTGCTTGTTCCCATTGGCTCTTTGTTTGGAGTAACAGTCCTTCTGAACATGACTTCCTCTGCTGCAGTATGAACAAGAGAGTCTTCTCTGAAAATCGTTGCCTAGGTGAGTTCTCGTTAGGTTGTTGGGCCGAGGTTTGTCGAAGTTCGGTTTTCTCTTCTTCTGGCCGAACTTGTTCAGAGGGTAGTTGTTAAACTTGCCCTTGGAGAACGACGAGGACCTTTGTTTAAGCTCCCTATCTATCTCCGGATCGCTCTCAAGTGTGTCCAGGGTGGATCCATTAGCAACGGCGACATCAGCAGCTCTGTTTCTTGTGGAACGACTCATGGTTAATAGCAACAAACTTTAGCAGCGAAATATCTTATGTAAGATTAGGCGGCGACTACCAACTTGTAACAGACTAGACTGTTCAGAACCTTTTTCCTACAATAAGTTAAGCGAATGAAGAAGGAAGGGGATTAAGTATCGTGTGAGACGCTTAATCTAATGGGTGTCTATTTGGATGGACTCTTGTTCAAGCCAAAGTTCGTTCAATCATCTTCACTAAAGATTCTATAAACTAGATCTCCATCTTCGAGGGAGATTCGACCTCTATTTATAACGTTCCAGGAACTGGCTTTTTGTATCGTTCTTGGGAAGTTCTTCCTGATTCGGTAGCAAATGAGCAAATTAATTTCCAGACAGCTTTTATTTGTCCCTTCTTAATAACGCAAGAACAATGAACACAATAACCTCTCAAGTGTACTTTTGAACACATTCCACAACGGATCTCATTGTATTGATATGGCGTTGCATATCCCTCCAAACTTTGATCTCATTCCGTAACGGCGGATAGCCCAGTTTATAGAAAACCAAGATTGGTTTAACAAACAATATCCTTTGGATTAAAGGTCGCTTACGAGATATAGTCCAGTCCTCCTTCTTTAATACTTACTATTAGGATCCTGAACTGTCTGATCAGTTACATCGCAAGTGTTGGCCTTGTGTAAATTAGTTACTAGCTATTTGTGGTTAAAAATGAGTTACAACGCAACCGCTAGAATGACGGACACTGCTGAAACCATGTCACCATCCCCAGAAGATACTACTCCTGCTCAACTGCAAAGGACCTTCAGGAGATGTGTTGAGGATGTACCCGTAGAAGACTTTGAGAAATTTTCCAGAGACAACCCAAAGTGGATCCACCTCGTCAGACAAGAAATGGAACGCCACTTATATTTTCATCAAAGTGGCTGGGATCGCGTTTTGGCGCCCCTAGAGATTAAATAAATCTCTAAGAATCACTTGGAAGGTTCTGTTCTTGAACTGGTCAGTTATTGGTGGATGGATGAGAGCATGCTGCTCGAATCTGAGTATCCGAGACTTCAAGACTATCCCGATCGAATCCCCCACTTCCTCAAATGGTTTGACGAAACGTTCGTTACCAGTGATGTGATAGATATTTTGCTTCCTGACTTTGTGTTCTTGAAGCAAAGGGAACCCCTTCGGGAGTACATCGCGAGATTCCAGAAGCTAACCAGAGGGTATCCTACCTTGGAAGAGGGTAGAGCTATGCAGTTCTTTTTCAACGGTCTAATCCGGGAATATCGGTTCCTTGTTGGTAGAATTGACAAGTTTTCTGAGTTAGCGAAGCTCAGGGTAGATAAAGACCTCGATAGGATGCTCCAGCACCGGAACTCAAGGAATGCTAGGAAGAAGTTGGTTAATCGTCGCCGTAGAGACAAATCGCGGAAGAAAGGGAGAAGCAACGTTGGAAAGCAACCTGGCGCCCAGCGGAACAGAGCCCATTAATGAGTGAGGTTAAAGAGTCAAGGGGGGTTTTGTAAAGAGGAGGATATATAGAGAAGGATTGCTTCAAAGTGCCAACCCATAGTTTTATATATTTCGGGGGGGGGTCTTTTTTTATAGTGAATTGTTATTGAGGATGAAGCTGAAGAATCAGCGTTGGATCTTGTAAGCAGTGTGTTTGGTACTATTGGTGCACTCTTGTTAGCAAGTAGTGAACCAGATAATTATCCATATAGATTTTTTTTTTTCGCAGCCATTATCTACGATGACGAGACTACGGATTTCCAGTCCAAGTATAATTTACGCTGCAGTTGAAGATGAGTACAGGTAGAGACGCCAGGTGACAAAAATACAATGTCTCTATACGCTATAAGCTAGTTTATCAATGAATATCGTCCCTTTTTATGGTGCACATAGTTAATCAGGCGACAATTCCTAGAGTTATTTTTTACCCTTTGTGCGACAAATCTGGCGTATTATGTGCTCTGTTTGGTAGATGTAGCATGGACAACTATTCTGGGGAAACAAGTGGATGAAATATACCCACGGCATGGGCCACCATTGATGGAAATATACCTACTGCAAGCCCCACCATTGATGGAAATATACCCACTGTAAACGCCATGTATCACCGCCAAAAAGAAACCGGTGACGCGAAATAATATTTTGGAGATGGCTTTATGCGCTGGCGCCTTTTCTACCCAAATATCACCATTGTGGAGTATACAAACCAAACTAAGCATCCCAGGTTCATTCCAAACCCACATCAACGTAAACCTACTATAATACCCATCACTCATCGACAAATTACTCATCGACAATACAGGACTGCGCCTGGATAAGGCCAGGTCATGATGATCCAGATTTGGCGTGCCTTTTTTTTTTTTATTTTTTTTTTTTTATTGCTGTGGTTTCTTTTTCTCCTTGTCGACACTATTTTTAGTTTCACTGGGGAATGAGGGAATCATCACTCCAAACTGGTTACACATTTTTATCATCATTGGTAGTCACTTCTCCTTATCTTCTTTTCCGTTAACCAGATACCTTCTGTCAAAACCTATTGCTTATAAACTATGCAGATTGCCCCGATATCACAAAGAGACGTGTTCAATGATGCCAAAACCACGGCCCAAGCGTTCAGAAGCTGGGATACTTGTATGGATAACAGGACATGTAAGATAATAGCCATTGTTGGTATTGTATTAGCGTCGTTATTTCTTATTTGGGTGTTCACCACACTTGTACAGTGCATGTGTTTAGGGGTGAAGTGCATCGATGCTTTGTGCTGCTGCTGTTGTCGAAGAACCACCAAGACCCGCTACGTGGAAAAACCCCAGCAAGAATACGTAAATCCAAATATGTATCCTCCCTATACCCAGCAGAGATACGCCTACCAGCCGCAACCTGCTCTTCCCCAGTCTCCTCCTAGCGCTTACTATCCTCCTGAACAAACCCACGTTTCTAGCGGCAGAAGCTACGAAGCGGAGGACACGTATTCGCGCAGTCCTTCCCGGTACGGAGGATACCAGCCAATGCAAGGCAAGAGTGTGTTTGATAATGAGGAGAACCATCCGTACGATGACAATCAGGCCTATCGGGGTTACCGCTAGGAGGGTGTATTTTTTCATGATTTGATGTTTTATAAATATTAGTTTGGGTTGTAGCTTTTCTTTGTATAAGTTTGGGTTGTAGCTTTTCTTTGTATAAGTTTGAATTTGTTGCTTTATCTTTGGTGGTTGACCATCCCACTGTTAGTGTAGTTTGTGGGGGTTTTTTTTGGGGGGGGGGTATTCTCCACTGCTCTTACGGTAGGTAAGAAACCGATTTAGAGTAGAATAGATGCGAATAGACGAGGGAAAGTTGTCCTATTGTTGCTCCACCTTGTCCATTTGGTTATGACAATATACTATACAGTAGTAAAGCGTGCCAGTTGCAAATGGGATCGTGCTTTAGACTTTATCTTTGCCCCTGGCCAATCACAGAAGTGTCATCAAGTAGCTCTACATGCCATCAAGTATCATCCAGGTTCTCGTGCCTAATGACGGATAATTGCTGCAAATCTTGTCAATATATGTTGAACTTTTTCATAAATTTTCTAGCACTAAAACCACAACAAGTATTCCTGCAAGTAGAAGCTGTCAACAGAGCAGACCTACCCACGAGGCCAGAAACCAGGATATCCTATTCACATGCCTCTAGATACCTTTCCTGGAGTTTGCGTAACCCTTACTGGTGCATTCTCCAAGCTCCATTTCCTAGACGATCCTACCCTTGTCATGATCCCGCGAAACTTTTCTACCAACAAATAGTCCGAGATAGTTTAGTGGCTAGAATTACCGCTTGTCGCGTGGTAGACCGGGGTTCAATTCCCCGTCTCGGAGCATTTCTTCCACTGGCGCAAATGGTTTAGTGGTAAAATCCAACGTTGCCATCGTTGGGCCCCCGGTTCGATTCCGGGTTTGCGCATTTTTTTTGCCCCCCCCTCCAGCTTACAGGTTTCTTTTTGCATCTATGAACAGATGCCATGTGTGTGTGCGGGGACAATCCCTCAGCGAAGTACTACAGCGTCTATATAAATTATATTTGCACAGGAAATGTCAACTGGGTACAATTTTTTTCGCAGCCGAAGTCACCAACATACCAATCAGCAACGATTACTCTATGAACTGGCCCCCTGATACCAGCAGAAAGAACAGCCATAGTTCCCTCTCAGTAGTCATCAGAAGCCAGTCGCCACCAGCCGGTACCAATAGGTACCAGCACCTTTGTCCAAAGTTTCCTCCCCACCCCATTTCTCTCTTCTGACAATCATCAGCACCACCACCACCTATAACCTCATCCCTAAAAAAAAAAAAAATAACAAGCTTCTCCAGTGAGTTACTTCCCGGTTCTACACACCTTCCCATGTCCAATCCATCTCAAGATCTCATATTCTTCCGGGATAACTCGCTTATTCCCACCTCCGTATTAACCTCTACAAGCAGTTACCTTTCAGTGATAACTCATACCCAAGGCACATCGCCAACCTGGCTTATCAACTCACTCATTGAAACTGCCGTAGTGGGAACCGCCATATTGGTCAACAAAGATCTCAAACGTACCAATAAACGATCCAACGTGGTTTGCATATCGTTCTCCCACCCCAAAGACTTTTATATACGAAATTGTCGTAAGAATGGATTGAATCTTGCCAATTGTGATACCTTTACCTACATTGACTGCTTTACCAATTTGTTCACCCAGCTCATCAAAACCCCCGAAAACGCCAAACTGGAAGTAGACCTGGTGTTTGCCAATGCCATCAAGCAATTGGCCGGGAAAAATCGCCCGGTTGTTTTTGTTGACTCTCCCGAAGTGTTGTTATACTCTACAAGTATCTCCAGTCACGATTTATTGTTCAATCTACTCCAACTCAACCGTGCGTGCTCCCAGCTCTTCGTGGTATCCGCCAAGGACTACCCGCAAATGTTTGATTTGGATAGCACCAACCCTCGTGATCCTACATTTAAAATCACCGATTACTTGGTAAAGTTGCTCCACCGGTCCCAGCTAAACATCTCGCTACTGCCGCTACCCACCGGAAGAGCCAAAGACATCACCGGAAGCTTAACTGTATCACGAGGAGCAGTCCCTTACGACATTCTGGATGTCCACGTCAATGAAAAAGAGTATATATACAACATCACCAAGGACTCAAGCATCAAAGTATACTATCGGTAAAACAATATATATATATATACACCACCCCCCTCTCACCCCCTCTTTCTGTTCCTATGTAAATTATACAAGTCATCCAACGCAAACTCAATCGAACACCTCGTCCATAGCAACGGGAACGACGGCCACACCGACCGCTCACCAACCAAAACCCAATAGGGAATGTTTTCCCGGGTCTTGTGAACGTCAAATACCCGGCCGAAATCTCTCACTAGATACCGCAACTCTGGCACTATAGTTATCTCTCTGATCGACGCCAACGACTGCAACTTTGACGGCTTTTCGTCAATAAGGAACCTCTTCATAATATCATTCAACAATCCTAGTTTGTTCATCACGTTTAGTCGATGCTGAATTTCCATACCGAGGAGGTTCTTTAAATGCTTTCCAATGTTATAGCTGGTGTCCTTGGTGTACAAATCATCCTTTATGGAGGTTTCTGTTTCCCCGTACTTTCTTGACCGCGGTTTATTCTTGGTGTACTTAACCTTCCCATAAGTGTCATAGTGCTTCAAGTCGTTATTGATCAACGGGGCAAGGTACGGACGCGCCAAACTAATGACAAAATGGTTAACATTGAAGAGTTCCGTCAACCGGGTATACGGGGGCTGCTGCAAGTGCATAGCACCGTCCTTTTCGTTGGACCCAAAGTACTGCTGATGATAAGTCACATCCTGGGGTTTGAGGAACCTCACATTCAAGCCCGGATTTTGCAAGGAAACCTCGTTGTTGAAGTCCTTCACATAGAGGTGGACATTGTCCGAAAGCACCCCCGTACCTATGGAAGCATAGATAGCCGTCCAGATAATCACATTGGGAGCAGTGACGTAGTTCAATAACGTCGGAACCGCCTGATTCACCGGATGCACGACAATATTGAGGATCTTGGCCGTCTTCATATACGCCTCTTCAAACGTGACATCGCCAATGGTGTCGCGGACAAACTTGAGGAAGATGAGAATGTCCTGGGAATAGCCCTTCCGCACCACATTCTCCACCACGTTGCCGTACCGTTCGTCAACGTCGTGGTTGAGAATATCAATGTCCTTCATCATATCACCAATAGAAAGGAGGATGGGAACAAGCTCCTCATCGGTTAACGTACAAACCAACGAAGCCGCTGCAGCACCAACTGCACTCCCACCGATAATACGAGGTAAAAGTCCTTTGAAATATAGCGCCTTGACCACCCCTAGATGGCACAAGCCGAATAATGACCCCCCCTGTAGCAACAAAGCCGTGCACCCAAAGGACTGTCGGGCATCATGGAAAAAGTCCAACTTCAACTGGCGACTATTCATAATAAACTCGTCGGTGTCGTAGTTTAGGGTTTCGTTTAAGTAGTCCAAGCAGGTCAATACCTCGTTGATATACTCTTCAATCTTCAACTTGGTGCCCATATACGACTTGAGGTAGAGCCGCTTTTGCGAGATGCCACCAAAGTTCCTAATTAGCCCCGACCGCAAGAGCGACATGATCATCCTGGCATCGCCATTATCCCTAGCCTCCTGAAGCAACTTGATGCGATCATCAACAAGCACATAGTCGTAATGCTTGGAGACAAAGTTCTGCCGCCAAAGATCCATATTGGTCAACTTGTCTACTTCAGCCGCAGTCAGTTTCCACTCCTGGTACGTCAGCACATTCTTGAGAGTCTTAAGGTAATCCCGAAGGGGGTCCTTCCTATTGAACACCTGGCTTACCCAGAAGAAGAGGATATCCTTCATAAAGTCAACAATGGCCCAGATAAAGCTGGGAGTGTAGTTGATGGCAGAGGTAACTACAGGAAGGAGGAATTTATTGCACGCCAGTTTAATGGTGTTTTGATTGGTTCTGGAACTAGTCATGGATTGTACACAGACAGAGAGACAACCAAACACCAGCTGAAACGTAAGACCCACCCTGGAACGAGCTTGGTGGTGGAATCCAATAAGCTAAAACGGCGAGCGGTTTGTGTGTGCGATGCTTCCGTTAATGGGAGACTATAAGTGAAGATACACTGAGTGAACGGTGCCCTGCGAAACAACGACTGTCCAACCTATATGAGTAGTCCAACCAGCAGCAGCAGTAGCAGCAGTAGCAGTAGCAACAACAACAACTGTAACAGCAACGACAACAAATGGGTAGTGATTACTTGCTGGGAATTAGTTTTCTTAGTAGTGTTACATTATCACGTGAAAGTGAAGACGATTCTCAAGGAAATTTTTAGTAGTGGGGGAGATGGCGGGGAGAGATGGCAAAAACGTACACAAAAACGCCAGACTTTGCAGCCGTTTCAATCGGTTTTGACAGTTCAAGGTTTATGGGTTCATAGACACGTATGCCAGAGTGATAGGTTACATGCACCAGGTATACCAGTAATGTAGAGTTTCAAAGGGGAAAAAGAAAAAAAGAAACACACATATATATATATCGCACACTATAACATAAATACAACCCACACTGAACAGTACACTATACTAACCGATTTTCCTGAAAACACACACTCACGACCGGGAATCCCCACTCGACTTGATGAACCTCCTGCTCTTGCTGAATAGCTTCTTCCCGAAACTAGACGCATGCAGCCCAGTACCTTCAACCTTATCCTTCACAATTGACACCTTGCTCAATATGGACATATGCCTTTTTAGTTCAGTGTGGGAGGCATTCTGGTACGCCTCGGTGGCAATCTTCCCAATATGCATATTCGGATTAACGTCCGGCGGCGCCTGCTTCAACGAGCTCACCAACCAGCTCTGCAACCCCGAGTCATACGCAAACTCCTTCTCGAGCGCGTCTCTAAGAGCGGTTATTCTATCGCGTTGTTGCGGAATTGCCATTATGCTCCTCCAGTCAGACACAGGGTACTTTGTGGGCGTGAAATGCCTCACTTCTGGTAGCGTCGATGCCGATTTGGCGGTTTCCACCGAGGTTCCCGACACGACCGACAATCTATTGCCCGGCTGCGACTCTTCTATATTCTTGTCGTCGCCGGGGATTAGACTGGAGTATTTCTGGGTCAAGTTATCGCGCGATTGGCCCGGGGTGAGCGTTTCTTCTTTAAACACTGGGTTTGCGTAGTGGTGGTCCTTGAAGATCGAATCGGTGGTGGCTGTGGTGGCTGTGGTGGCTATGGTCTGGCTCATGGAATGGAGGTCATTAGGAGGAGGAGGAGGCGAATACTTCTGGACAGCGTTATCGTTACCTCTAGTTTCATCATCATCATCGTCATCATGGTCAGAACTGGCTGGTGGAGTAACTGCATCCACAGTATCGGGAACCGAGCTGGAACTGGAGTACGAGTTTCGTTTATGGAAATCAAGGCTCTCGTCTTCGTCGGTTTCACGTACCATCTCGTTGTCTATATCGTTGATAAACTGGTTGCGGTAGTTGTCGGTGTTTGGCTGCCAGCCGCCCAAGTTGAACGTGGCCGTGCTTATAGTCGACACTCTTCGCGACTGGCGACCAGTGTCGTCGATCTGCTCCTCTAGGAAGTTTGGCAGCTTTGGAATTTCTGGGATTTCCGACTGCTTTGGTATCTCTGGGATTTCCGACTGCTTTGGTATCTCTGGCAAGCTGGCGATTGCTGGGATCTGTGGTATTTCAGACGGTTTCTCAACTTCAGGTGTTCCAACTGCAGATGGTTTCCCAGCTTCAGATGTTCCAACTTCAGATGTTCCAACTTCAGACAGATTTCCAACTTCCGACAATTTTGCATTCTCTTGGTTTTCTGGCACGTCGGCAACTTCGCTTTCACGAGAGGATAACCTCCCCGTAGAGAGCGACCCCGTAGACATCGTTGGTGCCAAGTCAGGCCCACCAGGAAAGACCCCAATTCCACTCTGCTCAATATACATATCCAAATCATGCTTGTCCTTGTCGTCAAACTCAGCTGCAGGCGGTTTTCTGATGGAGAGCCGCTTATTTAACCCAGAAACATAGTCGAGGTGTTCGCTGCTATCGCGCACTAACAGAGGCACCTTTGGAACTTCAGGATAATCACTATATGCATAATTATCAGCAAACGCAGACTTGGCGTCCCCAGAAGACCCAGCACCAATATCCCCGGCAAACTTTCCCGGCGGTTTCCTTAATGAAGCCTTCCTCGAAGACAATCCTTGAACATACTCATCGTGCGCCTCCTTAGACTTGGCGAGCGATAACGGCTTAATAGGCGAGTCAATCTGGCTGCCGTCATAATCCATATACGCCGCATAGGCGCCAAATGAGGTATCACGTACAAGACCATCGTCATTATCTTTGCCGCCATCAGCCCCGTTATCCTCGGGAGAAGACGCCGCATCCTCCAAGTGACTGATCAAGTCGCTAAGGGGGTCCAAATGGGGGTCCAAATGGGGGTCCAAATGGGGGTCCAAATGGGGGTTTACAGATGGACTCGGTTCCAAGTCCTTTGACCCTTGCTTACTCTCACTATAGCGCCCTTCGTCAGCACTGCTATGCGCCGAGTTGTACCCCCAGTCATCATCGTCATCCTCCAAACGACTAAAGTCCTTGACGTCGACGGAGAGCTTGAAAGAACCAACCGGATGTGCCTGGTGGACTTGATCCTTCTTGGGCATGGGCCGCAACTCATAATTGGGGGTGTCCTCGCCTTTCCCGAGAAGCCCCTCGTTGCTGCCGAATTTACCTTTAAGCGCCAACTCCAGCGGCTCTTGCTGAATCGAATACTCCGACGTAAAGCTTCTTTCCGACATGGGCGTCTCGGGAGGTTGGGCAAACTGCAGCCGGTCAAATCTGGAGGGCGGATGCACGCCGGATCTGGAGTCGGGAATCCCGGCATTGGCAAGAGCAGTGTCTAAGGGTGCCGGAGCAAACCTGAACGAGTGGCTGCTCATGGAATCCTGCGACAACGACACGGCTGATTCATTTGGAAGCAACGACTTCACCATGGCGTTTATCGTGGGTTTAGGTGGCACTGGGTGCAGCACCTTTGTACTGGCGCCCGCTGGAATATTACTGCCAGCACCAATATTGTCGTCGTCGTCCTCATCGTCATCGTCGTCGCTGCTGTCGTACTTTTGCGATGGTAACCGGTCGACCGACAAAACCATGTGGGAGGACCCTCGATCTACACCCAAGCTAGTCTTTTCCGGGTTCTGTTGGCCACTTGCGTCGGTATCGGGGCCGGTGGTTGGTTCCTGGTTTCCGCTACTTGTACGCTCCTGTTGCTGTTGTTGTTGCTGCTGTTGGTTATCATAGGCATCCTTAATATCCAAAGGCAATGGCGGTGCCCTATCTCCCGATTCAGGTAGATCAAACCGCTGTGGGATAACCTGCTTGCGTTGGTTCTGTTCTATGTGCTGGTCCTGCTCCTCAACAGTATCCGATTCGTCATCATAAGTATCATAATAATCATCGTCCCCCCAGTCTCCATAAGTGGGTACCGACTTCACCCATCTGGTCGATTTCTGTCTTCCGAATTGGTCCGCCATAGCCGGTGAGGTATAGTTAAAAAAAGAAGGACAGCAGGTGACTCGCTTATACGGGTAAGAGTAATTGTATCCACAGGAATCTCAGGGTAGTCTCTTATATCTCTGTTACCAAACACTCGTAAGTAAATACACACAAACGTTAACCCTTATATGATAACACCGTATGGAGGTTTTTTTTTTCTACCAACTATTTAGACGACATCCACGGAAGAATCAACTGACTTTTAAAGTTTTCTTTTCCTTTGTTGGCAAGCCGATTCGTAACCGTGTCAGTTGTTTTTTTCCTCCCTGGTTGGTGGTTTGTTTTTGTTGATGGTTTTGATTGTGGATTGGTGGTGGTGTCAACATGTTGAAGGATGGGTATTTGGTGCAGGAAGCTTTGCATGGTACGTCATTGTGCGGCTGGGTTATGGGTTATGGGTGTAGTAACCCGAGGGAATATGGGAGGCAGATAAAATGGTTTATTGTAGTATTTGTGAGAAAGTTTGCAGCACTGGGGAGGACCCAACAAAGTTTGGTTGCAAATGTAGTGTTTTTCTGTAGATGTTTAGTGGTTATTGGTTATGGTGGTTCGTGTGTTTGGGGTGCTTCTTAGAATGCTTAGAGCACCTTGTAGAGCACCTTGGAGAATATTTATTACCTCTTGTTGATTACGTAGGACTCCTTTTTGATTGCTTAGGACCCCTTTTTGATTACTTAGAACACCTTACTGATCACTTAGAACACCTTATTTATCACTTAATATCTCTTGAAGAATACTTAGAACGCCTTATTTATCTTTTCTTAGAATACTATCTAAAGATCATTGTAGATTACTTAGAACACCTTATTGATCACTTAAAACACCTTAATGATCACTTAAAACACCCCAATGATCACTTAAAACACCCTAATGATCACTTAAAACACCTTACTGATCACTTAAAACACCCAATAAACCAACTTATCTCCCATCTACATGATAAACTGAATATTCATATCCTGCGGGTGCGAACAACTCAATTGCGGCTTCTGCGAATACTTACTAGCCAACAACGCCCTCATATTATTCAACAACGACAAGTACGACTGGTTGGGATACTCCTTCAACACCGTAATAAAACTCCAACTCATAGCCCCAGTGGCCTGGCCGGCTTCTCGGGCATCCGCCGAAGTTTGGTCATCTTTACAACCAGAGATAGAAATCACATCCGCAGGTGATGCCTTTATCTGCTTGATTCTATCCGAGTCTACATTTGCCCTATTGGCCACTTTCTTGACCAACCCCGTGAGGGAGGAAATCGCACCTCCAATATTCCCGCTCTCGTACTGCAAAAACGCATTGAAAGCACCAGTACCAGCATCTTTCAACAAGTTGGGTTCCTTGACAACCCCCTTGGTAGAGTATACATACGGCAAGTCTAAAGCAGTACCCGAGTGGCACGAATCAAATAAAGCAGTCAATCTACACCCAGGAGGTAACATTCTCACCATAATGGCATGCATATCGTCGTCAACTAAGTGCCCAGCCTGTTCAAAGTCCAAAGGATAGATTACATTGTCAAACCCGCTTTCCTCGTCACCATCATGATCCTCGGTTACACCACCATGTCCAGAGTAATGAAATACAAGCGAATCGTTGGGACGGGCATCTTTTACTAACCACTGCATCCCTCTGATGATATTTTCCTTAAGGGGGACCCTTGCCAACTCTCTTTGGTCGTCAGTAAGAATAACCATATCGTCCCACTTATACCCCCATCTTTCCACTAAGAAATTACTCATATTTTTCACATCGTTTATACACCCTTTCAACTCCTGCTTGGTGCCAAAA
The DNA here is from genome assembly GCA_030572135.1 of Intestinozyma alai. Taxonomy (NCBI): domain Eukaryota; kingdom Fungi; phylum Ascomycota; class Pichiomycetes; order Serinales; family Debaryomycetaceae; genus Intestinozyma; species Intestinozyma alai. Next base: position 164,922 of record JAJLZI010000001.1, on the reverse strand, counting down.
TAGTTGATTCCTACAAGAAGAGCTTTTTTACGTCCGGAACAATTAGAGTACTGGTATGTCAAACCGGTGTTTTGTCCAAACGATTGTGGGGCTGTGGGTGGTCTGTGGTAACTGGAATCGTCCCGCGGCGTGTATGAGCCGTAGTTCTGTGGTGGAGGTGGACCCGAGGGACGGTTGTACCCTGATGGAGGTGGACCTGGTGGGGGAGCATACCCCGATGGAGGTGGACCTGGTGGGGGAACATAGTAGCCTCCACCATACTGCTGGGGTGGCGGACCTGGTGGCGGACCTTGTTGCTGCCACTGTGGTGGCGGCGGCTGGTTGTTGTACGTATGGCGACCTTGACCTGGAAACATTATCGGCTATCCTATATAGATATCTACCCAACTAGTTGAAACTGTTCCCTAACAAGAAGCCAAGGCTGAAGGTATACTCTTTTTATAGGGGAGTGCGACATTCTTATTTCCGAGGGTGAAATCTGTCACCACCGGCCCGGAACTGTCCATAACAGTAACAACACAAATAAGGGTTACAAGAACAGAGTGGCTCTGGAGGACTCAGTCCAACTGACAACCAAAAATACCGCAGTTCACTGACGCCAATGTCAGGAGACAGAGATTAGATGCTCTACCTTATAAGCAGAGACCTTACCTTATAAGCATTGGTGTACAACAGTTATGGCTACGAAAAAAAAGAAAAAAGAGAACCTTCCGCCTTCTCTACATACAAGAATTGGGGTAACTCAATGAAGTCCTTAGACGATGGTAACTGCTCCATTTAGTAGAGTATGACCAGCCACAGCCTCGTCGGATGAATACCAACGCGAGAACTTTCACCACGCGTTCGCATTACACACAAGCTTGCCAGCATTGACACAAAATCTCCATTTGTCGAGCTATACTACTACCCTCGGAAGTTCGAAGGAAAAATGTCGCATTGTCAACACACACCGTGACCTGAAATTACACTCTCAGCCTCGTTATGAACGCCAGTGTCCCCGGAATAGCCATCACCATCTCCGAAACAGTCTAACCTCTCCATCTGTACCCCGTTGATTATTACACTAAGCGTATATAACACTAAAGACTAGCAATTCTACTCCTTCTTCTCCCGGTGCACTCTACAACTTGGACTCAGGGTCGCTGTTGGTGTGGATTATCGCAGTAGGGTAAAGATCGCCCATGAAGTTACCCACATGCCATACTCCACCGTCAACCACACTGATGGTCCCGGTCACGTACTTGGCAGCATCGGAGAATAAGTACACTGTATTCTCAGCAATATCTCTAGTAGTACCATTTCTTTGTAACGGAACCTTCTTTTCCAATGGCACTTCCGTAGGAGGAGCCAATCTGGCCATACCCTCGGTGCCGCCAATTATCCCGGGAGCAATACAGTTGGATCTTATACCCAAAGGACCCAACTCAACCGCAAGAGCATTGGACAACGCATCCACACCGGCTTTTGCTGCACCCACGTGAGACTGGAATGGCACACCATAGTAATGTAAAGTGGCACTAACAAAAATAATCGCCCCTTTGTTCTTGCGCAATTCATCAAAACAAGCCTTGATGGTGTTGTACGACCCCAACAAGTCGATGGAAATCACCGACTTGAACGCATTTGACGACAAGTGGTTAAAGTCACACAAGAAATTACCTGCAGCCCCAGCAATAACAAAATCAATTCTCCCCAACTCAGCAACCGTCTTGTCAGCAGCCGCCTTCAAACTATGGACATCCCGTACATCGACGTTGCCTAGTCCGAGCACCTTTGCGCCTGGACGCAACGTGGCGATTTCTTTAGCCGCCAGTTCAGTTTTTTCCACGTTACGACCAATAATGGCAGCATTGGCACCAAGAAGCACCATGGCCTCGGCTTGAACTCTACAAATAGTTCCTGCTCCTCCAGTAATAAATACTACTTTCCCAGCAAAGAGGTCCGGTTTCCAGACACTATCGTTTACAAAAGAGGAATCTAAAGTGTTGGGCATTGTGTTACTGTTTATAGACAATGTTTACTGTTTACGCAAGAGGTATTGAAGAGCAATGGAGAAGTGAATAATTTTTTTGACAAGAATCCACAAGTAACGAGGACCAGGTGTCAATTTATACCGTATACTTCCATTGGTGGGTGCCATTGGTGGAGGATTGTGGGGGGAGCGCGGGGGGAACGCTGTTGTAGTGGACAAGAATTGTGGGAGATCCGAGGGTTTGTTTTTCCCATGTGACACCACAAGGAACAATGTTAACAATGGCTGGGGAATAGCGAGGGGATAAACAGTACTGGGGGAGAGATCGTGATCTTGTGACAATGGATCCCACAAACTTCAGTGGTATAATGTGAAGAATGGCTATTGGTGGGATTGATGCGACAGAACCGTTAGATGTAATTATTACTTTGGTGTTTGTGTAAGTAGATGCTGTCAATGTGCGTGTAAGTATTGTCAATGTTGTAAGTGTTGTCAATGTTGTCAATGCCCGTGTAAGTGTTGTCAATGTTGTAAGTGTTGTCAATGTTGTCAATGCCCCTGTAAATTTCCCTATATAATTAATATCTTCTATGGTCAGTATGCTATAATACAAGATGATGACAAAAATTACCGGAACCCCCCTCTAGACAACTCTATATATGGCTACGCCCCTAATACATCAACCTCACGATCACCCAAATACACATCCAACTGCCTGAGGGATACCTGGTACAAAAGAAGCATAATTGAACTCTGGACTCCGGTCCAGATAAACCGAGGACCAACACCAGAAAACGGACCCAAGATCCCCTCGTGCTTGTATATAGACACCAACGCTTTCATGGTGGCGTTCTTATTCAAGAGTCTAACGATGGGATTGCTGATTTTGTGTTTGGCCGAAATCGACTCCTTTAAGTCCGACGTATTGGTGGCGGTCTGGATCCTCGTCTTGATAACATCCAACGGGGTGGTGAGTGTACCCGCCAACCCCCCCGCCGCTGCTCCAGTTAGCAACTCTAACGGTATGGACAAGTCACCCGAATTGCCGTTATAGTATATGGCCCACTGCCTAAACTTCTCGTAAAAGGCAAACTGCAATGCGCTGAATGGCAAGTCTCTAAACAAGGTCTCCTTATATCCAAAAGCAAACGTTCTAGGACCTTCAGTGCGGGCTATTGTGGCAACAGCATTGGATAGCCCCTTATAATTATACCCGCATTCTTTGGTGTAAGGGTTGTTATACCTTCCCTGTAGCTGTAGTCTGGTTTTAAGCACTTCCAGTGGCACGTAGAACACACTGCTGGCCAAGTCACCTAATATCCCAGCCATAAAGTAGGATACAGTTTCGTTTACGCCGACATCAATCATCTTTCTCTTGGTGTACTCGTAGGTACCAAAGAATGCCGCAGTGGACGGGAACGATCCAAGGATAGCTGGTGTGTACCCTCCGTATAGTCCTCGGAATAAACCTTCCTCTAGGTAGATAGTGCGATACGCAGGCACCATGTGTTTATACTTTACGTTGAACGGGAATCCCTGTTGTCGGGTCTTGACCGTGTCCAACGAGTGCATGGTGGTGTCTCCAACCATGCCGCCTAGACCTCCGGCTAGCATACAGTGCCAGATCGGCGATAACGCTGCTGGAGGCGCCGTGGATGCCGGAACCGGAGGAGAAGGTAATGTGGAGGTGGGATTGGTTTCAAGGTGGTGGGGGTGGGTTTCTAGGGGAACCGGTATGGCCGACGTAGTCAATAGCTCTGACATAGCGTGTTTATGTGGCAGATGAGGACTACTGGGTGGTTGGATAGGGCAGTAGGTTCTATACAAAAAAAATAACTTGACCAGTAAGAAGGGAACGAGGGAAGGGTGCTATATGATCAGACTCGGCATACGGTTGAGTAGGCGCAGATTACAGAGGTCCCAAATAGCGTATATATATATATATATATGTATGTCTGGAGAAGGAGTGGACGGTGCAGAACGGAACAAGAATGGAACGAGGACAAGCCTATACTGCTAAAGGTAAGATATAACTGCTTATGGGAAGAGCCCTCGGATGAAAAATTTTTCAGTGTACCTGCTTGGATGGGTGATGCCTTGTCGGTTATCTTTTGGTGAAACTTTTTGGCAAGGAAAAAGAGGGCTAGTGTCCTAACTGGCAGATATGGACGCGACTACACACTCAGGAAAATGCTCTATAATAAAGGGTGGTTAATTATAGGGGGAGAGTACCAGTAATAATAACCGTCTTTTTCACCCACCATCTTTGTCCGGGATCTTAACTATGGGAACGACAGTCACTTCTCGAGAATTCCGATTCACTTCCGGGAAGCGGAAAAAAAAGGAATTTTTGTTTTGTCTTTTTTCTTCTCCTCGAGAAATGTCGCAGGAGACATTACGCGACATTACGCGACATTCATTTTTACTCAACCGACACAGTTGTCGCAATCACGTGACTATTTTCCCACTCCTGCTTCCTCTCTCTCTCTCTCTGTTGGTATAAGCCGATGAGGTTGGTTGATTCGGTAGTTTGCACACCACACACCACCCCATATACTAATATGCGATGTTCCCCCGAAACGCGTATCTACTAGGATGTGCCAAACACCTCCGGTTGCCAAAAATCCACCTCACCCGATCATATAAAGTTGTCGCTATCGAATCATCCTGCGATGATTCCTGTGTAGCCCTCCTCGAGAAATACCACCCCGACAAACCACCGGTTATCATAGACCACATCAAGAAAACTCTACCGTCAGCACACATAGGCGGAATCATGCCGGTAGCAGCATACACCTTCCATCTCACCACTATTGCCGATATGGTTTCATCCTTTCTCGCCAAGCACCAGATCTCTGCCACCAACCCGCCAGATTTGCTCTGTGTCACCCGAGGACCAGGCATGGGTGGGTCTTTAAGTTCCAGCACCGAATTCGTAAAGGGCTTGAGTGTCGCATGGAACGTGCCTGTTATAGGAGTCCATCATATGCTTGGGCATTTGCTAACTGCGACTCTACCGAAACGAGAACAGCCAGATTTACCCCCACCACAATATCCATTCTTGAGTTTACTATGCAGCGGGGGCCACACGATGCTAGTGCTACTGAGGTCGTTAACCCAGCACGAGATTATCATCGACGGAATCGACATTGCCGTGGGAGATTCTCTCGACAAGTGTTCGCGGGAGTTGGGGATGTATGGGAACATGCTTGGTAAGGAGTTGGAGAAGTATATAGATCTGTTTAGCGACGACGAGAAGACGGAGTTTTCTAAACTCAATGTTAACAGACGGGACGCTAATGAGTATGGCTTCAGAATGACGCTTCCACTTATCAATAGTCGGCGGAGGGTTGAGGTTAATGACGATTTGTACTTTTCGTTTGCTCTGTTCTTGAGCTCGATACAGGAGTATAAGAAGCAGTATTACGGGAAAGGGAAGTATAAACGGGTGCTGAATGGTGATCCAAACGAAGGCAGGGACCTTGATAGCAAAACCAAACGCATGGTTGCATACATCACTCAGGAAAAGATGTTTGACCATATGATTAATAGAATCAATGTTGCTTTAACCAGACATGGTCTAGGGCGAGACGGAGACGGTAAGTTCGCTGGTGTAAAGGATTTCGTGTGTTCTGGAGGTGTGGCTGCCAACAAGAGACTACGGGAGAAGTTGAGACGGAATCTTAAAACGGACGAGTACCTTGGAGACGAGTTTAGGTTTCATTTCCCTGATGCTGCATTGTGTACTGACAATGCGGTGATGATTGGGGCGGCTGGAATAGAGCTATTTGACAAGTTGAAGTTGAAGACGAAGCTCAGTTTTGCACCCATACCGAAGTGGCCCATGGATGAGTTGTTGAAGGTGGAAGGGTGGGAAAAGGTGAGTGAGGAGGAGTACAGCCGGGTTCGGAAGTTTCAGTAGGAGGATTCCAAGGCAGGGATATTGATGGTGGTTTATTTAAGAGGCTGTGAATGTGGACATAGTCAAGACGACGAAGAGTAGTACAATACTATAACTGGATGGATATTGTATACTTTGGCAAAGAATTTTCCTGAAGGTATTGCATGTGGCACTGTGTAGATAGATTGTGTATAGAGTCATGTAAATAGATCCATGTAACTAGGTACATTACACTTCCCTCTTCCACTACTTCTTACAGAGGCAGGTCCTTCTTATATAACGATTCTTCTTATATATACTACAAATTCACGTTGTTACAACTTGTCTGATAGATCATTATCGCGATGCATACTCTCGACAAACAACTACTCAACAAGCAAAGTACATGCTAACCTCTCCACATATCTATAACCATCCAAACAAGTAATCCCACATTCAATCCTGTTCACTCTCACCCTCATCCTCTTCATCGCTGTCTAGCAAGTCCTCCTCGGGTAACACATCCTCCGTCTCATCCCGGTGCCCCAAAAAACACTCAGTAATCCCATACTCCTCAATCAACCTTCTCCAGGAACCGTAGTCAAGCGTAGACACCATATGGATCGACTTCCTACTGCCGTCCAATCTCACCTCCTCCAATTCCTGCTGACTCACTAACCCAATGCAAGGAACACCACCTTCACCCTCGTACACCCTCAATTTCCCGTCCTTAACTAAAAACGATGTATAGAACCAGTTCTCCACCGACTGGCCAAACGAACGAGGATTAATAAAGAACCTGTACACGTTAATGCCTTCGTGTTCAGCCAACTCCATATCATCACATTTCGTTAGAAAAGTTTCATAAACCATCCTCACCATTTGTGCAGTGGTCTTTTCCTCGTCATTACTTATATCACGAGCCAGAACTGCTTGTGCTGTAGTGGACTTACCGTCACGGACATCGTTTGTACGGACACTAACGACCCGTTTCTTGCGTTCGGTTTCAAGTGGCCCATTAAGAAAATCCACCAGAATAGTCTTGTTACTGATTTGATGGTAAAACACCCCCAATTTCAACCAGTTGGTCTTGTTGAATACAAGCTCTGAACTGCTGCTTACATCTACACCAGTGCCATCCTCGGCTTCATAGTTAGCATCACCACCAGACCCCGCATCCAACCACGCCATATCAGTCACAGCAAATTTCCTCAACCTCAGCACCACGTCCTTAACACTAAGAACACCACCACCACCTTCACCGCCAAACTTCATGTTGCGGGCATTTCTAGCAGCAAAGTCCGACACATCTTTAAACGCTTCCGAGTCCTCCAAGTGCACTTTAGTATCTCTTACCTTGTCACGTTGAATTTCGGCGTACAATCTTGTTAGTTCGTCGATTTTCTGGATCACCATCTCTGACGCAGAGCCATTCTGCGCTGCTTGGAGTTCAGTGCGAAGAGATGAGCGGTAGAGTTCTATGTCCCGTATTCGCTGGGGGAGAGGTACTTTGTGGGTACGTGGTGGTTGATTTGTTTGGTGCTCAGTAGTCATAGAGGAAGTTGCGTTTGAAAGGAGATAATATCAACGAGGTTATATACTGGAGAGGGTATAAGTAGCTATGTATGGGGATATATGTCTCTATTTTACTATATTTATCCCTGCACTTGTGTCTATTTCTTCGATGTAACAGTAAAACCGACGAAAACTACCAAAAGTAACCAAACCACTTTATATATATTCGATCTGATACAAGACAAGGTTTCCAGTGTGTATTCGCGGTGTTGGTGCTGCGATGAGGATTGATGAAAAATACCCGAGGAAGAGCCCAGAACTGGAAAATGCCATCAACAAACAAAGAGTAAGCAAGATGGTTTGGGGATATAGGGAACAAAGAGTAGTATCACGTGGATGCTATAGTGGTGTAATTATCGGTGTGTTTGGGGTGGTGGAGGCCGACGCGTCATAGAGTAGGATGGTGTAGAAGATTAATCGAGACAAATGGTATAGAGGGTTTAGTAATGAGGAAAAGAGAACTAGAAGAGGTTAGGTAAGTTTATTAGTGGGGGGTTTGAAGCTGTTTTGAGGGGGTTTCTGAAGGGGTGTTACATGGTACTCTGTACACAGATGTACTAGGAATGGAGTTGTTAGTACTGTTTAGCATCATTTAGTAGCATCATTGAGTAAAACCAATCAGTGACATTAACAACCACCACCAATCACATCCAACTGAAAACACAAGCACCTTAGCTTCTCTCCACCCCTCTCCATCTCTTCCCACCTAAAGCAAGAAATGTCGCACTTGCGATGGTGCGACATACACGTATATGATTTTCCAACTACTACAAGCCCATCAACTATAAAGCCCATCAACTATAAAGCCCATCAACTATAAAGCCCATCAACTATAAAGCCTATCAACCCCCCCCATGTCGGAAGCCGCTCCCAAACAATCACCCCACAGCATTCATAAACTTCCTCCCCAAGTGGTCAACAAAATCGCCGCTGGTGAAATCGTCCTTACCCCAGCAAATGCCCTCAAGGAACTACTAGAAAACTCCATCGACGCCAAATCCACCACTATAGAAATCCTCGTCAAGGACGCAGGCCTCAAGCTACTCCAAATAACAGACAACGGCCATGGTATCAATCTCGATGACCTACCATTGCTCTGCGAACGGTTTGCTACTTCCAAGATCAGCAAGTTTGAAGACTTGGAAAGTGTTTGCACCTACGGATTCAGAGGTGAGGCTCTCGCTAGCATTTCCCACATCGCCCGAGTGTCGGTCATTACCAAAACTAGAAATACCGCCGTGGCATATAAAGCACACTACTTAAATGGATCAGTATGCGGTAGCAATTTCAAAACTGGTAACGCTACAGTAACCCCCAAGCCCATTGCTGGTAAAGATGGCACCCAGATTATTGTGGAGGACTTGTTCTACAACGTTCCTTCGCGGTGTAAGAGTCTCAAGTCCAAAGGAGAAGAGTATGCGAGGATATTGGACGTGGTGGGGAGGTATGCTCTAGAAGCTGGCCAGGTTAGTTTCAGTTGTAAACGGTTTGGCGATACCGTTCCCCAGGTGAGCACCAGGGCTGGCACGACATTGAAGGAGAGGATCAGAGCAGTGTTTGGCAATGATATAGCGGGTGATTTATTAGACTTTAGTATTAACCACGAGAAGGAGGAAGCTGAGTGTGAGGAAAGCACCAAAACTCGGCTCGGTTTGGTGAGCGTTAGTGGAGCCATAACCAACCCCAATTACAACAACAAGAAGAAGATCCAACCGGTGATATTTATCAACCATCGATTGGTTACATGTGATCCTCTAAAACGGGCAATCTATTCTATTTCCCAAACTTTTCTCCCCAAGGGGAACCACCCGTTCTTCTACATTTCTCTTGAAATTAAACCTAACCATGTAGACGTTAATGTGCATCCCACGAAACGGGAAGTACGGTTTTTGTATGAGGATGAGATTATTGAGAAGATTGTTGGGTGTATTCATGGTGTATTTAGCGAGATTGATACGTCACGCAAGTTTGCTGCACAGATGATTATTAGTAAACGACGTCACCAGGATGAAGAGGATACTCAGATTGACGGGTTGATTACTGGTGAGCAGAAGAAGTATCGCCAGGAGAATAAGTTGATGAGAGTAGACACCACCCAGTCAAAGTTGACATCGTTTTTACGGGCACTGCCTGCTTCCACGTCGTTGTCACGGCCGGTTTCCGTGCTGCTGTCACAACATGTAGGGGAAACCCCGTTGTCACTGAACGTGTCATCGTTTGAATATTCTGAACCGCGGCAAGCTGATGTATTGTCCGTCAGCAGCCAGGGAAGTGTGGTGGCAAGCAAGACGGGAAGTGTGGTGGCAAGCAAGACGGGAAGTGTGGTGGCAAGCAAGACGGGAAGTGTGGTGGCAAGCAAGACGGGAAGTGTGGTGGCAAGCAAGACGGGAAGTGTGGTGGCAAGCAAGACGGGAAGTATGGAGTTGGCAAGCAAATCCGGAAGTACAGAAGTACCAACAACCTCCCAGAGCATGCCCACGATTGAAACAAACCACCACAAGAAAAGAGTCCAGGTTTCTTTGGACTCAATTATAGAACTAAAGAACGAACTAACCGCATCCATACACAAACCATTGACCAATATCTTCAACAACGCCGTGTATATAGGGATAATTGATCCCGTGAAACGGCTCTGTTGCTTCCAGTACGACGTGAAGTTATTTCTCTGCGATTATGCTTCCCTACTCACCGAGTATTACTATCAGGTGTGCCTATACGAATTCTGCAATTACGGAGAGATAAGATTTGACGAGCCGGTGCCGATGGAGGAGATCTTAGCGCCGTTGTACAAAGAGGAGGACGAGAACACAGGCACCGACAAGACGCGGGAATTGGTACCCATGCCTGCGGTTATCGAGAGGATTATCTCCATGAAGGAAATGTACGAGGAGTACTTCCTGATAGTGGTAGACGAGAACAACCAATTAACCTGCCTCCCTATGATAATACCGGGCATTCAACCTGATTATAACAAATTGTCGTACTTCATATACCGACTAGGCACCAAAGTTACTTACGAGGACGAGAAAGAGTGCTTGTATGCTATAATGAAGCAGATTGCTTTGTTTTACCTTCCAGAAGCTACCGAAGACGAAACTGTACGTGGAGAGTTGGAGAACGACATGGAAAATGTGCTATTTCCAGAAATGAAAAAGATGTTTTTGGCGCCAAAGAGTTTGAGCAACGATATCGTCCAGATAGCTGACTTGCCAGGGTTGTATAGAGTGTTTGAGAGGTGTTGAATATGTAGGGTTGGCTGATTTTACATTCATCCCACCGCTCTACTTAATAGAGTTTCCTGATTGGCAATTGATAAAAAAAGCAGCATAATTACGCGCGGTATATATCTCCCCCACTTAGACTCAGAGTTCCCCAGAAAGTAAACCCACCAGCTGGGCAAGCCCCAGGTGATCATATATATACAGAGTTGGTTGGGTATATACACGTGACTTTCCCCGGAACTCCTCACCAAAATTGAGCAAAGTACACGTGATTACATTCCCTCGGGCGGCGATAAATACGAGCAGTATACGAACTGTCGCACAGGGACGCATGTGAGTATTTTTTGCAGTAATCCACTAAGGATACCACTACAAATGACACCAAGCATGTGAATATACATCCCACCCATGAATAACCTGATATACATAACTATAAGTAGTAAAATCACGGGGGTATAGTTCTCTATCTCGATTTCCAGTTTGGATTTATATTGTTAGTGTAAACACTTATTCCCTAAACCGGTAAAAAACTACGACGGAGGGGAAAAAAAAAATAGTGACACCAACATCCCACTATAACCACGAATATACAAAAGCATATTATTCTTGATATAATTGTGAGGATTTGTATCAGGAAAGAAGGTATAAGGAGTGGGAATTAGACTGACTCGTGAATTCTTCTTTAGGATCCACATTTACAGACATTCAGTACCTTTAGCAGTGTTTTTTTTTCAAGTTATATCTCGACTACACTATTGATTCATTCTTATATTGAAAGAATCATTATTTTGAGGTTATCAGACGGATAGACGGTTATTATTTCGAGGTTATCACACGGTTAGACGGTCACTCCGAAGTTATCACACAGTTAGACGGTCATTCATTCAGAAGTTACTCGACTCTTTCCCACTTGCTCACATTACCCGCCCGACCACACAGAACCCCACCATGACCCCCATAAACGAGAAGTACTCACGGACACTCACCTTTAACTGCTTCCCCAGGAACGTGCTCCAGTTCCAGGAGTCCCAGGACTTTTTCCAGCAGTTGATATTTGTTGACTACCAGCTCCAACTTCTCATTCAAACCGAACTTGACGGAGACGAATTAACCCCAATCAACGATATCAGTTCCAAGGCCACATCCGCGGCTCATAAGAAACTAGAAGAACTAACCAACTACATCCAGTCGCTAGTGTTAAACTACGAGAATGCTAATAAGCAGTTTGATGAAGTGTTATACTTTGTCGTCTTACTGGCACAGTTAAACTTCTTGACCGGCAACTTGGGGGAAATGACCAAGATTTTGAACTCGCTCAAGATTGACGTCAACATCAAGGAACTCGGCGTGGACACCAAAGTACAAGTTGAGTTTATTGACTATTTAAAGTGTAGGTATTATGTGTTATTGGGACTCACCAATAGCACCAATGGGATGGTGGTGTGGAAAGACTACCTAGCCAACTTTGAGATCTCCTTCTCCAAGTCGCAAGTAGCTGCCAACCACTGGCTAGACCTCTTGCAACTGAAACTTGCCCAGGCCATGACCCACGGTGGTTCAATAGCTGTGTCTTTTGCTGAAGATATAGAAACGTTGTCGTTTTATAGCCGCAACAAAGTTGCAGTTATTGGCTTGTGTAGTTTCTTGTTACGTCCAGAAAACTCAGCGTTGGTTAATGATACGTTCAAGCAAGATTTCTCGCTGTATGTGGACCGGGATGTTGTTTCGAGTATTGACAAGCGGTCTTCGTTTCCTGATGCTTCTTCATCAGATGCCCAGCTTAATAGCTACATTAACAACATATACGAGTCGTTGAGCTATGTGCCGTATAATCTTTCCATTCTCCCACCGGCATTGTCAAAGCGGTTTCTTGTTGATGCCACTTCTAAAACATACCAGTCGAAAGTGGTTTTGTCCAACTTGATTTATACATTGATTGATCTTAACGAGTACGATGAGGCTTTATCCACGTTCAAGACGTATGTGGAGTATGTGGAGAAGGATGAGGAGTTCCACGGTGGTGAAATCGATGATATATTGTCAGTTATCGATACTTATAGTACTTGTATTATCCATTTTAATCTCTTAAAGGCAAACCGGGGAAGTAGTGATGGCAAGCCCAGGTTTGTATATGCTGATGACGCGTTGATTATGAGGAGCTTGAAGGAATTTGTCGCCAAGTTGACGTACTATTTGGGGAAATTACAACTGTATGTTGATTTGAAGTATGACGACGAGGATGGTGATGGCGGTAGTGACAACCCCTTATCGTTCCTCTTTCGTAAATACAACCCTGCGGTTCTCCAATCGGACAATTCCCAGTTCATTGAGCTCATTTCTAAAGCTTGGTATTCTATCGGCTACTATCATAACTACTTATCAACGTTTGAGTCCACCGACGAGAATACCTTACAGGACAATGTCAAGCAGATCCTCACCAGTTACAAAAACAGTTTAATCATCAACTCCACTGGTAATGTGTTGTACTTGTTCAGTTACGCCATAACTTTAGCCAACTGCCGGTTGTTGAAGCCAGCCATGAAACTTTGCAAGTTCATTCTCAAGAAGTATCCGGAATCGTTCAAAACGTGGAACTTGTTGGTGTTGTTGTTGACATCGTTTGAGACTGATAATGTGGACATTACCAAACCGGCCGGAGATAAAGATGTGCTACTCAACGGACAGGCCGAAACCGGAAACGACATTACTGCAGATGGGACCGCCATGGAGCAGCCGGAACAACTGGAGCAGCCAGAGGCACAGAACGGATCAGCCGCCAAGGTTAAATCGACCGTTCGTGATCCGGAAAAGTTTATCAACAAAGCGTTGAATGTGGTTGGTATATATATTTCCAAGCACGGAGTACAGGAAATAAGCTTAACCACTAGTGAAAAGTATGAGATTCTCCAGTTAAAGTTAACACAGTTGGCAGTATTGGAGTCTATCCACGGCACCAGCTATGTATTGGAGTACCTTTCTGACGTGTTTGTATTGTACAACGAGTTGTTTGACGTGGACTTGGCACCTGAAGGGTTGAAGTTTGTTACTCCACGCGATTCTGCCCGGCAGTTTGGGAGCTCTGACCGGTGGTCCCACCGGCCATCTCTTTTTGATGCTGTACCCAAGCTGGGTGAAAGCAATGGTATAAGGAGAACAAAGCTGCCCATTGAAGCAGCGTCAAGTGTAGTGAGAACCAGTACGAAAAAGTTATCCAAACTTAGTCGGAGGGCCTCAGGAGTGTTTGCCCGACCTACCACTTCGTCTGAAGTGCCTGCAAGTAGAAGCACTAGTCGGAGAACCAAACTGCGCAGTAGTGGCACCAGTACGGCAGATTTTCTTGAACGGAAAATCCTTCAAGACTTGTGGTTATGGAGTAGTAAAGTCTATGTGAGAGCAGGGCTATTAGAAGAGAGTGAACAGTGTATAGTTGAAGCTGAGACGGTGTTGGAACCCAACGTTAAGACGTTTACTGCATTGGGGTACCTCACCAGCAAGCCACGTAAGTTTCTCTCGTTACAGGAGTTTGAGCGGTCATTGGAGATATTGAACCAGGACGACAAGTACAAGTTGAACTACCAGGACTATGGCAATGCGTTGTTGGGGATTGCCAAGTTGATGTTTGTTGATGATGATAAAGAGAGCTCGTTGTTTGTTTCCGAGAAGGATCGGAATGCCGGTCTTATCCGGATGAAGAACTTGTTGGAGAGGCTTTCGTTGTGCTGGCCATATGGGCACAACAGTCCCGAGGTGTGGTTTTACTTGTCGAAGATTTACGAAGAGATTGATGACAAGGTGTTGTTAAGGAAGAGTTTGTGGCGGTGTGTGGATTTGGAGGATTTCCGGCCAGTGAGAGACTTTGATATATGTTCGTATGAGGTGGTGTAGTTTGTTAGTGTTTGTAACTTGTACCGTCTGACGGTTCAGAGTAGATGAATAAACAATGATCTGATATACAGAGGGGTCTAAACTGGGAAGTTTGGCTTGATTCAGAATACAATTGTGGGATGGCTCGGTATGGCTTTAGAGTTATCCTTGGTGGCTGAAAGCACTCACCATCAAGCATTGCTCTAGACTGAACCATCCAGAAGGCTAAACATCCCCTTTCAAATGGATAAATCCCCCCTCCTAACCAACCACCAAGACGTTACCAGTTGGTGGATCAAAAAAAAAAAAAATCACAGACATAAAGAAGTCATCCCCTTCCCATACTACCCTAATCCACCCATCAATTAAAAATCAATGACTGAAGTATTGCCTAAAGAGGTTACGTACTGCGAGATCTGCACCTGGCCTCCAGAATACTGCGAATTCGGAGTTTCGTTGAAAAAGTGCCAAACCTGGCTCCAAGAACACGATCCTTCACTCTACCAGCACCTCTATTCCGATGATGCTCTTGCCAACCAAACATCGTCACTTTCGCTCGAGAAACAAGAAAAGTTGAGTGAGGAGTTGGCCAGGAAGCAGCACAAGGAAGAGTTGAAGCAAGAGCGGGAGTTGCAGAAGAAGTTAAATTCGAAGATTGTCATCAAGAGAATAGAACGGAATAAACGGAAGCACATTATCCTGATTTCTGGGTTGGAGGTGTTTAACTTGGACAGTAAGAAGTTAGCGAAGACGTTTGCGTCTAAGTTTGCCACGGGGGCGTCGGTGACGAAGAATGCCGAGAAGAAGGATGAGATTTTGGTGCAGGGGGATGTTAGTGATGAAGCCAAGGAGTACATTGAGAAGTTGTTGGAGGAGCAAGGGTTGAACGAGGTGAAGGTGGAGCAGATGGATGAGAAGAGTAAGAAGAAGAAGGCTGCGACTGCTGGTGGTGCTGGTGTGGCTAGTTGATTGGTTTGTGTGTGATGTGTGTGGCGTGGCATGGATGCTCACATTAACACTAGAATAAGTGGCCTTGCTGTTGGTTTAGTAAGCCTTCTTGATGGTTCTAATGGGAACCGTATGAGAATAGATTGTCCATAGAATTGTGTAGTTAGTATAAACACTTACAGGAGGGTACTAAATGTGAATAGATAACGTGGACTTGTTTTATAGGTTGTACTATATAATGCAGAAGCCATGATAGTGTGCTATAGTGATTATTTCATTAGTGCGCCATTGATATTGAGGTTACACCGCCTTAAGTAGACTGTTCCAGACAGGTACTAGATTAAACCCCACATACTCTATCTTGGTTCTTCTAGGATAGGTGTAAAGCAATAGCAGTAGGTTGTTTCAGGTAGTCTATTCAAACACATTTATAACAGCCATTCTCGCCTGTGGTTGTTCAGTGTAGGGTTAGATCCACTGGCACAGAATTTTTACAACCACTGGCACAGCACTTTTACAGCCACTGGCACAGAACTTTTACAACCTAATTTACAACCAAATTTACCACTTTACCACTTTACCACCTTCCATACTAACCCCCCCCATTGCAAAACTACCCAATCTCTACTACCCCACTTGGCCAGATAAATAACTACGTAAATGTTACATTGATTACCTAAATAAATATACACATTAATAAACACAACCCACCGTTACCTTGCTGTCCATGTACTGCCATTACACTCAAGTAAGGAGCTTGGATATCGGAACCTTCTCGTCGCTGTTGTGATCACTAGCATGGCTGTTGCCATTATCATGACCATCAGCATTGGTGACAATACTAACATTACCACTAGCACTGGCGCTTTCCTCCCCAGACATTGACGGTCCACTCATGCTAGCCCGTTTCAACACCGCTATGCTGGGCAACTTCACTCCCAGATCTTCCTCCTTGATCCTCAACTGTTCCGATAAGCTTGGCAAGATGGGGGACTTGTCCGGAGACGTCAAGATCTTCAAGTCCGACATTGAAGAGCGCTGACTCCGTGGGGCTGGTGCTTGTTGTGGATGTGGATGTGGTATTGGTGGTGGTAGTATGGAGTTGCTAAAGTCTTCGGATTTAAGAGACTGAACTGCTTTAGCGGCGGTTGACACTGACGAGGTGGTGATGGGAGTCTGGCTCGGCTGCATATGCATTTGCATTTGTTGCTGTTGTTGTTGTTGTTGTTGCTGTTGCTGTTGCTGTTGCTGTTGCTGTTGCTGTTGCTGTTGCTGTTGCTGTTGCTGTTGCTGTTGCTGTTGCTGTTGCTGTTGCTGTTGCTGTTGCTGTTGTTGTTGTTGTTGTTGTTGCATTTGTTGCATTTGTTGCTGCTGTTGCTGTAGTTGTTGTTGTTGCTGATGTACCATCGGTAGTACTGACACCGTCGGCATCGGCATCGAGTGTGGCGATACTTGCGTCTGCTGCACCATTGGTGTCTGTTGCTGCGGTACCGTTGCCACCACCTGCGTTCCTGGCAACGCCGTCAATAGTTGGATCGGCTGCTGGAATTGGATGGGCGGTTGGGTCGGAAGTGTTGACGTGGGTGCATACACTACCGCTCCAGTGTT
Source organism: Intestinozyma alai (assembly GCA_030572135.1). Lineage (NCBI taxonomy): Eukaryota > Fungi > Ascomycota > Pichiomycetes > Serinales > Debaryomycetaceae > Intestinozyma > Intestinozyma alai. The sequence goes on along the minus strand of JAJLZI010000001.1, from coordinate 147,854 downwards.
GGTTAGGATAGCCACTAGCGGGCCGTAAGGTGACTGAACAATCCCGGGTGGAGCAGCAACTGCTTGTGGTGCATTACCGGTGGCGGTGGTTACTTGTTGTAGCTGGGGAATGTACTGTGGTGGTGGTGGAGCCTGTTGTTGTTGTTGTTGCTGCTGTTGTTGCTGCTGTTGCTGCTGTTGCTGCTGTTGCTGTTGTTGCTGTTGTTGCTGTTGTTGCTGTTGTTGCTGTTGTTGCTGTTGTTGCTGCTGTTGCTGCTGTTGTGGTGGTGGTCCCTGTGGTGGAGGAGCAAGTCCGGCCGGGGTCGGCACCGGTACTGACTGTACGAGATGAGGGATGATGGGGATGGCGGCGGTATTTTCCGATACTTGCATAACCGAAACCTGGGGTGCGCCGCCACTCTTGTGCGCCGCCGCCGTTGCCGGAGCAATGGCTGCAGACACCGCAGGAGCAGCTACCGCCGCCTGGGCCGCACCTACATCGTCCTTCTTATTGTACACCTCCAACTTCTCCTGGCGCAAGTTCTGGTTGTACTGGGCCATGCGCAAAGCGTTGCGGGCGTTGTTGTCCAAGTTCAAGTATGCACAGTGGAGCTTGCCCTTGAGGCAGTTCAAGCATGCCGGCAATGTTTCGTCGCACTTGATTCGTCTTTTCTTGCATGTGCCGCAGCCGAGATGGGAATTGCGGTGTTTGCGGCGGGAGTTCTTTTTGCGTCTGTTGGCGGCAGCAGCGGCGGCGGCAGCTGAGGCGGACGGGAACGGCTTTTTAAAGTCCGTGTCGGGCGGTGAGGTTGTGTTTGGGTCGGAGAGGATTGGTTGGTTTAGTATCATTGGTGGCATTGGAGGTGGGGCCGGCATCTGCGGGGGGGCAGTTGCTGCAGCGGTTGCCGTGGTGTATGCACCTGGTTGCGGTAGCTGCGACGGCGGGGCCGACGGCGGATATATGTGCATTAACGGAGTGTGCTGCATGGGTCGTGGCGGTTGCTGCGGGGATGCTGCGGGCATTGTCTTTGTCTTGTCGGGCTTTTTCGGCGGGTCGGGGTTCTTTAGTGCTTTATGGTATATATCCATCATTGAGGAGGTGTTTGTATATGGGGGGGAGGGAGGTATCGGCGCAGGATACGGCGATTATGTATGTTTCGGATGGAGGAGAAGAAGTGGGGGGGAGGGGGCGGAAAGTGTCTGGTACGATAAAGACCACAGAATCAATTACTCCCTGATTATATTATTGGACAAATATGCAAATGCAGACCTCGTAATGGCACTCCAGCACGCAATCTGTCGCTCCTGGAAAATAATAATGGTGGATGTCAAAGAATGGAAAAATAATGCAGACAATTCCCACTTTACTGTCGGTCACTGAAATAAATGGGGCTATTTTGTTTGATACGAATGGTACAATTATACAGGATGGTGACTTACGAAGGCAGGGACGCACTTTAATAATCAGAATAAAATAATTTGGTTGTTACTGGGGTTAGTGGTGGTTGGGTGGTTTTATTATTTTGTTTATTTTGTTTATTTTCTCCTATCTGTGCTATGCAATGTGCGTGGGTGTTTGTGTGCACAGAGTGTGAATAAATGTCGGGGGTTGCGCAGGTGCAGCTTTTTTAAGTCTCCTGGTAAAGGTGTTGTTTGTTCGATAATCTATAGTGGTGGTGGTGATGATGATGATGGTAGTGATGGTAGTGGGGTAGTGCAACTGTTAAGACCGAACAGGGATTGGGTTGGGTTGGGTTGGTCCGTACAGGGTGGTTATAGTAACTACTCGTTCTCTATGAAACAGAGGATGGGTCTGTAGGATGGGTGCTGGGGGAACACTTGATAATAAGGGAGAAAAAAGTGATATCAAAGTTCCCAGATTTTTGTCTGTCAGCTTACAATAATAATAAAAAAAAATGGAGGGTAAGAAAAAAAAATATATCCTGACGGGTGTTTCCTTAAAACTCAAATAAAAACAAGGCGGAATGCATGAACTGATAATATTACACAAAAGCCAGAAAAATTCGAGGTCAAAAAAAAATAGAAACAATTAAAAAATATAATAAAATAGAATGAATACCAAAAAATAAAATCAAGTACAAAGTACAAACCACACAAAAAAAAAATAACTGTACCCTCGAATTTGAATTGTTCATATTTCACCACATGGATTGTTTGGCCCTATAATAGGAAGCAGGTGCACCTGTTCACTTGGTTGCGCTGGTCGTCCGATGGTCGGGAGTCTCCAGCACATCACCCATAGCCTCCCTGCTTTATATTGACATAGGGAGGATGGACCCTGAAAATTCACGGGGAAAAGACGACGCTTCGAACCAGTTGTTGAGGCTGACCGGAATATTAAAAAATATATGTATACGATACACCCAAATGCAACAACTCGTTTTTTTTGTTTTTTTTTCGTTTTTTTTTTTTTTAATGCTCGGTTTTGGTTTTTCCTTCTCTTAAATGCTCAATTACGAGGGTAGCTTTTCAAACCTTCAAATGTATAGAAAGACGACGGCAAACAAAATGAGTTGATACACACCGTGAATAGCACATCACACATAAAGTGAGTTTACGATAATTTGACCAGGATTGGTAACGCTGTTCCCCTTCGCATCCGTGGGTGTTTATAGTGTCGGCCCAGCTGCTCTTGGAGGGGGGGGTGGGGGGATTTTTCATTTCCAGCATTCACAGTGTGCACCCACGAATGGGTTTCCACGATGTAAGGTGATGCACTTTTATGCGAGAGTATAAACAAACTTTATCGGTCCATGATTTTGTGTGATTCCACAGCAAGGATACGAGAACTAGTAAGAAAATCGTCCTGGTTCTGGAACTCCCCGGACGGTTGGTAATAGAAGATTGGGGACAGAAGGAAACAAGAAAAAAAAAACAACACTGGTGTTGCTATTGGTGATGTATTTACGATAATTGGAAAGATAGCGTCAATTCCGAAACAGCCACCACATACAAATATTCACTATAGACGGGAAGAGATAGGAGGGGGCAGTTGGTGGCCCACTCTCTATGGCGCAGCATTTATCTTCAGCTACACCATAAACATCCAGACAAAAGACAAAAGCCTGGCGCACCACGAAGTCCCTCGGCATGGTTCAAGTCTCTCCCTTTAAGTGCACTCTCGTGTATAGCCAGGCGTGGCTACAGCATTAAGCAATTCATATTTTCTTGACCTCCTGTCCAAGGCAAACTGCGTTAATAGCGTTTCAATCACGACCGACCACGTACGAATTTTCTTGGAAAACCAAATTGTGTGAGTCCGTATTACTGGTTTACCATATGATTCAATGTGATTCCGAAAGCTGCACCTTCTATAGTTGTAACAGCAACAGCAGATAAGATCTCCAAGTAGTCCCCCCTTACCATTTGCAACTCTAGACCTGAGATCGGGGAGACCCCAGGGATGTGTATGTGAACCCTCAGCACCATAAACGAAGTCGTTAACTACATCAGACGGAGTTTTTGGGTGCTGGACTATAAAAGTTGGAGAGCAATCTTTGGTTACTACAGGATATGGCACGCTTAACATTAGTTAGCCCATTTTTTTTTGCAGTTTACGCGAGTTTGCAGTATATGAAGACTACGCACATGGGGTTAAAGCCCGCTATAGCTTGGGGACGTAATCTGCCATTTCCTTTCTGTTGTCGTTTTTTTTGCAACAACCGTCAGTACCACAACCCTTGTTATCATGTGTGTGGATGGGGGGGGTCACCAGTGCAACAGAGGTCATTGGGATTAATCTGAAAAAAAAAACAACCATGGTGGCCTTTATGTGTTTGTCGACTTAGGGCGTTCTTAATCAAGACAACAGCTTGCCAAGGAACCTTCACATGGGTCTATTTTAGCGTGAGAAGGGACACCTGTTTCCTGATGATGGTTCCAAAAGAGACCTACACACCATTAGCGTGGATTATGTACATCATCAGTAGTATAAAAAGAGTACGATATCTAGTTAAGCTAGCCACACCAGTTTGCATGACTACTCTACAGTGGGTGATCTTTTCCTGGTGTCGCGTATGTGACAGTCGGGATGGGAGAGTGAGAAAATTGACTCTGTTTCGAGTTATTCTGGACCAGGAGTCAAAAAAATAAAAAAACTGGGGGGTGCATTTACGTACAAGCCGGCTTCAGCTAGTAGGTGCCCTCGGAGCAGCTCCCCTCGGAGTAGCTCGTAGGAATGCCGGGTACGGTTTCAGTCCAGCCACCGGCCGCTTTCCTTCCTAGTAGGGTTTCTACAACCGACGGGAGCGAAATATTATCCTCCCTTGGTATTTTCTCCAACAAATACGGTCCTTATTTTCCTCCCACAGGCACTGCTTGCAGCAAACGTTTCCCAAACCAGTGCTGCATGAAAACAAAACAAAACAAAAAATAACCCCCACCACAACCGGAAGTCAACCACCAGAGCACAAGGGTTGACTTCGTAGAGATCCCGCCATATATATTCCTGTTCCTGTAGCCAACCCGTGAAATCATGTAATACATCATCAGGCCGAAGAAGGTCTTGGGCAGTATAATGGTTGTTGTTTTGTCGTTGTGGTTGTTTTGTACCACTTAACAATCCATAGTTTGTTGGCCTGTTTGTTTTGGCTTCTCTAGTTGTTCATTATGGGATTGTTGATGCGAGGTACAGAAAATATAAAAGAAAATTTTTTTTCTTTTGCTTCCTCCTGCACGATTCCGTTTCAAGTGCAAAAAAACTGCACATATACAATCCCGATTTGGAATGCCTCTTTGTTATCAATAGACAAGTGATGGGCATTTGTATGCCTGAACAAACCCATGGAAACAAGCATCACCCATTGATGCTCAAAAAGGGTAAATAGTATACGGAGCGCTTCTCCTCATTAGCATGGCTATCAAGGCGCAGTCTGTAAGGCGATTTCAACAATGACCTGATTGTGAATTTCAGGTACGATAAACCGTGTCTTTATCGTATTTGTCTGTCAGGCATCTTGCACGGTTTTCTGTATGCCTCCATCGGGATATTCTCATACCTGACTTAGCGAGTGACAATGGGAACCTGCTTAACCCGGATTGTTTGATCCTGCCGCAACAACTTCCACGGGGCGGGGGAGAGGGAGATGGAGAGTTGCTGTGCAGTCACAAAAGCTGGTTTTTATTCTCTTGACAGGATAGATTGGTTATGATAATTCTAACCAGAGAGACATGATCTATGGGGGGGGTTCTGTGTAGATCTGATTGCGAACCTCGGTTGTGCTGCTGGGCCTATTTCCATGTACTGCTGGGTCTATTTCCCTGTGCTGCGCTGCGGCGTACGATATTCCTTAGACACTGTGTTGCTGCTCCCCACATGTCTCCACTGGTATACTAAACAAAAATGAGTGAGAAAAGAAAAAAAATTATTTCCAACAAAAGTCATTTCTCTAAACTGAAAAGTTCCCCTGAAGATAAAAAATATTTATGCATATAACAATCCGGTGTGTGTTTTCTTTTTTTCTTTTTTTTTTTTTTGGAGGGGGGCCAAACACAATCTTCACTTACGACTACCCGGAAGTCGAACAACCACTAAACCGGGAGAAAACTGCAAACTGCAAACTTGCAAAAATAAGCGTGGTTGTTTTCACATGTCAATAATATCTGCACAGAAATAAAAAAATTCGTAGTGACCGACAAGATGGCTCAAATAAGATTGTTCGTAAACCATTATACTGGGAATGACTTCATGCAATCATCCATCACCTGTGTCAGTAATTATCTAAGGAAGAAGGTCATTCATTTCACATTATTTCCTCCACTGTTTATTTTTCAGACCTTTTGCATGTTGGAGATTTTTTTTTTTCCTGCGTGTGTGCGAAAGTACATGAACGTAATTATACGTAGTCGTATTTCTTTTTTTTTTCTTTTCTTTTACTAGCGTTAATGCAGGGGCGAACCGTAAAGAGGAACTCGAAACCCGAGAATGCATAGTTTAGTTTATTTGGAGGTGCGTTTTTTTTTGTATTTTTTTTTGTTCCCGGTTTTCTTTTTTGTTCCGGTTTTTTTTTTTTTTTTTTACTCCTCATCTCGATGCTCTGGCAACGCCGGATCTCTCATGCAGAGCCAAGTTATAATAATTGCAGCCGAAACGAATCAATAATGTCAACAAGATAAACAATATCCCCATTTCCTACTCCCAGCCAATCATGTCAACCTCCACAGATATAAGCGCTTCGGCGGAATTACCGGAAATCGCCCAGATATCATTGGACGATCCTGAACAACCACCACCCGCAACTTCCCAACCACCCAAAAAATCAACCAAGAAAAGAAAGCCACAGACGGCCGAGGAATACGCCCACCAACTTGAACTATGGCAACAGACAGGACCAACCATTAACCACAACACCTGGCTCTTTGAAGACGTGTCTAGCTTGGACTCCAGTAAAAAGATCGACCGGGTAAAGATCTTGCATGCCTGTGAACGAGCATACTATATACGCGATTGGAGCAAGTGTTTGGAAATGGTCAAGGTAGGTGAAGATTTATTTGGGGTGGATTTAGATGAAGTCGGCCAGCAGATGAAGGAAGGGTTGGCGAAGGAGAGAGTGAGAGTTAGGAAAAGTGCCAAGTTGGAAAGACACGTGGTTGATTTGTATAATATTAAACAGCGATGCATGCAAATGATGAACGAGTGTGTATAGTAGTGTATAAGCACCAGTAGAAACATATTTACTGTAGTTAACAATTCGTAACACCAATGGCTGTGTCGGGCTTTCTCGCAGCGAAAAACCAACCCACCACCAAACCACTATACAAGGTAGGAGAGACTGATGTGCCAGTTAATCCTGTTTTATCCAAACCCGTAACTCTACCGAACTAACCATTCTCTTCTTGTATACTGTCTCACCCTCAACCCCAACCCCATTTTCACCTATTTTGTCGGCCTGCTCCCCCACTTCAAACTCATCTAGCACCTGGACGCTTCCCGTCAATACATCCACTTTATACCTCTCCATCAACAGCAATCCGACACCCAAAGTCTTCTCTATGCTCCTTCCCATGCCCCTAATAGTGATATATTTCACTTTCTTATACTGGGAGTTGTGGAACTTATTTACCCCAGAGCCCTTTTCGAATTTCGCCAACATTTTGTGGATTCGCTTAACCGCAGAGACATACGGAGTCGACGACTTTACAAGAAAAGTAGAGTTTGCTTGGGTTTCTGTGAGAGATTTGAGATTGGGGGAATGTTTTATATGTTTACCCTGTATTCGCTTGGACATTGTAGGGGATTTTTTTTACTAGCTCAGCTATAGCATGAGAGTGTTCACCATCTATGCTACACTGTCAATTAGACTTGTCATTCACCGCGATGGAGCAAGGAGGGATTTTTTTTTTGGTTCTCCATGTCGTGTAGTAACATAAAGTCTTTTATTAGTGTCAGGGACACGACGAGTTCCTTCTCCGTACAATCTCTGTATTTCTGACTTCGGAGGACTCGGTGGTTGGTATTAAATCTTCGTAATGCCTATATTCCAGCTCTATAGCGGATCTATGGAAACTGGTACTTATCTGAGATAGATATGAACCATGCAGTTCAAGTCTAAAAGACTTTCTGAATTATTGTAAAAAAACTCAATCTATTATATTCAGTTATTTACTCAAATATGCTTGAGTAAAAAGATTATACAAATTTACTTATTATAGGAGATTTGGCCCATTTTATATACTAGTCCTTAAGTCTCTTAATCTCCTGTTTCTCTTTAATCGCTAATTTAATAGTCACAGTAATAATTTACCATAATAATTTATTTAGAGTCGTTTCCAATTACTTCTCGGAACACAACTTGGCTTCTCCAATGTCGCGTTAATCTTTAAATTGTCGGAAATGTCTGTTAAGATATTCCTACGCGACACTCCGCCAGTCGCCAAAAACCAACAAAGTCTACGCGAATCCAGTGGTTGCCATTTCAGTATATATATATTCCCAACCGGATCGTTCCTAGTCCAGCATTCGAGTGGATTGATATATTCGATCTTGATAGTGTGGGTATAGTTGTTTTGCTTGGTTGTAGATTCATTCCTGTACAGGCATATTTCTGGTGTACCCTTATCAATAGATAAAAAGAAGAAAACGTCACTACGCGTCATGCTTAGAAAGAGGACTTTTACCGAGGCTGTATCTCCAACAAACCAATGGACTCTGTATCCGTCGCCGTATCCACCGGCACATCCCTCTTCGGATAGGAAAAAGTTCCAGAAACACAAAATCCACACTGAGGCCCATGTTCACACTATTCGCATGATGTTGGATGCACAGTTGGAACTACAAAGGCAAGAGAAAACGGCAAAGGCTGGTGACACTGTAGACGAAAAGAAGCAAGCTGAAAACGAATCAAATTCCGGATACTACCAACGTCCGTACTGGTGATGTGCCAGAAAATATGTTTAGTTAGGTTAAGTATGGGGACGTGTTTCAAGATGTACCGTCACCTTTTTCTCAGAAATCGGTGTATTTGACTGCAATGGAAAAAGGAGAAAGTACGTGGTGTTACGATAAGCTACAAGTGATGATTTCTGTATTTATATGGGAGGGGTTTTTCTGGGATTAGTCTAACCATGGTGGACATTAAGGCCTGGGAACAGTGCCCCCTCTGCTTCAAGGAGCATTCTCCAGGCTGTTTTTCTAGTGAGTGTACTGGATCACCGCCGTTTTTTGGCTATATGTAGCCATAAAGTCACACAAGGGAAAGGTGAAGTCAATAGAAAGGGAAAGGTGAAGTCAATAGAAAGGGAAAGGTGAAGTCAATAGAAAGGGAAAGGTGAAGTCAATAGAAAGGGAAATATGGTAAGTAAGGTAATATAACAAGGAAATACACACTACCAAACAATGCCCCCACCGAAACAATGCACCCATCCTCCAGCACAGCCTGGAATAAGCCCAGAACAAGCCTCCCATTGGACTTGTATACTGGTCCGATAGTACAAAAAAAAACAAAAAAAACCTCCTACCAAAATTTCACTTCTCCTCCATCATTGGTTACTAACTTAACCGGCTAACACCCACGATTGGGATTTGGGGGTTTTTTTTAATTTCCCAGCTCCTACTTCTTCTGGTGGATCCTCCTTTGTCTAGCTTGTCAAGAGAGGAATACTATTTTCCAGTTAAAGTTCGAAATGGCACTGCGTGTTTTACGGTGTGTTCCTCACTTTCGAGGGTGTACCAAGAACCATCGTCACCTGGCAATATTTCTTGGTGTGACAAAAGCAAGAACCCTTCACTGTACACCGGTGCAGCATTTCAATCCAATTGTGGAAAATTTTGTGCAAGAACTATCGGAAGGTGGGGATGAGGGTGATGGGAAAAACAAAAAGAACAAGGGGAGTGACGATAAGCCAGAGTCTGGGTTTGACAAGTTCAAGTCGTTTCTTTTCAAGTGTCTTGAAACAATTGGAATCACAATATCCTCGGTGGGGATTCTTGGTCTCGCGGGATATGCGTACCACAAACTCTATAATGAACATGTGCTTTCCAAGATGAACCAGGCGTTTGAAAACGGGGACCCTGCAGCCCAGTTGAAGATGCATAAGCGTACTCGTAATGTTGCTGATGAGGACGTTGATGAATTTTGGGTTGAACGCCCACAGCAGAAATTGTTGGATGGCATTATCTCGGGAGAGATCACTGGTCGGTACTTCCTTATGATTGGGGAAAAGGGCACTGGCAAAACGTCGTTGATTCTTGAATCGATGAAAAAGGTCAATGGGTTTAACGTTAGTATATTTGATGCCCACGCCGACCCGGAGATATTCCGGCTTCGACTCGGAAGAGCGCTCAACTTCACCTTTAGTGAGGACTACATTGGGTCGTTATTCTCGATTCGAGGACCACGGGACACCACTGCGTTATTGGACATTGAACGGGCCTTTTGTAAGTTGGAGGAGTTGGCGATTAAGCGGGTGGCACAAACCGGAAGACCTTTGGTGATGATTATCAACAACGTCCATTTGATCAAGGACACCGAGGAAGGGGCCAAGTTGATGGAGTTGCTCCAGCAAAAGGCAGAATCGTTGAGTGGGTCAGGGTTGTTAACCATGATATTCAACAGCGACGACTACTGGGCGTATGAAAAGTTGAAACAGTTGGGGACAAGGCTAGAAGTGATTAACGTGCGTGATATGAACCGGGCTGAAACCGTGAATGCGTTGAAGTATATTCGACACCGGTTCTTCCCGCTGCGGGAACACGCGCTATCGGACGACATGTGCCATGTGGTGTACGATTTGATTGGCGGTAGACCTCAGCACATTACCCAAGTTGCTCGCCATGGTGATATTCTCAAGGCGTGCCACGAGATTATTGATCGGGAAAAGACGTGGTTCCTAAACCAGTGCGCGTTGTTGGGTAACGACATGGATGACGACGTTATGGATAGCGGTAAGTTTGCTCTGAGTGCCATGCTATTGATGCGGGAGTTTGTGGAGATGGACCGCAAGCGGATGAACACCTTGATCACCGGAGGTAGCGACCAGATACCCAACCATTCCCAGTACCGCGACCACCACTTACCGGAATTGCCTCTCTGGAGGTCCCGGCAGATAATGACACGGGCCGATTTTATTCAGGAGTACGATAATTTGAATATATTCACCATCGACTCCGAATCCCGGGTTCGGGCCGACTCGGTCCCCATGATGAGGGCATTCCACGAGATTGCGTCTCAGCCGCACTTTGACCAGTTGTTGGAGGACACTATCAATAGGGTTGCTGATATAGAAGCCTTGGAAAGAACGAGAGAAGTTGTCCTTAAGGATTTGAATTTGGGCAGCCAGTACCAAGTGGTGAATGAGAAGAACCGGTCCACGTGGGGGTTGGTGAAATCACCCAAGCAGGCCGACCTTCATGGCGATTTTGAAGAGTTTAATAAAGAGGAAGCTCTACAGGTTAATGAGGAGGAGGATGAGGATGATTTGTATTTGGAAGAAATCAACAGAAAGGATTCCAAAAAGTGGTGGAAGCGAAGAATGCAAAAGTTTGACCAGTTGTACTTGCCGGCGAGTTATGGCGAAGACGAGGCAGGAAAGAATGGAAAGAGTTAGAGAGTGTAGACCTGATTAGAAATAGACAAGCTGGTGCTTATTGCCCTGGCAGAATAATACTGCATAACAAAATCGTAAATCCTTCTGTGACAAAAGCCAGGTAATAATAGAACATTTACTAGTGAATGTTTGGCCTGCAAAAGGTGATAATAGACCCCAACCCTCACCATTCTTTCTTGAAGGTGACCAAAGCCGTACACTCACCCCATCCAGAATGAGTCAGCATAACTGTTTTTTTTATATTTAAAAAAAACCTTCCCAGATATCTCTCCTTCTCTTCCCTTTTAGTACAAGCAAATTCTACTGGTAACGATATACAAATGACGATTAAACCTCTCAACTCAGTGTACGTCTCCACGCGCGAAACGGCAGAGCTAATCATCAATAAGTATGATAACTTTCTTTTTGACTGCGATGGGGTCATTTGGCTAGATGAAAAGTTGATTCCCGGCACATACCGGTTCTTAGCCTACCTTGTGGCCCACAATAAAAAGTTCACCTTTGTCACCAATAACTCTTCTAAATCTCGTAACACGTATGTAGAAAAGTTTGCTAGATTGGGGGTCCCCAATATCAGCAAACACGATGTGTATCCCACTTGTTATTCTCTGGCCATGGAATTAAAGAAACTAGGCATTCCCACAGGGTCCAAAATCTGGGTATTGGGGGACCACGGGATCGAAGAGGAGTTGGCGGAAATGGGATATGTGTCTGTTGGTGGTAGCGACCCTCGCTTAAATAGCGGCTGGGACGAAAAGAATCCGCTCTTGGTAGTTGATCCCGAAGTTAGAGCCGTGGTGGTTGGTTCAACCAAGGAGTTTAACTATATGCGGATAGCCACCACGTTGCAGTATCTCTTGTGTAAGAATAAGTCGATTCCCTTTATCGGAGCAAACATTGATCGCACCTACCCGGGTCCGGAAGGGTTGATCCTACCAGCTGGTGGTAGTGTAGTGAACTACATGGCATATACTGCCAATCGTGATTTTATCGACGCTGGTAAACCTAGTAGAGAATTCTTAAATATCATACTAGAAGACCAGGGCTTTGATAAGAGTAAGACATTGATGGTGGGTGACACCTTGTATACCGACATCAAGTTTGGCAATGACGGTGAGTTGGGTGATGGCCACGGTTCAATGTTGGTGCTTTCGGGTGGGACAAAGTATGGTGATTTAACCACATTGCTTGAGAAGGACTCCGTAGATGCAGAGACGCAGAGTTTAGTGCCGCTGTTTTACATTGAGTCGTTGGGAAAGTTGATAGAGTTATTAGATTTGGAGGTGTGAGTTGGAGGTGTGAGTTGGAGGTGTGAGTTGGAGGTGTGAGTTGGAGGTGTGAGTTGGAGGTGTGAGTTGGAGGTGTGAGTTGGAGGTGTGAGTTGGAGGTGTGAGTTAAGAGGTATTATGTAACCGAGGTTTATAAAACAGCATAGAATGTCTAGCAATTAATACAGACTTGAGTAGACATAGCTTATTTACGTCTGTCTTTGCACCCTCCTTCTTCAAAATCTCCCCGACTTTACCCCACCACCTCTTATCCCATTGTCTTTGGGTTACCCAGGTAGCCAAAGTTAGCCCAGGTAGCCATAGTTAGCCCAGTAAGCCCCAAAAGAGTCCAGTAAGGCGCGCGACATTTTGCGACATTTTATCACTCAGAATGTCGCACTCTATCCCCAGTGGAACCACCCCACCACCACCCACACGAGTAATAACCAAGTCCACCAGTTAACCTATAGCGGTAACCAGAATAACAACCCTGCCTTGATTAAGTACCTGTTTAGTGTAATGTTAAACTTCTCCGGTCAAACCAAGAAACGGGTCGTTAATCTCGGAAATCGTAAATCCCCCATTGCCGGAGGTCGGTTCCTTGAACAATCCCGGTTACAAAGACAAGAACGAGAACTACACCGTAAACGAGAACAGTCTGCATTGGTATTGCAGTCCTATATCCGTCGGTACTTGGACTTGACGCGTCATGCAGACACCCTTGCTGAAGATTGGTACTTGCTGTCTGGTTCACTTGAGGAACCCGGTTGGACAAAGTGGCTCTATCAATTCCTATTCTTGGCCAAGTGGTTTATACCTCGGCTGCTGCAGGAAACAGCACATAGATACTTGTCGCTATTCTATTCGCATGTTGGCACATCATTGTGGAGTATACCGGAGCACCTATACAAATCCCTAGCTGCAGCATTAACCAACTTGATTCGTGTGTACACACAACCCCATCAGGGATTATACCTCCATGACCGAGTTCCAGTTATAGACCAGCTATTCAGGTGCTGTCAAGCGCTTATAAATAGAAACCGTCACCACCATTGGTGGCTGGATATACCCAAGCTAACTCTATACTTTGCCCAGTGCATTGTCCACTATGACTTGTCCGCGGAAACCAAATCGGGAATTCTCGATCTTATATACGAGGTGAATGCACAGGACTCGTTCACGAACTTTATACGCGTGTTAACGTTGCCGGTGTATAACCAAACCAATGCTGCTTACTGTCGTATACTTAAGCAAACCATTCCTGCCCACCAGGAACAGCTACTGCAGTTCGGCAATAAGCAGTTGATAACTATGGTGGCGAATTTTCTAGTCGTGCATGGAGGCGACGCATACGACGAAGGCGACTATGCGGTGGTGTCGGCATTGCTTTGGTACGTAAACAGCACCGCACAAGTCGAAGAAGAAGATGATGAGGACACTGACGCCAAATATGGTAGCGCGGTAAAGAATATAGTTTATATCGATAAATCCACCTACGCCAACGTGGAGAAACTATACACGGCGTCCTTTATCAAGGGAGCTATACACTTACTAATTGATGGTGATAGCACGCAACAAAAGCGGGCGTTGACAACCATGTTCACGCTTATAACGTTGTGCCCGCCACTAAAAGGTAAGATTTGTATGTGGATATCGATCATACCCAACTGCTACCATCGGTTCTTCGACAGCATTAGAGCCAGTGGGTTGTTTTCGTTGTTTATCGCCCACCCGGAGCAGGATTACATCAAGCAGGAACAATTACATAACCAGTACACCCAAATGGAACCAGGAGCCATTGAATCCTTCTGGAATGTACTATTTCTTTTCCAGGAGCTGTACTCGTACTGGCTTATTGTATCCAATGACTTGGAGAGTTTTGATGACGACAAGCTCACTTTGGCTGAGATTAAACAGTTTATGGTATTTCTCCGTCTGCTCTGTTTAACGTTGATTTTCAATGCCAATGTTGCACCCCAGCACGAACGGTTGAAGACGGTGTCTATTTCCTTGTTGAACCAGTTGTATCTAAAGAACTTGCGGTTGCGGTTTTTGGCGAGAGATTTCTGGGTACCACGAGAGTTGAAGTTTGATGTCGACCAGTTGTTGAGGTTGGTGGCGGAAGACGAAGAACGAAGGGTGGCAGAGCAAGGGATGGACGAGGAGGAACTAGAGCTCAGTCGTGTTATGAGAAGGACGTCATCGTCGGCACCACCAACAGCACCCAATCCCACAACACCCAATCCCACAACAACTAACGATACTATAGCAAAAGTGGAAGTACTCAAAAGTGCCCCATTTTTCATCGCATTCAAAGACAGGGTACGGATCTTCCAAACGTTAATTGAACTAGACCGGGCACGGATCAATGACAACGACTGGCTTATGTTCTCGTATAGTTCCAACCAACGGTTATCGGCCGATATCAGACGAGAAAGCCTATTGGCAGATGCGTATGCTGGGTTTGCTAACGCCGGGGTGAATTTCAAGAACCGAATCCAAGTTCTGTTTTATAATGAGTATGGTCCTGAAGTTGGGATTGATGGCGGGGGGATAACTAAAGAGTTCTTAACCAGTGTAGTAAAGGAAGGGTTCAACCCTGACCACGAACTCCACTTGTTCAAAGAGTCATTCAATCATAACCAAATCTACCCGAACGACGATATCTACAAACGGTTAAAGTTGGGAATCGATGCCGACGACCAACAAACCAAGTTGAGGTATTTGCGCTTCCTCGGGATGGTTATCGGTAAATGTTTCTACGAGAATGTGTTGATTGACATTTCGTTTGCGCCGTTCTTCCTTAACAAATGGTGCAATGATAGCATGAAGAACTCCATAAACGATTTGAGCTACTTGGATCACGAGTTGTTTGTCAACCTTATGAAATTGACGAGGATGGATAGCCAAGACTTGGCAAGTTTAGACCTAGCGTTTAATGTTAACGAAAAGGTGGGGGAGCAAACATATATGTTTGATCTTGTTAATAACGGACGCACCACCAAGGTTGATTCGTCAAATATCTTGAACTATATTCATCAGCTCTCCAACTTCAAATTGAACGATTCGCTACGTATACAGACTAGGTATTTCCTCGACGGGTTGTACCTGATGATATCTGCCAGCTGGCTAAGCATGTTTGACTGCTTTGAGTTGCAGATGTTAATTTCCGGGGGCGAAAGCGACGTCAACATTGAAGATTGGAAGCATAATGTTGAGTATGGCGGATACCTCGAAAATGATCTAAGTGTGAAGTTGTTCTGGGAAATTGTTAGTGAGATGACTCCCGACGAGAGGTTCAAGTTGATCAAGTTTGTCACGTCGGTAAGCCGGGCCCCATTGCTTGGGTTTGGGTCGTTGGCACCAAAGTTTGGTATACGGAATTCTGGCCAGGATGTATCTCGGTTGCCTACAGCATCCACCTGCGTCAACTTGTTGAAGTTGCCTGACTACCAGGATAAAGAGACGATGAGAAAGAAGTTGTTGTATGCGATTAACACTGAGGCTGGATTTGATCTTTCCTAGCTGTGGGGGGGGAGGAGGGAAACAATAGTACGGTAGATTAGTTAGAAGGTTATGTATATATATAGTGTGTTGATCTTTATGGTGATGATATATACAGACTACTCCAGACCTGGTGTTAGATATGCAATTGCGAATCCAAAGGTGAGGCCGCTTTCAAATCTCTCTCTAGTAAGGCATTGCCGTACATATAGGTATGGATAAGGTAAAAGTATAAGGAAAAAAAATAAGGTAAAAGGTTATACACAGATAAATACTCTACAGAGGGAGAAGGAACTAAACATGGCAACACGCCTACATCTACGCCCTGACTCTTCTCTTGTTCTTTAACAATACCTTCTGCTTAACCTGTTCAGCTTCAGAATCAGATTCGCTCTCCATCTCTTCATCTTCACTCATCATATCCACTTCCTCCTCTTCCATGGCGTTCTCTCTAGCGGCTTGTCTTTCGGCCTTTCTTCTCAACTCAACGTCTCTCATCTTCAACAACTCTGGGTTGTCCTCAACCAACTTCTTATCAGCAGCCAACTGTTTCTCCTTATTGCCTCTCATTCTATTCTTATAGAACGCCCGTTCTCTTCTCTGTCTGATTTCCTCGACCCGGGACATGGCCTTAAGGGTGGTGGCCACCAAGTCTCTGTTATACCTAACAGGGACGTTTCTTCTAGCAGCAAAGGTTAACGTAGAGTCAACCACCAATTCCTTCCCAGCAGCTTTTCTGAATGCCTTGGTCCATTTCAATTTACGGGGGTTACGACGTTGCTTGAACGCTTTGTGACACTTGGAGCGACAGAATCTAAACTCCTTCGCGTCGTTTCTCACAAACATAATACCGTGCAACGGGTATACCGGAGACGAGCAAAAGTGGCACTGGTATATTCTCATGGTGTTCTATGATTATTTTGGGGTAATGCAAAGGAAGACAAATAAAAAAAAGGGAACTGGACTGAAAATGAATTAAATTTCAAAAATTAACTGTATGTGTAGTCGCTTATCCTATGGAGGTTATCGAATTACCACGGCCTAATACTATCCCTTATTGACGTTAAGGTGTCTGGTTAAATCCTCAAGGTTACTTCTTGTATAGTGTAGACTTCAGTATACTTTTTTTTTTTTATTTTTTTCCTCAAAGGCGATGCGCGAGCATCGGGAGAGAGAAAAAAAATAAAAAAAAAAGGAAAAAGAAAAAAGAAACCAACTCTGTTCACGTGATCAGACAGGAATTTTTTTGGTTGTGGAGAAACGAACGAAAAAAAAAAAAATTTTCTCTTATTGGTAAGTGCTACTAATAGTTAACGTAGCTGGATTGTAGTGGATAAGCAGATTACTGTTACTTTACTGGTGTATAGGTATATTTGGATTGGTATAGTAATACCTCAAAAAAACGTATAAAAAGAGTATCGACAAAGTATCAAAAAAAAGGATAGAAAACATCTCATAATGGCACCTATGCAAGCACCTACTCTACCCATCCCAGGAGAATCAGCACCCATACCCCAGCAACCAGAGTTCCAATACACGGGCCAACTACAAAAAAAACAGGCTCCGGAAGGTTCGGTTGAGTGGTACTTTGATAAAGGATGTGACTGGATGGGTGACCATCCTTGGTTGACTGGTCTTGGATGTTTTGGACTTGCATATTTCGCAGCCGGGTTTGTTAAGTCCAACCAGCCGGGGATAAATGGGAAAGCGTTTATTAAAGGTGGGTTTGGCCAGAAAATGACCGCCAAAGAGGCATTACAAATTCTAAACTTGAAGGAAACCAATTTGTCCAAGTTGAAATTAAAGGAAAATCATAGAAGGTTGATGATGGCCAACCATCCCGATAAAGGTGGTTCTTCGTTATTGGCAACAAAGGTTAATGAAGCAAAGGATTTCTTGGAAAAAAGAGGAGGAATGAAGGCCAAGTGAGGAGTTGAGTAGTTGAGTGAAGAATGGCTGACGTTTAACTGTATATAGAGTAATAGTAGGTAGTATTTCGTGAGCAATATTTATTGTGGAGTTAGAATAAAAGTGTACTTGGACACTAGTTTGTATGATCCCCTCTTTCGTCCTTTCACCCCCTCCTCCCTACCCTATAGTTATCTTAGAGATGATGATATTATGTCAATGATAGGTATCCTGTCGGTAGTATACAGAGCCAATAATGACGGAAGAAAAAATAAAATAAAAAAAATGCCATACCGACAGTTTCATATAGTTAACCTTTTATGGTTTAATAGTATCAACTTTATTTACTTCCAATTCAGGTTCCTTTGTAGTTGTATTCTTTCTCAACAGGCTTACCCTCTGAGATTCCTTAGTCTCATTCTCCTTGGTTTATAAAGTGATCATCACCAACAGTTTAAAGAAATAGGAACAACAAAGAATTCCCCACTGAGACCGACATTCTCGCTAGCACCTGCACCACCAGCACCACCACACACACCACACACACCACACAAAATAATAACTTTCCGAGGGAGTGGATTTTTCCCGTGTAAAAAAAAACCAATATCCATTAACGATAGTTAGTGGCTTGTAATTACCGATTAGAAGTTGTTGATATATTGGTTTTCTCGAGTTATTGTGTAAGTTTGTGGATTTCCCAGTCGGTTTTATAAGTTTGTTGTTTTTCCAGTCGGTTTTATAAGTTTGTTGTTTTCCCAGTCGGTTTTATAAGCTTGTTTCGGTAGTAAGTCCAAACCCAGAAAACGAACAAACCCCACCATGACCACTTATGAAAAGATTGTTAAAGGCGCCACCAAGGTTAAAGTTGCAGCCCCTAAACCCAAGTATATCGAGCCAATTCTAATGGCGACATCAATCGAGCATTCAATGGGCTCGGCAAATTTCAACACCATTATGAAAACCCTACATCATAGATTGTTGGATAGCTCGTGGTCGGTGGTTTACAAGGCGCTAATTGTCATTCATATCATGATTAGAGAAGGCGATAAGGATGTCACTTTGGAGTATTTGGCCTCACGAGCACCGTCGATGCTAAATTTGTCCCAATCGAATATTTCCAAAAATAGCAGTTTCAATAACGACGTTCGGTTCATTATGAAGTACGCCAAGTACCTCCTCCAGAGAGTGAAGCAGTTTGAAGCAACCGGAGTCGACTATGTTAGAGACGAACGCTCGAACAATAGCACCAACCAACGTGGTGGTCGGCTAAGAACACTATCAGTCGAAAAGGGGCTCTTAAGAGAGGTTGAATCAGTCCAAAAGCAAATCGAGGCATTGCTCAAGAATAACTTTATGGAGAACGAGGTTAACAACGACATCGTGTTGACGGCCTTTAGGTTATTGGTGAATGATTTGTTGGCATTGTTCCAGGAATTGAATGAAGGGGTCATCAATATCTTGGAGCACTATTTTGAAATGTCCAAGGTTGATGCCACCCAATCGTTAAAGGTGTACAAGAAGTTTGTAGATCAAACCAAGTTTGTCATTGACTATTTGCGGGTGGCAAAGCATCTTGAGTACGCCACCAAGCTTCATGTCCCGACTATAAAGCATGCACCCACGGCGTTGGCTAGTTCTTTGCAGGAGTATTTGGATGACGCGAACTTTGAAGTAAATAGAAGGCAGTACTTGGCTGAACGGGACCTCAAGGGTAAGGAGCAAGAGCCTCCTAAGAAGCAGTATTTCAGTTCTCCGTCGCCTAGTCGGCAACAGTCTCAGCAGGAGGATCAGCAGAGACAGCAACAGAAAGACCAGATGGTTAATAGGCACCAGTCGTTGATTGTTCAGCAGTCGACGTATAATCCCTGGAGCATGGTGATGGGGGGTCCTGCGGGTGTGCAGGCTCAACAGCTTCAGTTGCAGCAAGCCCAACAAGCCCAGTTACAAGCCCAGGCTCAACAGGCTCAACAGGCTCAACAGGCTCAGCAGGCTCAGTTACAGGCTCAGTTACAGGCTCAGCAAGCTCAGTTACAGGCACAACAATCCCAGCAAGCCCAATTAAAGGTTCAGCAAACGCAGGTTGGGTATCAAATCTCATCCAGTCCTGGTGGGTTAGAGACCATCGCTCAGGCTCAACCATTTCAACCTCAAGTGCAACCAATTGCTACTGCTTATACTGGTGCCGGGTTTGGGGGATATGGACCCCAGATGAACAGCGCAAATCCATTCCTGCAGCAGCAACCACAGCAACCACAGCAACCACAGCAGACCACCAATGGACAACCTTTCGGCTTGGCCAGATCAAACACAAATCCGTTTGCTAGAGCCGCCACCGTAGAACAGCAGCAGCAAAATACTAATCCATTTGGCAATACAAGATTTGCCTCTACTAGTAACACCACGGCGTTGACCTTTAGTAACGGAAGATCTATTTCCACTCCACCAGGTAATGAAACACCCAAACCTATAAATGCTAATGCAACTGGACACAATCCGTTCAAAGTGTCGCAAACTACTCTGGATCTCTTCAACACTGTGTCAGCGCAGCAGCTGCAGCAGCAGCAGCAACCAGGCATTATAAAGAGCCAACCTACTGCGGGTGGGTTAGAGTTGTTGCCCACGATCCCAGTATTTCCCGAAACTCAAAAGCAAGCTCAACAGCAGCAATACTTGCAAAACGCATTCACGGGGATACAACAACAAGCTGCTACATCCCAACAGCAATTGCAGCAGCAGCAGCAACAGCAGTTCCAGCAGCAACAGCAACAGCAGTTCCAGCAGCAACAGCAACAGCAGTTCCAACAGCAACAACAGTTTCAACAACCCTTCCAACAGCAACAACCAGTAGGGCAGTATAATTCCTATGATGGCCCTAGTTTGATTTAGGGTATGGTTGAATTGTTTATTTTGCTCCCTTGACATACAACAGCGATAGTCTGGTAGCCCATTCTTTAAAGTATTTAGCCTTTTGTTACATCTTTTTTTTGTACACTAAATTATAGAAACAGTTGATGTGTATGGTGTTTTCTTTTCGTTCTTATAATGGTTTTGTTAAACACACATATAACACCACCGGTGATTGTAAGTTGGTGGTTTTTGTATACAATTTTGGTTATTATGTGCATGTTATTTATGGCCCAGCAGGATGAATAAGAGCTTCGCGTTATTATTTAGTTAGTTATACACACGATAATCCATCATCAATCTATGCATTGATTGGTCATTCCTATATACTTACAAACAACCCGGGGCTTTAAAAATCTTCATCGGTTTCCCAAAAACCCGGGTTATACCCCTCGGTGACCCGTGCATCTTCCCCATACTCTCGGAGCCATCGAGAAAACCCTCCTTTGAGAACATACACGTGCAATGACGACAAGTACTCGTTCATTTCCGGGTCTGTGACGTCGTTGATGCCTCTTAAGAACTTTAGCGTGGACGATGGGCCTCGTGCTTGCGATAGCATACAGTGGAAAACTACATCGTTCACTTTGTTATCCTTTAGTCGCTGCTGTAATTCCGGTAGCAGGTAATGGAAATTGGCCGCGGGGTAATGATAACACCCGCGGATATGGCCGCCGATATAATCAGAATCACGGACATCGACTACTGCGAATGTCCCGTGTGGAGATGAGCCTTCCAAGAACCACGATCGTAATACGCTGGGTCCTATGAACTTCAAGTCAGATAAGCTATACGTCTTTGCCATAGTGCAGGTGGTTGGGCAAATGCAGAATAAAAAATAATAATCAATTGAGTTGATTCAGTATATGAAATTGTTACTGGGTATAGAAAATTGTCGCTGTGTATAACAAACTGTGCCATTGGGTATACAACTGATATTTGGGCACAGGTTGATAATTTTTGTTGGTGGGGTTTGTTCTGGTAGTTTCGGAGTTTTTTTCGGATCTCGTTAAGGGACAATTATAGTGGGTGATGTAGCCTAGATCAACCGGTTACTCACAGTTGGCTGGTGATGGTGCGGCTTGGTTTGCATCCATAATGGCGGTTTGCATCCATAATGGTGGTTTACACCAAAAGTGATGTGTGGATTTCTCTAGAACGGGGTAAACTACAATTGGTCCCCTGGCGTAGTACATTTATCGTTGTACAGTTGATATCTTTTTGCACCCACGCACAAAAGGCGCAATCCAACCAATTGACTTTATAGTCAAGCCTACCAGAATTGTCGGTGTATATAGAGAATATATCACAATCATACCAGCTTCTCGTGTTGATTTCTCCTAATGTTGATACCTCCTCATGTTGCTTCCTTCTAGTGTTGCTTCCTCCGCATGACACCCTAGGTCGTGCATATAGCCCGTTTGACAGTTTGGTGATACACCAGAATAGCCCCATTGAAACCAAACACACTGCACACAACCTAAACCATTTACTCCCCCCCCCCTCGAAACCTCTGACAAAGGTGTATCACCACTGCGATGCCCTTCTATATAATTAAACACCAATCCTCTACTACAAAACCATCATCTCCATGTGACAATACACCACCACAAACATTTGAGAAAACCACGTGATTTCGGTCCGGATCTCCACGGTGTTGATTTTCCCACCAGCGAATTTTTTTTTTCTTATTATTTTTTGTTTCGGTTCTTGGGGGAGAGAAACCTTAGTCCCCAGAAACACCCAAGGTGTACTAGTCACGAATAGGTGTATTGCCATTATCCTGCCTTCCATCCCCAACCGCGCCCCACCACCGGTACTATGGCTAAACATGGGAATCCAGCAAAAAAAGTTGGTGCGAAAACAAACAAAACGCATACACAGTCTCCTACAGGAGTGCCGCTTCACAAAACATTATCGGTAGACTCCATATCGTCGCTATTCAAAAGAAAACGGCAAAGAAGTCCATCGATAGAGGAAGAAGAAGAAACTGAGAGGGAGGAACACGACAAGTACCACGAAAATGGTGTTGAAGAAGTTGGTGGTGCCCTGCACAAACGTAGAAGGATCAAAACCAAAGAAGAAGAACAGTTTGAAGCTCGGGAACGCGAATTGGATGAAGCATTGCCGGTGGAGTTCAGGAAGTTTAGACCTCGCGGGTATAAATTCAATATCCCCGCCACGGATAAACCCATAAGAATATATGCTGATGGTGTGTTTGATTTGTTTCATTTGGGACACATGAAACAGTTGGAACAGGCAAAGAAATCATTTGACAATGTGGAACTAGTATGTGGTGTGCCTTCCGACATTGAAACCCATAAACGGAAAGGACTTACTGTGTTAACTGATGCGCAGCGGTGCGAAACTTTGAGTCACTGTAAATGGGTCGATGAGGTTATCCCCAATGCTCCATGGTGTGTCACTCCCGGGTTTTTGGCCGAGCACAATATTGATTATGTTGCCCATGATGACTTGCCCTACGCCTCGGCCGATAGCGATGATATCTATAAACCGATTAAGGAAAAGGGTATGTTTTTAACCACGCAAAGAACCGAAGGAATCTCCACCTCCGATATCATCACCAAGATCATTCGTGATTACGACAAGTACTTGATGAGGAACTTTGCTCGTGGTGCCACCAGAAAGGAATTGAATGTGAGTTGGCTTAAGAAGAACGAATTGGAGTTCAGAAAGCACATTAAGGATTTCCAAAGCTACTGGTTGAAGAATAAAGCCAATTTGAATAACGTGTCCCGCGATTTATACTTTGAAATCAGAGAGTTTATGCGGGGGAAACGCTTTGATGTGCAGCAGTACTTGGACACCACGTCTGTTGCCAGCAGTAACAATAATAGCGATTCCGAAGATGGGGGTAGTTCCAGCAAACTCAACTCGCCTTTGAGTGACTTTGCTGCCAAGTATATTGGCAACGCTAATAAAGAATTGAACAACGCCGGCAAAACCATTCTTGCCAACGTCAGAGAGTGGATAACCAGAGATAACGATAGCGATGACGATGAATACGGAGACGACAGTGACGATGAAATAAAGCCAATTCAGATCAAGTCGAGAATAACCAGAAGTGGATCCCGTTCAGAGCCTGCCACTCCGGTAAAGGCAAACAGCGCTATAAAGAGTACCCCCCGGTCCATCCGCAGTAAACCTCATACCCCTAAATCAGCAAAGTAGTGTATATGGTTTAGAAATTTAATTCTGTTGAGTTATTCTATTTTATTTTTTAGCCTTTTTTTGGTTTTGGTTTTGGTTTTGGTTTTGCTATTGGTGATAGCACCTGTAAATATTGTCGGTTTGGCCTATACGAGATAGTAGTTTGCCACCAAAGCCGTCCTTATTCATGTAAATCGTTTCTTGATGGTGTATAATAGATTATTTCTTCTTTACTGACAGTCTTCCCCTCCTCCAAGTATATGTAATTCCTCCCCTATACCAGTCCAGCTTGACAATGAGAGCCAGGGAGAGAGACAGAAAAAAATATATATATACATCTTCACATACAGATATCCATTGTGTACCACCTGGTTTTGTAAATATTTCCGAACCCCCCTGCGTTTCTGTCGTCGTTGCACTTGTCAACAAAAGAAACCTTTTTGCCAGGATGAGCGGGTTAATACAAACACAAACTAATCAGGAAACAAGTGAACCTATTGATGAGCAATCACAAAGGTTAATTGAACACCTCCAAGAGCAATTACGTGCTCAACAGGAGGAACTCTTGTTACAACAACGAGATCTCTTTATCCAAGAATCGGTATCGACGTCGTCGCATACCCAAAATAATGGGTGGGGGTTCACGCATGGTCTTATAGTGGGTCAGTTCAGTGTTCTTTTGGTGATTATTGTATTTGTAAAATTTTTTGTTTTTGCTGAAGGGTCACCACCATCGGCAAAATCGAGTCTCCGTGATGCTAGTGGTGTCCTTGTGAAGCGGGACAAGAAGAAGAATGGCGCTATAGCCGATGATAGTTCGGGTGGTGGTGAAGACGAACGATTATCAAACCAATTGCAGGTTATGTCCATACTTGAAAAAACGTATTACGACGTGGATAACCATGCGCCGGAAACGCTTGATTGGTTTAACGTTCTTGTGGCTCAGACGATATCGCAGTTGCGGACGGAGGCGTTGCTAGCCGATAATATATACCACTCTCTAAATAATTTCTTGGAAACCACCAAGCTCCCCGAGTTCTTGGGGAAGATAAACTTGACTGAAATCGACATTGGCGACGATTTCCCCATATTCTCGAACTGCCGAATCAGGCATAGCAAGGAAGGGTCGGGGCGGCTAGAAGCCAAGATTGACGTTGACTTGTCAGACACATTAACCTTGGGCATTGACACCCAGCTACTTCTAAACCACCCCAGACCGTTGACGGCCGTCTTGCCCGTGGAGTTGTCGGTGTCGATTGTAAGATTTTCCGGCTGTTTGACGGTTTCACTTATAAATACGAACGACCAGGAATTTGTCGATTTAGCCAGCGAAGGGTTTGCAAAGACGTCGAAACTGGGGAAGCCGGCTGCTGCAAAGAGTGGCGGTACTGTAGCCGATCAAGGTGGGCCAGGAAGGCCAAATGATGATAAGCAAGGGACCGGTACGGTGCTTATGTTCTCGTTCTCGCCGGATTACCGACTTGAGTTTGTGGTGAAGTCGTTAATTGGGTCCCGGGCCAAATTACAGGATGTGCCGAAAATATCGACGTTGATTGAGAGCAGGTTGAGAACATGGTTTATCGAGCGGTGCGTGGAGCCGCGGTTCCAGGTGGTTCGATTGCCGTCATTATGGCCCCGGACCAAGAATACTAGAGAGCCAGCAAAGAGTAAGGGCGAGGATGAAATGCCGAAGTAGCTGTACATAGATAATATACATTTCCGTAGAGATGAAGATGTAGCTGTGTAGTTGGGTGGTGTAGGGTCGAGCTGAGTCTAGGTGATAAGGAGTATCACATATTGGTTGAGGGTTGATCCGATAGTTGGGTTCAGATGGTGAGTGTGGATTTTTTTTATAAATTTTTTTGCAACAATTGAAATGGATTCACCAGCACAGTTATTATGCAAACATCGATACAAATACACGTTTCTCACTGGCGTATCTAGAGAGAGCATGTTCGTATAGTGTATGTGATGTGATATATTCACCAATAGGGACGATACTCAATTACGAGTGACGAGATTCTCGGTTTACTGAGGGATATGCACACACATAGCAGTTTATCTTTGCCCAGAGGGGGGGGAATCCGGAGTATCCACTTCTAGGGAACCTATTAATAGTACTTTTGAACAATATCTAATGGGTATAGATGCAATCACGGCACCAGCAAGCAAGTAAAGCAGGAAACTGTATGGAAAATGTTTATATACAAATAACAGATTATTAGGAGGAATGAAAATAGTTTTTCACAGAAAGCGCGTGAGTAGTTTAGTGGTAAAATCCAGCATTCCCATTGCTGGGCCCCGGGTTCGATTCCCGGCTCTCGCAGAGTCTTACTGATTTCATTCTTTTTGCACCCAATTATATTTTTGCTTGAACCACGAAGGGGAGAGGAGGGTGGTTTACTGGAAGTACCCAGGAGGCATTACATGTATGTACGCAGGATACACCAAGTATGAAGGAATCTTCATGATTTCTATTTCGCAGCCACGTCAAAAGAACCACCCCCATGGAAATGACCATTCCCCGTTTGACGTCTCCTCGCCATCCCATCTGATCTAAAGAGAACTCTCCCCCAAAATAGTGTGGGTATTTTTTTTTGTTTTTTCATTGTACAACCTACCCATTCCTCTTCCACCAGAGAATCCTAACCACACACATTTTTCCGATACACCCACTACTAAAGCAAAACCAGTTCACCCAGAAACCACCAACAAACACACCAGCGTAATATAAACAATTGAACAAATGCATTTTGTTGGTTGCTAATAGCCGACGGCGTTAAGCACAAAAAAATCCCAACCCGCATCCACGCTATAAATAACATCACCAAACCTCACCAAACATTACCCAAACATTACCCAAACATTACCCAAACATTACCAACTCCCACCAACCCAGTCCTCGTATTGAGAAGGGGCACAAAAAAAAGGTTGGTTGAGAAGGTTACCAGGTGAAGCAAGTCCCAAGAGTCCACAAAAAAAAAAAAAAAAAAAAAGAAAAACCAGAAAAAAGTTGCTACTCACTCTCATCTCAGTGAACAGATTTTACCCAGCAACGTCAGGTGTTTGGAAGAAGCCCTTACAACCGAGCGACTTATTCACCAAGGCAAGAAGAAGAAGAAGAAGAAAGATAGCGCGTGCAGGCCAATTCGTGTAGTTAGTAAGGTTTTGTATATTCCCGTTGTCAAAAAACTTTTGTATGTGCACCCAGAAGACGCCAGCTCCCAATGGACCCCAATCTCATTCTTAATTGTCTTGCTGGGACGCTCGAAGCATCGCCCGAGGTGCGTACTTCGGCGGAACACCAGCTTCGTGAACTCTCACAAACCACCGGGTTTCTTGGATCGTGCCTCGATATTCTTGTAAGTTCAACCACGCCGCCGCAATTGAAGAAGGCAGCAGCGGTGTACTTCAAAAACCGGGTAGTGCGATTTTGGAAACCCCGTTCAGGAGAAGCCACCATTGACCACGATGAGCGTCCCGTGATCCTCGATAGAATTCTTCCGGTTATGATCCACGTTGACTACAACATCAAGCAACAACTAGTCCCCACATTGAGAACGTTGATTGCGTTTGAATACCCCAAATGGGACGGGCTAGTGGAGAAGACAGCCCAATTGCTCCAGGGAGAAACCAGAGAAGCCGTCTACGTTGGTATGCTATGCTTTGCCGAAATCACCAGAAGGGAGAAGTGGTCATCCAACGCTGACCGCAAAAACTTTGACGCCACCTTCGACCAGGTATTCCCGCATTTGCTAAACATGGGCAACTCGTTGGTTTCAAGTAAAGAAAACCACGAAATCGACGAGTTCTCGGCCGAGATTCTCAAGATGATTTTGAAGGTGTTCAAATTTGTCACCTACTGGGACTTACCGGTGGCGTTGCAAAGCCAGGAAATGATCTTTGCCTGGGGGTCGTTCCACGCTGCCGTTATTAACTTGCCGGCGCCCAGCTATGTGCACAGCTCCACTATGTCCGATGCCGAAAAGTCCATGTTGCAGATATCCAAGTGCTATAAATGGGCCTTTGCCAACATGTACCGCCTATTCACGAGATATGGCCTGAAAAACTTGTCCAAGAAGTTTAGCTACCCGCAGTACCGCAAGGTTTTCTTAGCAGAATTTATTCCCCAGTTCATGACCAACCTATTCACCGTGATTGAACAATTCTGCCAGGGGAAGAAATGGTTGAGCACAACCGCGGTGTACCAACTATTGGAATTTTTGAGTCATTGCGTGGTGGTGAAGCCAACCTGGCTCCTCCTCAAACCCTATTACGAGACGTTAATTGTTCACTTAATCTACCCTCTCTTGTGTCCGCAGGACCAGTTGTTGGAGTTGTTTGACGAGGACCCGGCCGAGTACATTCAGTTGTGCTTCGATCCCAACCAGGAATACAATTCCCCAGAGAGCGCTGCGTTGGCATTACTAGCGACTCTAGTACACAAGCGGTCGCAAACCACCCTCACGCCAATCATCACGTTTATACACCAGCAGTTGAGCAGCTTGCAGGAGCAGCCGGAGAACTTGGACGCGGCCAAAAAGAAAGAAGGCGCCTTGCGCATGTTGGGTGCGATTTCGGGCTACTTGTCATCCATGACCGTGGCCTCGGTTAATTACAAAGACCAGATGGAGCCGTTCATTGACGTGTTTGTTATCCCGTGTCTTTCGTCAAAGTATGAGTTCTTGCAGGCCCGGGCCCTTGATGTGGTGGCGTCATTTGCCGACATTGACTTTAAACAGGAGTCCACCAAGTCGGCCTTATACCACGGAATCTTGAAACATTTCGACGACAATAACAAGCAGGACGTGGGGCTCCCCGTGGTGTTTGAAGGGGCCTTGGCCATCCAGGCGTATATCAGCAATGAAGAGTTTAGACAAGTACTCGCGGGGATTATTCTCCCCACAATGTCAAAGCTATTGGAGCTATCGCACGACATTGACAGCGATGCCATCCTGGCGGTTATGCAGGAGTGCGTGGAAAGTTTTGCCGAACAGTTGCAGCCATTTGGAGTTGACCTAATGACAAAGCTAGTCCTGCAGTTTATGCGTCTTGCGGTGGAGATTAACGACGCCTCCAATGTCGATGTCGATGCTTTGGATGACGGCTTTGACAGCGGCGAAGGCGAAAAAGTCCAGGCGGCGTTGGGGTTTATCAACACGATGATTACGGTTTTGTTATCGTTTGAGAATTCGCGAGAGATCTGCAACAAGTTAGAGGAAATTTTCAGCGAGGTGGTCAACTATGTGTTGGCTAATGACCTTGACGACTTTCTTGCCGAGGTTGGGGAGTTGATCGAGAATGCGTTATTTCTTTCGCGATCAATCTCCCCTATTATGTGGCAGCATTTCCGGTCATTATACATTGCATTTGAGCGAGGGACGGCGCTTTTGTACGTGGAGGAGTTGCTACAATGTTTACAGAATTATTTAATTTATGGCTGCGAAGAGTTGCAGCGTGACCAAGAATTGGCCTCCATGTTCTTTAAGATCTTTGGCATGATTGTGAACTGTGAAGATTTGGCGTACAACGAATTGGTGTACGGACTTGAATTGGCCCAGACGTTTATTCTTGTTATGGAGCACCACGCCAAACCATACATTGGTGACTTTGTCAGCTTTGTTCTTGAGCACTATGCGAACGATACCCAAGAAGGCAGCAGGAGGGTTTCGTTTATGACCAACTCGCATAATGTTCTTATTGCATGTTTAGTTTATGATCCCTCCACCACAATGTCGTTGCTCCAGCAGCAAAACAAGTTGATGCCGTTTTTGCAGAATTGGTTTTGGGGGATTGCCAATTTGAATCGGGTCTACGACTTGAAGTTGTGCACCATGGGGCTATTGAGTCTTGCGTCGATGGAAACGGACGACGTTTCCACGTTGAAGGAGGTTTCCAAGAACTTGATTATTGTGTTGAAGAAATTGCCTTTGGCCATTAAGACTTTGG
The DNA here is from genome assembly GCA_030572135.1 of Intestinozyma alai. Taxonomy (NCBI): domain Eukaryota; kingdom Fungi; phylum Ascomycota; class Pichiomycetes; order Serinales; family Debaryomycetaceae; genus Intestinozyma; species Intestinozyma alai. The sequence goes on along the minus strand of JAJLZI010000001.1, from coordinate 118,107 downwards.
AGAAGAAGAGACAAGATTTTAACGAGTTGGAGTTTGGTGGCGCATTAAGGGACTCATTTAACGACCCCAACCAAATCTTGGTTGGGGAGGTTGATCTTCATGAAGAAGAGTACGATGATGAATTTGGAGAGGCAGAAATCGCCGCAGGAGCGCAGGTGGCTGGAGGCCCCGGTGAAAATGCCCTCACCGGAGGAGGAGACGATCTAGACACAGAAAAGTATATGAACTTCCTAAACAATGAAGATTTGAAACTTAGTGGCCGATTCAACGAAACCGAAGAGGAGTTATACGAGGATCCATTGGTGGCTACGGCCTTGGACAATGTCAATATTTTCGTGACTGTGAAACAGTTTATTGACGGCATCAAAGGGTCGCCCCAGTTTAATTTGATGTTTGGAGACTTGCAAGAAGAGGACCAGAGAGTGATTATTGATATTATGGAAGTTGTGGCTTAACAGAGAGTGTTGCGTGTGTTCATTCACCAGCCTCCCTCACAAAAAAGCCTGCTCAGTATGTTCTCTTACGGGGACATCTCTATGTTTTAGATTATTTTATGGAAGGACTAATTAATTTGATAAGTATTCTTTGTGAATTTTTTCTACAACTACGAGTGTGGGCGTAGCAACATTGGTGCATTCTTTCCAAGCCATTTACGAAGCAAACCTGGTGTTTTTGGGGCGGGTTTCTTTGTCGAGAACAATCGTGGCCGATTAGATGTGAAGTCCGCGCTGCGCTTTTAGTTTACAATAGATTTTCCAAGTATTGCCAGGACCAAGGTTCACCATTTGAAAGTGCAGTACCGTTCTTGTCTGGCCACTGGGAGGAGAGTTGTCACAAGTAGGTGAATCCAGGCGTGCTATTTCCTAGCCATATATATATATGCTCATTATTATTCAACTTCGGAAATGCAAACAAGGTTTCCGTTTTCGGATATACAAAATATAGATTTGTATACAAAATCTGGGCACAGTTGAAGCCAACAAAAGGCTAGGAGTACGAAATATTATTGAACCACAGCCCGCAATAGGCAGACTGTAGTGACATCCGCCCTGTATTCTGTGATACGAAGTTTATCTTTTCGTATGGGCCAGGTTTTTTAGGGTGGGGGGTCAACCTGTTCTGGCCGGGCCTTGGAGGGGGACATATCAAGGTTGCTTGTGGAAGATGACCCAGTAAGTCTTATATGCAGCGTATTTATCCAAACGATTACTGTTGGGCCCTTTAATCATCACACGGGTTCCATGAACACTGGCCCCAAGACCTTCCCTTTCTGGTGACTAGACGAGATCAACTATTTTCTTTTTTCAATACCCACACTTGTGGTGGTATCCAGCTATTTTGGATATTTTGTATCCCCATCCATATTTTCATGCCTGCAAACACGAAAACTACGATATCATCGATATTTTGCAGGAAAATGCCTCTCATCAACACTAGCACTCCTGGTTACATCCATTCAGGATTTCGTGTCCTATAATTATTTAGAGTTGGTTCTACCTTTCTCCTAAATATTATCTTGGTGAGACATTTTATGATTTATTTTGCAATTTATTTTGCAATTTATTTTGCCCATTTCCAACCTCGTAGTTTTATTTTCACGATTAATCCCAACACACCCAGGGAAGATCCATCAAATCCAGATGACATTTTTCGTATTTGCCACTCATCCACATCCAGTTCAGAATACTTATTTGTAAAAGGGCCCATCTATCATGGAAGTACAGTGGTATTATTTAGTCCAGATTGCGAAAAAAAAAATCCACCCCCGCCCTCCCCCCAAGGCGGTAGTCATATTTTTTGGTTATGCAAGTTTAGTTTTTTTTGGTATAACCTTCCATCTCATCTCACGACATTCCTCTAACCCACCACTCACAAACCCCTTATCCATACCCATTCACTATAGAAGAAAACTATAGAAGAAAAAAAAGCCGACAAGAAAAAGCCTTCAAAGATGGTGAAGCGCAAGCATCTTGAAAATGCCTCCGCCAACACAATAGAACGTGGAATGGGTGAACGTGGGCTGCAAAAAAAAAATTACATATTTTCCAATCTAAAATCAATATGGATGAACAATGGGAGGAAAGCATCAAACAATGCCCAACAGCGCAACAAAATATCGCAATTGAACAATGCTATTAGAGCACACAATGGGAATTTCTCGCCACATGGGTGAGTCTTAACGACGTTTCCTTGATACACACTCAAATGTAAGTATAGACATTAAAAGCCAAAAAAAAGGGTTAGAGATCACCCACGTTCACTTTACGCGAGTTTATAATTGCAGGATTATGAAGGATAATCCTGGGATAAAAACCACGCCTCTCGCTGTCTTTATCTTTATTTTTGGTATTTACTCATACGACTGTCTGTTCTTCTTCTTCTTCCTCCTCCTCCTCCCTTCTTCACCCACACGATGAATCGGTTCTTTCTAGTCACACTCGGGTTACTCTCGTACACTGTAGCATTAAACATCATAGTGACCTCCACCGATAGCTGGGTATCCAAGAATGTGCGAATGCTCTACTCTCACTTGAAACAAAACCCCAGCCACCAAGTCATACTCATTGCTCCGTTGTACCAGGACAACCAGGAACCGGCGTCTGATATCCACGACGGAGGCGAGTATGGACACTTGCTTGATGTCCACCAGACATACTTCCGAAACTTAAAGACGATCAACTCTAAACGCGCAAAAAATGTCAAGTTTGCACGTGATACTGCTGGTCTGTTTACCCCCGTGGCCAAACAGCAGTATGGACAAGACCCCTTGGATCAGGATGCATGGTACGTTAACTCTGGTGTAGAGGATACGATAGCTCTAGGTCTTGATTCTATAGTTGCCAATTATTACCAGGATTTCTCTCCGGACTTGGTCATTGTTGGGCCCAATGAAGGTGTTGCATCACAAGCAAATGTCACCGCCATTTTGCAGCTGGTTATTGCCCGAGGCACCAAGGCGCTCGGGATAAGCACCCAGGACCACCATTTGATATACTACCAGGACGAAACCTACTTCAACATCCACCCTTCTACATTTGACCATACTATGAAGCGCAATTTATTTTCGCAGAATATCAAGTTTGTCAACCAAAAAGTTGACGAGTTGCTTGCCCATATTGACCGTGTTGACCACCAGTACGCTTTGAACGTGGTTATACCTTCCATAAACCACCCTGAATCCCATTGCCGTGGCTCACCCCAGAACCCATTGCAGTACGAACAAATCAGATATCCTGCTGGTGGGGAACCTGGTAAGCGGGACGTGGTTTTTATTGACGAAGATGAGGAAGAAATCTTTACCGAAAGAAGCACGTTTGTCGACAAGGCATCTGCTTACTTCCATCATATACAAAGTCTCTATGGCGACGAATATGATGATGAATACGTCAGCACACGTGCAGCCGAAAGTCCATTGGACCAGGTATTGAGAAGTTGTAATATGGCAGTACAAATTGTGCAGGTACCCCAAAAAGATACCGGACGTATCAATTCCAACATCAAGTTGACTGAATTGATATACAGAAAGTAGGGGTTTCTTGTGTTTGATTTTGCTATTTAGTATCACTTACTCGGGTTGTTTATGGGATAACTGGTTATTTCATTTGGTGTTGTTGCGTTTGTGTTTGTTTTCTATTCTGCTATTACCGTGTAGCGTCCTTCATTTCTTCATCTAATTTGTAGATTCGTGTATATGTTTGATAAAGTAGTAACATTGGATGTTCTGAGCAGAGGATGTAGAGAAGAATGCTATTATAAACTATTACACTACAACTAAAACGCCTCACCATGCCCTGTTGGGAGATAGAAGAATCATCATCATAAACAACAAAGACCCCCCCCCCCCCAACCAGTCCTTTACTCATGGATACGGTACTTATCCAGACATTCTTACTCATAATCAACCCTTTCCCGGCCAATACAAATCTGGTATGATCCACTGACACATTGGCCACAATCACGTGATATGATATGATGTATTGTCAATAAACCAAACCCACTCTTATCAGCAATATACCCACCATAGCTGTCACCACCGGCATCTACTTCTATTCATCTACAATTGACCCATCTGAGTATAACCCAGCCAAACATTGCCCAATCCAAACATGACCTATCCGAAAACACTTCACCGAGGGTCTCTGGTCCCAGAACTCGCATCCACACCATCCACCCCAACCACTAAACTAGGAACCCTCTCATGCATCTCCCTTATTGTGAACAAGATCATCGGAACAGGCATCTTCCTGAACCCCTCGCCCATCTTCCAGTACACCAATGGCAACGTCGGTATATTTCTCCTACTATTCTTCCTCGGGGGCGTTATTGTATTCTGCGGCCTATTAATCTACCTCGAATTTGCCCTAAACCTACCGTTCAAGAACGGAGGAGAGCTAAACTACTTGCTACGCATATTCAAATCGCCCCGTGGGCTCACTGGGTGTGTATACTCGTTCCTGATTGTGGTTTTAGGATTCAGTTCTGGAAATTCGTATGCGTTTGGAAAGTATGTCCTTTATGCTGCTACCGGCAAGAGCCACGAAGAAATGAACGACACCTTGGTGAAGACTATAGCTGTAGGTTGCATATCATTCTGCACCATACTACACATACGATATCCCAACCAAGGGACAAATTTGTTTAACTTTCTCGGGGTGTTCAAGTTATTGGTGCTAGTGTTGATTATAGTTATCGGATTGGCAGCACTCTTGGGCTGGTTGAATATCCCACCCACCAACAACTTCCAGGATATTTGGCACTACCACAACGACGCTCTGCCAAACAGCTACTCAATCTCAGTAGCGCTACTTGAAGTTATATACTCATTCAAAGGCTGGGAGAATGTCAACTATGTGCTAAATGAAGTTGACAACCCGTACCATATCCTTACTGTAGCAGCCCCACTAGCAGTTCTTCTCACTACCTCGTTATACTTTATGGTGCTTGTATCGTACTTGATTGTGATACCCAAAGACGAGATTCTTTCCAGCGGGGTTCTAATTGCCGGGATCTTCTTCAATAAAGTGTTTGGTGAGAGTTTGACTTCACGGCTATTGCCCATCCTTATCTGTCTATCCAATCTAGGCAATGTCCTAGTAGTGAGTTATGCACACAGCGTGGTTAACCAGGAATTGGCCTATAATAACTACTTGCCCTTTTCGCGCTACTTCCAGAACTTGAACCATTCGTTGTTGCTCCACTGGGGCGTGACTTGTTTGGTGATTATTCTCCCGCCAAGCTCCGAGATTTACGAGTTTATCGTCAACTTGTATATCTATCCCGGTACTTGGATTAATGTGTTCCTTACGGGCGGGTTGATCTACTTGAAGTTGAACCGTAAGCGCGAGTGCTGGGGAGAATTCAATCCTATTGATCATAGTGTGCGTTCTTTGGAGGATGACCTTAGCCAGGATTTGGACACCCAGCCGGTGGAGTCGTATGAAGACTCCATTGCTTCTTATACTGATAGCGATGAGGCTGAGATTGCGTCGTACCAAACTCCACGAAGACGCCAATCTCGGGTTTCCGAGCGGGACCATCTACTACGGGTAACAGTAACGAACCAGTCAACATACCAAGAAAACAGTACCAGGCTATCAACGCCACTAATTGCGTGTGTAGTGTTCCTTATTGCCAACTTGTTCTTGGCTTTGTTCCCATTCGTGCCGCCTCCTAATGCCAGCAGTCTCCTGATTCCGTACTGGATGTTTCCGGTGATTGGAACTGGAGTGTTGGGGTGTGGGGCGGTGTTTTTCTATGTGCGGCCATGGGCAAGGACAAAGGAGGACGAGGCGGAGGAGATAAAGTATGGCGACGAGTACGTGGCGTTATAGAGTGTATGGCCAAGGTAGATTGCTGCTTTCAATATGTACAGACTGAAAGCTTTGCATTAGTTGGTGATGTGTAATTATCACTATGTACATTTTCCATTTACCCATTGCCAATAGTGTAGTGGTTATACCAGTACATTTGTAACCGAGCTGCAACAATCAGCAGTATGACCTTCTCTATAGAGTGTAATTTAAAATGTCATTTACAAGTCGTTCACCATAACCGGGGAATACTCTTTCCATTATAACTCATTGCTACGTACGACTCCCATGGAAGGATTTACACGCTTAAAGAATCAAGCTTGGTCTTTGAATACACAGCGGGTACACCGCCTAATCTTTGTATACACACCACACTACTTGGGTGGGGGGTCTGCTTCCCCTCCTCCATCACCAACTGGAAAGAATCAACTTCTTTCGTTTCCCCTTCTTGCCACCGCCAACCTTATTCATCTCTTCTTTGGCTTTGCGAATCATCTCTTCAGCATCCCAGTCGTAATCACCATTATAGTCATCTCCGTGCGGCAAAGATGGGTGCTCCGATTTGGGGATTCTTGTTCCCCAAATGGTGGTTTCGTACTCTACAGAAGAGTCCCCATTTGCATCACCATCACCATCTCCAGCTTCACTAGACAAGGGAGGAGCATTTAGTTCTCTATTATCGGTAATAGAAAGACCACCAATACCACCAGCCAAACCAATGCCACTGCCATTGCCACTATCCAAACCACCACCATCAACACCCTCTATAGACGAATTCTCTCGTATGTAAAAGTTCCTCGTCTTGATCTCCTCCTCATCCATAGCTCGCTGCTTATCCCTATCCTCGCGCTTAAACTTTGACCTGCTCACTTTTGACCTCTTGAGCAAATCACCCTTAAACGCCAGCCAGGCCTCCTTAGAAACATACTCATTCCCCAACCAATTACACTCCAAAAACCCAATCTCAGTGCCAATTGGAAGATGCGAAAGATACTTGTACTTGGTCAAGGAAGTTTCTTCGGTCAACTCCTCATACCTGATGTTTTCAATCTTGGCCACAATCAGGGTCGGGAATCTGTCATAGCTATGGTAGGTGGTTTTTAGTACCTTTACATCAAGAGGAGATAACACGTAGATGCAGCTAGAGTTGAAGCCAGTTTGGTAGTAGTAGAAGGTGGGCGCCGCCAATGTACCCTGGTCATCTCCTGGGTGCTGTTTACCATCCTCACTTACTGGCTGTGATAGCTTCGTAGTCCAGGTGCTAATTTCCCCATCGATATACTTCACTGCAGCCTCCACCAACTTATACTCTTCACTGCTCTCTCCGTACAACACCCGCTCCTCATTATACGTATCGAGGATCTGCTGCTTTTCGGCGTGGTACATTTGCACCAAGTAATTCTCGTCACCTTTAAGTATCCGCAGGTACAGCAACATATCCCCGCTATTGATACTAGGAAAATCCTCCAAGTGCACGCCGTAGCTCCGGGGCAAACTAAACACACTCGAATGGCACCGCTCCATCAACGTCAACACCACATCGTCATTAACCTTCGGGGTTTCAAACCTTTCGTCGATATTGTTCACCAAAACCGGTTTCAACTCCGGTTTCCTAATTATCGACGAACACAAAGGACACTCACGGTACCGCTCAACCACAGCATCACTCTCTTTCTTCTTAGCCTTGGGAACCTCGCTCTGTAGCAACGATAACACACACTTGAGGCAGATTATATGGCCACAGGAAGTGATCATTCTGGGAGCTATAGGATCATCAGTAAGGCAGATAGGACAGGCATTACCCTTTGGGACTATAATCCGAATAATGCTATCAATATCCAATACCACATTAGGATCCAACTTTTGGAGGCTGTAGCTACGTCTGTTATCAACCACAAACTTATAGTTTACGTTAATAAACTTCATTCCCGTAAGCTGGATTTTGCGCGGTTGGTACCGTTGACCTTTATTACTTCCATGTCGGTTCCTGGCACTGGCACGGTAGGTACGGTACTCTTCCAGATCTCGGTAGGACTGGAAATCAAGTAGATGGTTTATGGATATCTGGTTCCGCTTACGGGTGCCAGGGCCGGTTTTGTTTTTATTTTGTTTTATCTGGGAGTCTATTTGGTAGTTCAAGTCCTGGTGGGTAGAGGTTTGTTTGTTTCGCGATTTGTTACTTCTGGATGGCCGTGGCTGCTGCTGCTGCTTCTGCTGTTGCTTCTGCTGCTGCTGCTGCTGCTTGGTGGACGACGGCCTCGGAATATCCTCTTTGGACATGCTCGACAATGGTGTTTCTGAAGATACTGAATGAGATATGGATGCCATTAGAGACTCCAAACATGCATACTTTGATGCAGGGGAACCCGAGGAATCGTACAGAAAATAGGAATATCGTGGGCACGGTATCCCTTGGCTGCTCCTAACAAGAAACAGTACCAGATCTCCAATTGTCGAGTACTTCACCCCATATGAGCGTTTGGCTCCTCACCCCCCCCGTCTGGCCGAGGGCCGTGTTTTTTTTTTGTTTGGCGATGCAAACCACGTGACCATTTACAGGTTAATGGAAGTTGCAGGTTATAAGTTCCACGTCAAATTATCTACATTCTCTCCACACACACACCACACACACAAGGTCTATAACCCCACCATAATCATACAAGCACCCGGTAGTGCACCATTGGGAATTATCATACACTTACTGGGAAATGTCTCAAATAGAAAAAACCAACTTAAAGTACGTTTCATCCAAGCTAAACCTCGCAATTGATAACCAAGTCTGCTAACCTTCCTCTCTCTTTCCAGTTCGGTTCTTGCATTACGCCAAACCAGCGATGATAACTTAAACCAAGTAATGCTACAATTTGGATACGAGGAATCATTCGCTTTGAAGGACATTAAACAAGGGCTATCTGTAGTGTCGGTAATTATTGCTGGTGTTTTATTTCTCGTAGATAAAAAATACTCCTTCAAAGAGGCATACTTGGTGACGGTGATTTCGTGCACCTTGTATGGGCTTATAAGTGCTGTCTTGTTCTTTATTAACTGGGCTAACAAAAACGTCAAGTATGTGGGCCACAATTCCAAGGGGGAAAAAGTAACCATTTCTACCTGGACGACAAAGTACGACCCAGTATACCACCTTGCAATCCAGTTCCAGGACCAACCACCAATCACCACCCAGTTGGCGTTCAATAAGTTTTTCGATATCATTGGGTTGTTTAATCGCGATGCGTTTATTGCATTATTGGAGTCGGAATTCGAAAAAGTCAATAAAAAGAGTCTTTAAATGAGGGAGCGTGAAACAAAGGAATATAGCTATATACACCTATGTATGTTTAATTTTATCGTCCATCTCCGAGTATTGTCTTGCCCAGTCCTGGAGAAATGTAGGCAACGTTCGAACTATGGGGAGGAAATTGGCGTAGAGTGGCTGGCAAAGTGTTCCACTGTACCCACTACTAATCTTGTCTACAATTGTGCGGGCTAGTTTAACGTGGTCCACTATTGGTGCCAAAAATAGCCGAGATGGCACCACATCACTAAACATCCGGGTGCTTAACTGACCGGTGGTGACCAATAGTAGCCGAACTGACGGGATACGCTTGACCTCTTGTGCAAACGCTTCGTGGAGCAGAACACAGGCCGACTTGGTGGCGGCATATACCGACAAGTTTCGTGGGGCCAATGTCCCCAATATCGACGATACAGTAACTACAAACAACCTCGCCTCGGGGTCCCGGCCCACTACAGTGTCTATGTGGTTGGACACAACCTCTCGCAATAACCAGATTTGTGACATAAAGTTAACATTAACCATGGTTTTGATTCTCGTCTCTTTTAGATTTAATAGTCCTTTGTTATCACGTACACCAGCATTGTTGACTAGTATACTGATATGCCGGCCCTGGGAGTTCAAGCCGTGAATGATTTGCTGCACTTCCACGCTGAGCCTGTCCTCCTGGCCAATATCACAACTGACAAAGACTAGCTGGTTGTGGGTGATGGGTGGGGCCTCCACGTCCAACACGTACACCTTTGCCTTCTGGTGTAGTAACTCGTGGACGATTTCAAGTCCCAATCCATTTGACCCTCCCGTGACTAGGGCGATATCCCGTTCACCAATAGGTTTCCACGACCGAGGGAGATTGTAATTACAGGCGTACTTCCCAATAACGCCACCCACAACCGTAGCAACAAGAATCAAATAGTTATACGAACCAGGGATAGTTTTACGAGCAAATAGTCTGTGATCTTTGGGTTAGTAGTTTCTACGTAATATATACAGGCAATATTTGGGGTTACATACAATAGCAAGCACTCAACCAATACTACAGACTTGAAATTGTCAGTAAATAAACCGACACAACTGTCTATTGATATAGCCATTATAGATACTCCTAGCTATAGAAGAATGATTACTGGTATGGCGATTTTTGTCAAGAAGAGTAGTGGTGGTAAAAATTTTTGCCTATATGGTGGTAAATGTCTTCAACATATACCAGCACCTGAGTACACATTAAAATACACACACTACCCTAAGCATTATCTCTATCAAAATCGTACCCTCTTGCTACTCCACCTCTTCCCTCTTCCACCAATGCCCCAGCCGAGTCTTGTGCATCGTCATTAAAGTCACTGCCCAACCCAGTCCACGCTCTATTTTGTAATGCAACTGCTGACGTTGACACGGTGTTTTTGATTGCTACTGTTCTCGAGAACCTCTCCACTAACTGTGTTTCTTTGCTGGGTGAGTCACTCGATACCATCAAGTGGTTTATTTGTCTTAATGGCCGAGAAGTGCTTACAAACCTCCCCGTGACGGGATCGAACTCTGGAGGTGCATCATCAGAGTCATTACCACTATCGTTGCTGTCGCCAAAATTGCTCTCTCCGATGGTGCTCTCCCCAGCAAAGCTCTCCAATACACTGCAGTAATCGGTAACCCACTGGCCAGTCCACGTCAACTCATCGCTCAATGACAAAAGCAACTCATACGGAGTAATTACCGGTTTGAAATACTCATTATCTTGATCGATGATGATGCCCTGGTGGTCGCACCCCAAGGCACACCAAATATCCACACTCTCAAAATTAGCCAACTTGGCCACATTGGGCTTGCCCACCACAAATACGTAGTGCTTCTTACCTGCGAGTCTTATCCTACCGCCAATTAAACTTATCAATTTTTTAGTGTTGGCGAGGGAAAGAGTGTTCACCAAGAGTCCAATGGTTCCAGCAGCCCGGGCTACATGTATATACCTATATCTACGCATTAAATTTGGGTATGGTCCCTGTGATATTTTGTTTGATTGTGGATCAAACGTGGTGACTGATTGGAATGTAGTGGTGAGTTGTAACAATCTGGGAGTTTCCGGGGTAGTGATGTGAAATAAGTCGTACTCGCCGAAAGCAGCAGCAGCCAGCTCTTCGCTCTCGGTAGGAGAAAGTCCGAGGAACTGGCGATTGAATTTCTTGATATTGTTCTCGGAGCCTGTCTTTGGCGTATACCCAATAATCTCGGCTTTGGAGCCAGGGTTGATGAAGAGATCAGCTACAACAACCTCGGCGTACTCTGATTTTAGGGTGTCATATAAACTATGCAAGATATAGGTGTGAGGAGCATCTGCCATGAGAACAATTTTACTATTGTTACCATTAGCCGAAAACCGGGTCTTGAACTCATCAATAATACCGGTTACGTCCACCTGAGGTTTCCCAAGAATATACGCCGCCAGTAACTTCTCTACATCGTTTAAACAGGCATCGCCAAAGTGGACTACAAGGTCGCTGTTCACGTGCTCGGCAGCCACTTCGTCAATACAACATGCCGAATACGACGTGTCTGCCAATATCCATAGGCGCTGTTTGTCTACTGGGTCTACTTTTTCTGCCCTACAACAACCATTTCCATTGTTACAGGACCGACTATCACAAGACTGGGGGTCATCCACCTTCACCACCACCACGTTTTCTAACTCTCGCTGCAACTCATGAACGATGCTCGCCGCATCGCAGATAAGACTATCGGGAAACTGAAGAGTTATTCGTTTGTGTAGTAACTGGGAATTCTCTTTGCGCTTCAAATACCCAACTAGCTCGTTAAGAGAATAATAGTGCCATATTTTTTGTCTAACCTCTTCCAGGTCACTAGGGTCCACAAGACGTAAATGTGGTCTCTGTTTTACCGTTGATTTCGTCTTGTCGTACGAGAATATCGCGTCATCCTGGTACGTCGATAAAACAGGAGCCACGCCTCCATCTACATTACTCATCTTTAGCCAACCCAGTTCTTGTACTGAATAGTTGTGTAGTGTGATGAGATGAGCCAAAAAAAAATTGGTGCGAAAAAATTGGTGCGAAAAAATTGGTGCGAAAAAATCGCGGAGTTGGCTTGTTCCTTCGTGATATATTAATGGGTGCAAATTATGGTGGATAATGGTATCAGATATCAACAACAGATGGTAAACATGGTAATGTGTTCTTTTTCATCTATACAGAAAACAGGACTCTACATAGGATGGGGGTGCTTAGGAAAGTTTACCGATATTTGCAGTAAGTGGACCTTCAAATGGATGTTTGAGTGAACATTTACAGAAAGTAACCCTTGCAAACCAAGCTACACCAACCAAGCTACATCAACCAAGCCACACAAAACAAACCTCAAAGTCCCCTACAAGCTAGCAGCCCACTCAGCAGGCATAGGTCTATACACATACATCTCACCTTCAACCAAATCCTTCATAACGTACTCCCCATCCATCACTTTCCGTACTCCACCAACATTTTGGTGAAGCACAAGCAACTTGTCACCAGCATTCTCCACAACAACAGAAGTGTGGTCAGGAGAACCAGAATACTTCGTGACACCAGACGCCTGGTTGTAGAACTTGCACGATTTAAACTGTAAGATATCCCCCCTTCTGATCTCGTCCAACTGAGTCGATCCATTCAAGAATTCAGTACCACTGCCATCATTGCCAATCTGCAATATGGGGAATCCGTGCACTACACCAGTCGATACAAAAGCATGGTTTCCACAGCCCTTGGCGAGCGCATCATGGGCGAGATCCCAGCATTCGCCCCGGCCCACAGTTTGGCCGTACTTGTGCTGGCACCAACCAGCCACAAACTCACCAAACTGCCCGCTATTTTTAATTAGCTCATCACGACTAGGAGCGTTATAGATAAGCGGCGACGGAACAAACCTATCTACAGACACAGCTACATTCACTATATCGCTGCTGTCCCATTCAAACCTGTATCCCACAATCGACAAGTCCTTAAGTCTAACGTTGACTACTCGGGTGCAGCGGGAGCCTCGGTAGGAGTACACGTGATTATAGTTCAACCCCCGTAAACACTCAGGTAAGGTTAACGAGCCGTTGGTGTTGGCATACCACGCCGTGGCTAGTTCTAGGTTGAGATCTGGCGGACCTGTTGGTGGTGTTGGTGGTGCTGGTACTTCTAGTTTAGGCCGGGTGTAGTTTCTAGCTGGAGGAGGAGGCGGAGGAGGATCCAGAGATCGAACTAGCGACCCCACGTTGTTCGAAACACCAGGCGTTTGTATGGTGGTGGCTGGCTTTGCTACTGAACGATGCAATGGCTCCTCAGTATCCTGTTTGATCTCCATTCTCTTAAAGATGCTATTCAATTCTGCCAGTACGCCCTCATGTCCAGTCTGGGGAGATTGGTTGGTTGGTTTCTTTGCAATGAGATTTGGTTTAGGTTTGGTGGGTTTGCTAGGTTTTTCCGGTTTTTTTGGGGTTTCCAGTCTCTCAAGGGTTTCTGGCTTGTCAGTATAAGCTGGCGGCGGCGTCTCACCTTCTGGTGTGAATTTCTTCACTGGTTTAGGAGGAGGTTTTTTGAGAGGTAGTTCGTGAACCTCAGGAGAAGTTGACTTTCTATCGTGAAGTTTCTTGGGTTTCGGAGGCTTTGTTTTGCCAGCAGGAGGTTGCGAGTCCTTGTATGATATTTGGGGAGTGTCTTCTTGTTGTTGTTGTTGGTGTGGAGACTGCGGCGTTGAAATCACTACCGGTCTAACCAACGGAAGTTGCTCTCCTGGTCCACGATATGGCCGTGGAGGCGGAGGACCATACTGATTGACATCGATATCGAGAAAGCTGGACTTGACAGGTTTAGGAGGTTGAGGAGCAGACTGAGAACTTCCTGCAGCAGCATGGACAGCGCCAACAGTTGACACTGGACTTGGCGACTGAGATGAACGTTCTCTGTGTACTGGTGGTGCTGGGAACGACGTTGGATCTGGAACTGGTTTACGTGGCGGCGCTACCAGATGTCCCTGTTGGTCTGTAGTAGGAGCAGGTACTTCGTTGGACTGTTCGGGAATAGCAAGGGGCTCAGCACTTCTTGGTGGTGTGTGGTAAGGATTAGAGTACGTAAGCTGATGGGGTTGTACTACTGGTGGAGCTACGGTGCCATGGGATGGAACTGGTGGGAGTTGTCTTTGGGGTAAAGTTGGTGGGGGTTGATTGGCTGGTTGGTATTGTTGTTGTGGGGGTTGGTACTGCTGTTGTGGGGGTTGGTACTGCTGTTGTGGAGGTTGGTACTGCTGTTGTGGAGGTTGGTACTGCTGTTGTGGAGGTTGGTACTGCTGTTGTGGAGGTTGAGTTTGGGAGACTTGCTGTTGCTGTTGGGGATTTACAGCTTGGTTAAACTGTTGCTTGATTTGTTGACCTGCTTGGTGAACAGCTTGTTGAGCAATGGAGTTTGCGAGTTTATCACTAAACAGTTGTTGTTGTTGTTGCTGGGGTTGCTGGGGTTGTTGTTGTTGTTGTTGTTGCTGGGGTTGCTGGGGTTGTCCATACAGTTGAACTTGGGATTGTTGTCCGTATGGTTGAGGTTGAAATTGTGGAGTCTGCTGCCAGCTTTGTACTGGTTGTACTGACAGAACCTGCTGAACCTGCTGAACCTGCTGAACCTGCTGAACCTGCTGAACCTGCTGAACCTGCTGAACCTGCTGAACCTGCTGACCATATCCTGGCTGAGGGACAGTTTGTTCTTGATACGGAGGCGGTTGCTGCTGCTGAGCCGCTACAACCGTTCCAGCACTCGGAATCGCATACTTGGACACTTCTCCTCGTTTAGGCGGTTCATACGCTGGAACGTTTCTCTTTGGTGGCGGAGGTAAAGACTGTAATTGCGCTGGAGGTGGCATGGGTACAGGGATATGAGGCGACGATGACTCTTCCTGATCAGGAGGTGCTATTCCTTTACGTTTAGCGTCGTGTTCCTTATACTTGCTATACCCGGCTTTGGAAATAGCTTTGGTTCCCAGGGTAATCCCCTTAAATGTGGATTTTCCTGCAGATTTGATCGAGTCCTTGTTATTGTCCCAGAATGACATGTTTCAGTACTTGTAACAGAAGAATAAGAATAAGATTAAGAACACCAACGTCTAATTAGGTTTTGGTTGTATACAAAGTATAACCTTAAAAGTATGTGTGTGCATTTTTTTTGCTTTTATCAATGCTGAAAATGTGTGTAGGCTATGCTACGATTTTATTGACGCGATTGTTGTATTCTACTAGGGATGGGGGACAATGTAGAGTTTGGGTATTGTGGGTAACTGTTTCCAGCAGTGACTAGCAATATGGTTCAGTAGTTTTTTTTGTAATGGCAGAATGTATAGTGTGATTGGTTAAGAGTGTTATTGGTTAAGAGTATTATTGGTTAAGAGTGTTATTTGGGAATTGTGTGGGTAAATAATTACACGAGGCACCAGAACAACCAATGTGCAGAGTATAACCAATGTGCAGTCCATGACCAATGTGCAACTAACAACAAGTACCCCCAAATAATAAATGCACATACATTATTTTCTATACTCGGTAACTAATCAATGAGTAGAACCAATAAATAGCTCAACACACTACCAACGGCCAAACCAACCGAGAGAAAAACCGTTGTGAACCCACCAGCAGCCTCTTTTTCGTCGTCGGTGTCACAGTTATCAGGCACAACCATGAAACTGGATGTGCAGAGCTGGCCGTTGGAGATACCAAACGTCAACTGGAGAAAGATATACCAAAGATCGGAGTTGACCAAGGCACTGGACTTGTTGGCGGCAGAGTAGGGGTGGATATTGCAAGTCAAGAACAACGGGATGTATACGAGCCGGGCCAAGGAGTACACCACCAACACCCGTGGGTTCTTAATTAGCATATGGAGCCGTGGATAGCCACAGAGGACTCTCCCTAGCAAGTCACCCACATTCCACACAACGTATATAAACGGAATGTATATACTCTTGTGGAAGAACTTATTCTTGGAGTCGGTGTGGGTGGACTCGATGGTGGAGGCAAACACGGGGAAGATCAACGTAATGCTAAAGGTGAAGAAGATGGTCAATACTATCAAGTTGAGCTTGGCCCACAAATGAGAGAAGGAAACGTGTTTTCTTTGTGAATGGACCGGCTCTATAAGGATCTCTTCATCTTCGTCTTCTTCCTCTGTGGCTACGACTGCTTCTTCGATGATTGAATTTAATCTCTGGTAGGAGGCTTCGTTTCGGTGGTAGGTAGTTATGTATAGGAGCAACATGGATGCGATCGATATCAAACTGGCGGTGATGTAATATACAGCCACGCCGTAGTTCTTCTCCGCCCGGTACCCGTCCACTATCGGTTTATCCCCCACGAGCAAGATGGATATAATCAAGGCACAGGCTGGGAGAACGCCCGCTATGGCCTGCCCCACCATCACGGCATTGGCGTAGATGCTACCAAGCACATTCACAATGGCCATGGTACCGTTCTGGGCCAAGCATGTTGCCATGGCCGAAAGCAAAACCATAATCATAAGCAACGAGAAAAACCCATAGTCATTCATGGTGAGGAGGACCAGCGAGATGCACGAAAAGGCCATCACCAAGAAGACGCCAATGGTGATGGTAAGCCCGGTGTTGACTCTGAAGTTATAGTTCACGCCGCTTTGGGCCTGTGAAAGGTAGAAGTTATAACATGTAGATGTGATGGTGGACACCGACATCATCGTGGACGAATAAACCTTCACCAACGCCGGTGTGTGACCAAACCGTTCTCCATAGTACTCTGATGCCGACAAGAATGCATTCCACGGCCAAAGAAGGGCAATCCCGATAATGGTGAATGTGAAATATTTCAACTGAGACAACCGAAGGGTGATTTTATTGGACAATTTGAAAATGACGGGATCGTGATTGTGGTGATGGTGCACCGGGTCAGACCCATCTTCGTCCGTGGACCTATGTTCGGTCATATCCTCTAGTTGTATAGCAGTAATTTTGGAAAAAAAAAAAACCAACAGAAGGAGATTATCCAGATATAAATACTGCCAAATCTCGCTTATCTCTCAAATAACCTTGTTGGAGAGTAATGAATGAAACAAACAATACTTATCATGGAGTGAATGACCTGCCAAGAGTATCACCAAAAAAAAAGTGCTCATCATAATGATAACCAACAGCACAGTAGGTAACGACGCGACATGGCATCAGCAACAAAGAATATTCCATTATTGTCTACGAGAACATTGTCTATTGTCTACAAGAACGTGTAATAGGTACTAAAACATCTTTACTTGCATTTATGATATACGCTCTTCAGCCAGTAACCGGTTCAAATCGTCAATTTCGGTATCCACGAGCTCTTGCAAACATTCCTCTATTTTGAAATATAGCCGCAAGATCAAATAGTTGGGTTCCTTAAGCGGTAGTCGAAGTGGCGACTTGTCGCCCAACCAAAACCCATCGTTGGCGCGCGTATCTAGTTTGAAACCAGGCAGTACCGATGTTGGTGGCTGGTCATCATTCAAGACTTTTAGAATATTGTTCCACTGCCGATGAGTGTACTTTTTCATGGGATTCTCTATTGAATCGGCAATCAACTGCTTGAGAAGTTGGAGGAACCGAAGTAGGTTTTCATGGCTAACTTTTCTCTGTGATATCCTTGCTAGAGCCTCTCCTCGGATCTGATTAAACGTGGGAGGCATTTCGTAGATGTGTTTCGTGTTTATTGGTGATGTCTCTTCTTGTTCCTCCTCTTCTTGTTCCTCCTCCTCCTCCAACGACGACATCTCCAAATCCTCACGGACCTCTTCTTCACACACCGCTTGCGAAAACGCACTCATACTATCCATGTTCTTGCCCACATCGCTCTCCCGTCTCTGCCTCTGTTGTTTTAACTTGGCCTCATATATAGGATCAGGGTCGTACACCAACTTTGAAAAATACTCACTAACCCTATTAGATATCTGGTACAATTCGTCACCAAAGCTGCTAACGAGAATCGTCATCAAGGGAATCGCCCCTATGGCCCAGGAAATGAAAAACACCCGTCCAAAACTCGTCACCGGATGGAAATCACCATAACCAATAGTAAGCAAGCATAGAAAACAAAAGTACACTCCATGGAAATAGCTCCACCCTTCAACTTGGCTGAACACCGCTGCACCAATAAGCCAAAACATAATAAACACCACCATGGTACTAATAAGCGAAATAGATGCTCTTGTTGACTGGGACTTTTTCCTAATTACTCGCATTCTGTGAAACGCCTCCTCTGCCGTCAATGTCCTGCCCTGCCGATGCAACTTGTCCAAACTCTGTACCCGATACCGTTCGATGTCGTTCCAGAAAATGGTTGGACCGGCTGAAGAAATGATCACCAGCCGAAGGGTAGCCACAATCAACCCCATAAGCATTACTCCGCCAAAAGAAAGCACCAAAACCACCACCTTGGCTCCACTAGATTCGGGAATTATATCCCCAAGTCCAATGGTAAGAAAAGACACCATGCAGTAGTACAAGGACGAGCCGTAATTCAACCCCGAGATCAAATGGGCCATACTGACAGCACCAATTATAGCCCACACGGCAAACAAGATCGTAAATAACATAAGTGTGCGCTGTTTATGGTCAAGATTGAATGTGGCTGGGTACTTGCTAAGTTTGTAGCCTATAAAATTCACCGTCAAGATACAGCAACAGCAAAAGTAAAACAAGGCTGTGAACACGGCACAGTAGAACCCCTCGGTTCTTTCCAACCCTACCCTTGAAGCATCACGACTAGTAATTACCACCCCAGCTACTAACAATACCGAGGCCACGAATAAAGAGAATATAGATACACACTGGCTTATCAAATACCGCACGGTACCGGAAAAATTCATTAACAATGATACATTCCCCAAAACCCCCAATCCTAGCGAGACCCCATTCAATACGATGACTTTGGGGATATCGGGAATCGGGTTCTGGGTTATAGGATCTACTCGCCACTTCTCGAGAAGGGCAACAACCGAAATCATATTAGAGAGCGGCCCCAAACAAGCGGCAATCAAGGGGAAATAAGAGGATATGATAAACCACATGACAAAGTGGGGTTCGCCTGGCCGTACATTGAGATTGAGTATTGTATTTATGGGCACCTCGAGAGTGTTGTGTAGCCCCACTGCTGGGTTGGGTGTTTGCAAGCTTTGGTGAAGCACCGGAGTTAATTTATCCTGGTAGTATTGCAAGTTCTTTAAATTGACGCCCTGGATGTGGAATTGGTCGGGCTGGATTGTTTTCTTTGCGTGCCGGAGTCTCCGCCGTATATTTAGATCGAGGGTCAGCATGTGTATAGTTATTTATAGCCTTACCTTTCATAGTTAAGCATTCCTTCTTCAAGAAGTACCACGAGGAACTACAAAGAACAATGTACATGCAATCTTGCTATAGCCGTGTCCGATGATCATCTCGGGGGGTGTCGCATAGAAATGTCTTAACCGACACTTCCGACAAATTAAAGAATTGCGCGACATTGTTGAAATAAAGTCGTGTTCTGTAGAATAATTGGAAACGACTATAAATAAATTATTATGCTAAATTGTTATGATTGCTGTTAACTTAGCGATTAAAGAGACACAGGAGATTAGGGGATTCAAGGATTAGTATATATTTGGGCCAAATCTCCTAGAATAAGTAAAGATGTATAACTTTCTTACTCAAGCATAATTGAGTACACAATCGAATAAAGATCGAGTTTTTACAATAATTCAGAAAGTCTTTTAGACTAGATCTGAATGGCTTAGGCCTATCTCAGATAAGTACCAGTTCTGCCAGATCCACTATAGTGTCGGATCATAGACATGAAAGAGATTTCATCATAACCACGGACTCCTCCGAGGTCTTGGAAAAGGAGATCCTTTGGAGACTGAACTCGTCGTGTCCCTGACACAAATAAAAGATTCCGTGTTACTACACGACACGAGGGAAAAAAAACCGTTGAGACTTGGGGAAGGGTCACTACTTACGTCATTGTTAACAAGAAAGAGGAAAGGTACATGGGGATGACCACCACCACCACTCTAGTCAACAGAGCCCACTATTGTGACTACACATCATCCAATCTGGCCACTTTACAGTATCACCAAAATGAGGAATAGACACAGACGGCCTATCTAGCAAATACTTGTGGATGTACTACTTATGTCGCACCTGTGTGAAGTGTCGCGACACACACGGTTCTATTTTTTTTTTTTTTTGTTTCTCAATCAAATACATTCAATATCCATCCACACTAGTGTATATCTAATGAAAACGGTACAACAATACAAGATATATATATACAAGAATTAGGCAAATTCAACCGGCCGCTGGCCACTAGTTGGTTCCCTTTTGGTTTCTGCAGTACCGCCAACAATTTCCTCAAGAGGTACAGGGCATTCATTGCTGCTGTTTAAAACATACTTTCTTATAATGTTCTTCTGGGTAGCTCGACTGAGTTGGTCAATAGGCGTCTTGGCTTTTCTCACCAACACCTTGTTGGTGAAATCGGCGTACTTTTCATTCCCCATCAACTCGTCCAAAATATAATGGATATTCTTCAACCGCTTTTCCTCCACACTGAGGTCAGTCGTGTCACGTGCTTTATTAATATCCAACTCAACCACTTCTTGCGGAGTGGGCCAAGAAACAATATTGTACCTTTTCTTGATGGCATTAATCTCATCAAGCAAGCTCTTTCTTGACTCCTCAACAAGCTCCGGAGCACTCGCCTTCTCGGCTAGAATATCCAATGTCCGCAAATCCTCGATCTGGCTAACTGTTTTCTTAAATAGCTCCTTTTGTCTAACAAAATCCTGTAACCGGTTCCGTTCTTCTTCTGCCACTCTCTGCTTGGCCACTGACTCGTACATGGCAAACTTTTGACCTCGATTAAGCTTGATTTCCGCAACCGCAAACGCTTTACGAGCAGAGATCTTGGGTATACTCTGAATACGAACAACATCTCCTTCTTTACACACCTCACCTTCGTCATGAACCAAGAAGTCTTTTCTCCTAATCACTTCCTTATCAATTCTTTTATCATAAACAGTTCCCTGGACCCTGACCTTGACGGTCTTGGCCATCTTCCCTTGCGAGACAACCAATCCTATAAAGTTCTGTTTAGCCATCTAGTGATCTTTCTATGTCCTTGGTCTATAAGTTGGGTTCCGTAGAACTGAAAAATTTTATCCCGAAAACCAAACAAAAAAAAAAAAATAAAAAAAACAAAAACCTGAAAAAAGTTACCCGGATATGACTCTCCATACATTCTGCATTATAGTCAATAATCTAGTAGATACTTCTATATAGTCTGGGGTTTTTTTTTATACAACTACTCCTGTCAGACTCTATAAAACTTACGTCTCCAGACTCCCCACCACCTGGTTCAACACTTCTTTGAACTTCTTCACCAAAAGTCTATTCTCTTCCTCGGTACCCACAGAAATCCTGAGTGCGCCAGTGCAATTCAACTCCTTACCTCTAAACCTCACCACAACCTCATTTTCCACCGCCAATTTGTTATAAACCTTGGCTGCAACTTCATTGGATGGTTTTCCATCATTATCCAACACCTCCAATAAGAGGAAATTGGAGTCTAACCCACCGATGTTCCTCCCTATATTCTTCAAACTAGACAACTCGTGCAATAACCAACTCCGATTGGCGATAATCTTTTCCACGTACTCTTCCATAACCAGTAACCCAGAATTAATATCTGTTGCTCTAAGGGCGATGTTTGAAGTAAGCGACGAGATATTGTAGGGGTATTTCATGGCGTTCAAGTACCCAGCAAGTTCCTTACTGCTGAAAGTAATACCTAATCTTATACCTGCCAACCCAAACGATTTGGACAACGTCTGCAACACCACCAAATTGGGATACTGGTTAACAAGAGTGCTCATGGACTGACTATGAGCTCCGTCGTGAGACTGGGTGAAGTCTACGTATGCTTCATCAACCACCACCAATCCATTCCACGACTCGAATAACGTCTCTAATAACGTAATAACATCGTCCACCCGAATTAGCTTACCAGTAGGGTTACCAGGAGAAGTCAAGTAGATCAACTTGACATTCTTCTTCTGCTTCACTTTTGCAGCAATTTCTTCGATATCAATCTGGAAATCAGGATACGTCAATGGAACCTTGACAATTTCCACATCATTTACAGTAGCACAGATCGAATACATTCCATACGTAGGAGGACAGATCAACATCTTATCTGTACCAGGAGTGCACAAACACCTTAAAAGCATATCGATGCTTTCATCCGAACCAACTCCAAGACATAGATTGTCTGGCCCCACGGGAACCGTACCCGGTTTCAAATTAACATTGGGCCGGGAGTTGCGGAAATTGACAATTTGTTTCTTGAGATCCAATTGGTGCGGGTCAGGGTACCGGTTTAGTTCAAGAGCATGCTCGGCCTCTGAAAGCTGACTAAGCGCAGGCCCGTGGGTATTTTCATTAGCATCAAGTAAGATTCCCGTTTTGAAGTCATCTCTAGCACAACGATACGGCTCTAACGCCAAGATGTTTGATCTTACTATCAACTTGAGATCAAACATCGTTACTTGAAAGCCAATCTCTGGTTCTGGATACCCTGGAAAGAGGAGATGGAAGAGGCTGGAAAAATCCCGTGCTCCAAAAATGCTGATTATGAGTCAGAACAAAAAAGAACGAAGAAACAAAAAAAAACTGCAAAATTATACATTATTGCGACGCTACCAAATGCACTACGATTTCTCCAAGAACCTAGTACTACTCAACCATGGTGGTATTCTCGCCGGTGGTGTTCTCGCCGGTGGTGATTTGCGATTGAGAGTAGTCGTGGTTGGGTCTGGCATCGTTAAAGAAACTGCTCTGCCAAAAGCTGAGCAAACTGGAGTGCGATTTCACGGTGCTGCTGCTCACTGCATTAAGGATCCAGTTACTACTGTCGGCAGGGAGGATGGTGCCATCAATGGTTTCCGTTCCTTGCCGGTCTTGGATGAGTGGTGAAAATATGCCTCTTTCTTCTCTAATTCGGGACCATGAATGTGCACTGGCGAAAGGCCCTTGTTTCTTGTGCTTGAGTCGAGACTTCCAGTGCCTGCCAAACGGCAACGAGAGTCGACGGGGCAATTGCTGGCTGTGCTTGGGCGATTCAAACGTTGTATTTTTCTCGTGTCGTTTGAACAAGGAATGGTGTCTGTGAAATCGGGTGAATAGTCTATACGTTCTGGATGCTCTGTGTGTTTGCGGTGGTGTTTGCGGTGGTGTTTGCGGTGGTGTACGTGGTTGTATTTGCGGTGTCAATGGTTTTTGGGCCGTTGGAAAACCACCCATTTCTTCCATACCATTTTCAACAGGCACAAAATTCACGTTGGATGCCTGGAGTTGTCTTTGCAAATCAAACCATAATCTGTCTCGTGAATTGAAGAACGCCAGGAGCTCTTCCTGTTTCATGGCGGCAAAATTGTTATTGGCTCCAGGTGACCCCTCCCGGTTCTTACATATGAACGAAACGGTGTCTTCAAATGAAATGTCCAGGACATCCATGGCGAACTAGCTTGGTTATCGAGAGGAACAGTTATACCTCCTTGGTAAGACAACTGCACTAGGTATGGCCTTACACAGTTAAAAAACTGGCACTTGTCTCCAGCGGGAGTTTTTTGCACCCAAAAAAACAAACTCATAGGTGGGCAATGCCACAAAGAGGTCACAAAGTTCTCTCCCCTTAATGGTGTCAAGTGAGATATTCCTCCTATTCCAAGAAATCCTGCTATTCCAAGAAATCGTATCAATATATGGTGTTTCGGAACTCGTCTGAATACAACTCAGGACTCCCGTTTATTGCGAATTCCCTTCCACTTAAGACAAACTCTAACTAGCAGACACTAACCCCCCCCCACCAACTCACCCAGATGGTGTTTCTACAATAATTCAGAAAGTCTTTTAGACTAGATCTGAATGGCTTAGGCCTATCTCAGATAAGTACCAGTTCTGCCAGATCCACTATAGTGTCGGATCACAGACATGAAAGAGATTTCATCATAACCACGGACTCCTCCGAGGTCTTGGAAAAGGAGATCCTTTGGAGACTGAACTCGTCGTGTCCCTGACACAAATAAAAGATTCCGTGTTACTACACGACACTCGGTTAATTATTTTTTTGAATTGTTTGGCAAACGCGCAACATAAACACGTCCAAGCGTAGTGGTTTGGTACACCTGCTCATGGTTGACATATTGTCCCCACATGACCGAGATTATGGATATAGAGCAACTTATAAGAGGGTTGCTTGTGCTACCCCAGGAGCTAGTACAGTTGGTGTTTGATTGCATCGAGGTTTTCCCAGGACATTGCCGCAGTTTATCACCCCTGACAGCCTCGAACGGATAGTAATATGGGGATACAACCAATTGGAGCTTGATAGGTTGCCTGACAATTTAAGAGAATTACATATATGGTCCCCGGAATATGAGGGTAAAGAGTTTGCTGAGTCGTCTTTACCAGCCTGCATCCATACCTTGGTGATGAGATGTACTAAATTATCTGTTCCCCCAAACTTTCAATTGCCGCCAACCTAACAACACCTTGACACAGAGAACTTGTCCCTGAAAGATATACCTCCCGATATAAATGCCAAACAATACATGAGGATTCCCGAAACACTCGTTTCTTTGAGATTGCTGCGGTTACCCAATAACAAACTTTCGGAGGAGTTGAAGAATTGCCGTCTGCTGTCAACCCTTGTATTAATGGGAGCTGACCTTGATAATAACAGTCGATTTGACCATCTTCCTTCCAAGCTTAGGTGTATGGATCTTCTGGGAAAGAAAGTCGCCAAAATTGCAATCAAGTGTCCCGAATTACACTCCCTTCAGTTAAGCAGAAACAAGATTGGACGTCTTAACCGACTAACGTTTCAGTTACCAGACAGTTTAATTGAGTTGGATTTGTTTTTCAATGAAATCTCGCTGGTTGGGGACTCCTGGTTGTTCCCAAGCGGGGGTACAAATTTTATCACTAGAAACTCACAGGCTTTCTCCGATTAGTTACCTCAATGGTACATACCCTCCCAAGTTAAAACAGTTGTATCTAAATGGTATTTCGAAGTCAAGTGCCCCAAGGCAGAGGAAGAAGATGAAGGTCACGTGTAGGTTTCCTGAAGGTATCAAGACCTTAGATTTTTCATACACAAACGTGGGTACCCATTTGCTTAGAATGGCCGAGTGGATAGACTTACTAGAGCTGCACCGGTGCCCCCAACTTGAAGCGACTCAACTTGAATAATGCCATACTCGAGTCCCTTGTCATTGAGGTTCTCCCTACTGGGCTTGAGGTGCTAGACTTGTGTAGGAACCAAAAGATGACTATTGTACTGCTAAAAAGTGGTGTCAAATATGGGTTTGAGAAGTTCACCAAGCTAACCAAACTCGACCTTCTGAATACAAGTATCGGGGATTCTTTAGACAATACTTTGAAGTTCCCCGCTAGTTTAAAACAGTTGGATCTTTCTTACTGCCGGGTGAAGAAGCACGCCAGGAAGTTGGATTTTACTAGATGCCAGAATTTACAGTGGCTCAATATTCACGGTGGCTCAATATTCACAGCAATAAAATTGGCAAGGGAAGACTTAGAATGATGTTTATCAACAATCATAAAGGTTTCCAAGCATTTGGAAGTTGTGAGGTGCTGGACAAGTACCCCTATTAGTCTCAAAATTATTACGAAGATGGAAGAGGACGGGATCATATTCTTGGAGTCCAATGACCAATTGGTGATATCGAAAGAGGATTTCTAAGAGACATTTTGACACCGGAACGGTAGTCAACGTAGATAGAACTATTTATACTATATATACACCTGAAACCAGAAACAAGGCTGGCGTTGACATTCCACATAACGAAACGTCTTACTTTTTGCACCCATGGAGTATATGCCGTCACGGTTTTTGAACAGCACTTGAAAAAAAAATTATCCACCACAGGCAATCTTCACCAGATAAGCACACATCTAATTACGCAATGAGCTCAGCGATCTTAAACTACGATACCAAATCAAAGCATATTTCGATTTCTCCCGAGTTGGCGGCCGAAGAGCCCCAGCTCAAACTCGAGGCTGACCAGTTGAATACATTAACTACGGAATTTATAGCCAACGGATCCGACGTTCCACCAATACCCACCCCAGATAACTTCAACAAAGATATATCCAAGATGGTGAAAAAGCTATTTGAAAGTGGCGTGCAGTCGTTTAAAATGGGCAAATTTGACGAATCAGTAAAGCAGTTCAGCATTGGTATTGAGATGATCACTCGCCGTCCCAAGTTTGAAAGTTTCCAAGGTACTATCCAGGAGTTGGCCCCATTGTTGATGAGCCGGTGCGATGCGTATCTCAAGAACAAACAGTATGTTAAGGCGTTTAATGACGCCGATTTCTTATTGGGAATGATGATGAATTCTCCAGAAAACTTCTTGAGACGAGGTGTGGCCAATTACTTTTTGGGTAACTATGAAATGGCCAGGGCAGACTACCAGCGGGGATTATCGTTCAGTCCCGAACACACAAGATTGAATAATGAGTTGTCTATTTGTTTGGATAAGATTCTTGAAGAGAATGGCGATAGACTTTAAGAGGAGCTTTGGGGGATAGCTTTGGGGAATAGCTTTGGAGAAGTTACATAAGCTTATATAAATATGTATTTTTCGATGTGTATATGTTGGTGAGATTGAGAATGATCATTATTGATAACGGTATTCTTGACACCTTAAACTAAGTTTACATATAATATATCAACATCCATGCGCACCAATAGATAATACCGCATCAGGACAAGAGTATAACCGATTACAAAAGTACATCAAGCACCATATCCATCCATCATATCACTATCATATCACCATCATTACTCATCATTGTGGAACATCGCGTTGGTAGTACAAAGAAAAAAAAACATACTGAACCAATAGGCTTATCATATACACCCAAGTATCAGGTCATAGCCAGGCCGGTCAAATAGCACTGCTTCTTAAGTTGGTTAATAATACAAGGCTGCAGAATGTCATATAATACTTCCCTGTCAAGTATTGTGTACTTGTCTGATTCCGATGAGGAAATCGATATCATCCAGGTTCCTACTCCTGTACTATCATCCAAAGGTTCAAATACATCCATACTAGATGGCGAGAACTTTAGCAGTATACACACTACAAGAACGTCATCCTCGTTATCCTCAAACGCGGTATCGTCACCTTCAAACACGATATCGTCACCATCTTCAAATACGGTCTCACCACCGAGTGAACGAAGTATGTGGAACCACAGACCAGATTCCACAACCAACGCTACAGTCCAAAGAGAAACTTCTCACGTATTTCTGGCATCTCCATCCGCGGTAAATGCAACCAGATCGGCCACAGCATTTCATCAGTCAAAGAGAAGACGCTTAGACCCGCTATTTGCCAGAAAACCGCCCATACAGTCAAACCGCACTCAGACGCCAGGTTTGGAAGCGGTTCAAACCGATGTCCATTGTAATAACGACCGGATATCACCACTGAGTAGCACTAACATAAACTCTTTCCAGGCCCCTGAAGTGATAGATCTAAGTTCCAGTGAGAATTGTTCAAAAGTACCCACTCCCGATACAGAGAATGTTGCACTAGAAGTGATATCAGACAAAGACTCTGACGATAACTCCGGCACCAGTTCCAGCGACTCCGATGATGATCTTGTGATTTTAGAACCAGAAGTTGCTGCCAAGGTTGGCAAGTTCAAACCCAGTTCGTTTGACTTACGGGAGCGAAAAAGCTCCTTCCATGTACCCACTAATCCATATAACCAACCAGCACCTGTGCCCCATGCCATTGACGACTTATCCAGCATGTTAGCGCATGAACTACTCCGCAAACGTGACAGTTACCAGCTGGAAATACGAGACTTATCCGCTAAAGGAGCCACCATAGCTGAACTTCTAGAACGCAAGAAGCAGCTACTACACGAGGCCCAAGGGAACCTTGCTGCTTTTAAAGCCAAACTAGAAGAAGCCACCCAGTCAGGCAACTCGGCCGTATTGAATGCCCTCAACGAGCTGATTACGTACCTTGAAAGCGTGATTCGGTCTCACTTGACGGATATCACCAGATTCAGCGAACACGCCAAAGTCATAGACACCCGGTTGAGATACTGCACTATGGGGTTGAGTTCGGTTATCCAGTCCATGCAAATGCGTCTACAGCAATTGAATGGGACTCCGCAGCAAATGAACAGGCCTCACCAGCAGTCACGCGGCGGCCCCTCCTTGGGCACTTTCGATATGCTTGGCAATCTTTCTGCCCCACCCTCCTACCCTCCCATAGGCTACCAGGCCAACGTGTACTCCGAGGACACCGACCTTCGCAGTCTTGTAGATAATATCAAACCTGATGAGGAGTTGGAAGAAGGCATGGAATCAACGCCAAAAGAACTCAACATCAACCTTTTAAAGCACCAGCGACTAGGACTCACGTGGCTAAAACGTATGGAGAACTCCACCATGAAGGGAGGGATATTGGCCGATGATATGGGTCTCGGAAAAACCGTACAAACCCTTGCATTACTTATGGCCAATAAACCCAAAGACGACAATGTAAAAACCACCTTGATTATAGCACCCGTGTCACTTTTGCACCAATGGGGCGCAGAGATTGAGTCTAAAGTGCGTGCCGACTGCCAGCTACAGGTGGGGATGTATCATGGGCTTTTGAAGAAGCGGATGACCACATTTAGTCGAATAAAGCACTATGATGTTTTGCTAACTTCGTACGGTACGCTCTCTTCAGAATGGAAACGGCATTTCCACGAGGCGTTAACCGCAAACACGAAAAAGAAAGGATACATGCCGGAACTCAGTGAAGGTGGAAAGAGTTACGAAAGTCCCTTCTTTACCCGTGATGCCGTGTTCAATCGGATCATCTTGGATGAAGCTCAGGCAGTCAAGAACAAAATTGCCCTTTCCAGCCGGGCGGTGACGTATTTAAAAGCCGGTTACCGGTTCTGCTTGTCAGGGACTCCGATGCAAAACAACGTTGATGAATTATACCCCATCATCCGTTTTCTTAAGATCCGTCCGTACTGCGAGGATTATAAGTTCCGGGCAGATATACTGGTACCACTAAAGTCGAAATCCAATGATTATGACGACATGGACAAGGCCCAGAGTATGCGCAAGCTCCGGGCAGTACTCAAGGCCATACTATTACGTAGAACCAAGGATACACTCATTGACGGCAAACCGATATTGCAATTGCCTCCTATGCTGGTGGATGCCGAGTACGTGGAAATGGACAAAGACGAGAAGGATTTCTATGGGGAACTAGAAGGAAAGATTCAGCGGAAAGCTAAGCGAATGATTCACGAGAGGAAAATGATGGGCGTTTTGGTCTTATTGCTTCGGTTACGCCAAGCGTGCTGCCACAGTTATCTTGTCGAGATTGGTGAGAGGAAGAGTGACGATGCCGAAGAACCCAATGAGAATTTGAGGGACTGGAGGAGTATGTTGCGGACAACACAGCTGTTAACTCTGACGGTGGTTAACCAGGTACTCCGGCTAACTGAAGAGCAAACAAGAACCACCGAGTCTTCTCCCATGGACGATGGAAATGGTGACACCATGCTCACTTGTCCTGTGTGTTTTGATGTGCTCACCCCAGACTCGTCTATGGTTGTGTTTTCTCCGTGTGGTCATTTGATCTGCCAAGGGTGCATTGATGGGTTTTTCGAAGACAACACCGTTGACGAAGATGAGTCCGGCAACCGTATAGCTCGATGCAGCGACTGTCTGACCAAAGTGAATGAAAAGAAGTTGGTTGACTATGTGATATTTCGGGAAATGTACGTTAACCAGCAGGACCCTTTCCAAGTGGAGACTTTCTGTCGGCATCATTATGGAGGCGGCCACCATAAGACCACCAACCACGAGCGTATCCGCGACTTGATTGGACGGGACAAAGGGTTCACGCCGTCAGCAAAGATGGAAAAGTGTATTGCCTTGGTTAAGAAGATATTTGTTCGGTACCCGGGTGAAAAGATTATTATATTCTCCCAGTTTACTACTTTGTTTGACCTTATGAAGTTGGTGCTTGACCAGCTGGGGATTGAGTTTTTGCGCTACGACGGGTCCATGAATATGAACCATAAGAACCTGGTGATTAAACAGTTTTACCAGTCCAATGTGTCGGTGTTGTTGCTATCGTTACGGGCAGGTAATGTCGGGCTAACGTTGACTTGTGCGTCACACGTGATTATTATGGATCCGTTTTGGAACCCGTTTGTTGAAGACCAGGCCATGGGCCGGGCGCATAGAATAGGACAGGAGAGGGATGTTCATGTGCATCGGATTTTAATTGGTAATACCGTGGAGAGCAGGATTATGGAGCTACAGGAGAGGAAGAAGGAATTGGTGGGCAGTGCCCTTAATGAGAAGGAGATGAAGTCGGTATCGAAGTTAGGTGCAAGGGAGTTGGGTTTCTTGTTTGGGTTGAATACGTTACAAGAGTAATATGGGTTGATTGTTGAAAGAGTTTGGGTTAGGAGATTGGCTTTTTGAGTGGACATAATATGTATCTTTACATGTAGGTTTGGTAGGTAATCTAGGCATCAGATACATCATGGGTATACGCATGAGTATTTT
Source organism: Intestinozyma alai (assembly GCA_030572135.1). Classification (NCBI taxonomy): domain Eukaryota; kingdom Fungi; phylum Ascomycota; class Pichiomycetes; order Serinales; family Debaryomycetaceae; genus Intestinozyma; species Intestinozyma alai. Next base: position 87,329 of record JAJLZI010000001.1, on the reverse strand, counting down.
TGCTTTGGTGAGTTAGAACGAATTATTCATTCACTGTACAAGGGACCATACAAAGTGTCTACGCTTCACTGCAATACCACAAAACACATCTATATGGACAACACATTTGGGTCAACCGAGATGCCACACCACTACAGACGGTGCTTCTTTACCTTGGCCAAATTACGACGCCAGTCCTCCTCCGAAATCAACTGCTCACCTTCACTGCGATAGCATAACTGGGCGAGAATAATCGGCTCAAAGTCGTAGTGGAACCCGGCTAGCGATTTGCATAGGTAAATGATTTGTAGGATTAACCCATCAATTTGGCTCTGCAAATCAATCCCCAGCTCCAAGTTATCTTCATCGTCATTTAGCGTAGCCGCTTGCTTCTTAATACCAGGCAAGTACGTTTGCACTTCTCGACAGAGCATATCAGCAAGACTGGTTATAAACTGATTAATAAGGACATCGTTTTCACCAGTACTATCTGCAGCTATAGTGGCTGTGGTTGGAGACTTGAAGATGGTGTTAAACATTGAAAGAGAATTAAAGATGAATTCCCGATATGTTTCGATAAACCGTTTCAAATACGACATCTGGTTAAACTTGATTAGCGGCTTAAGACTGGAGAGTTCGTTGATAATAAACTTGTACCGAGAATTAAGGTAAACTACTTTGAGAAACCGTTCCTTGTTGTGGGACTCTTTAGACGGTGTAGCTGGGGACGAGGTGTACTGGTGACTAATCAAGTCCAACTTGTTTAAAATGTGAAAGATTTTGAGGATGTTGTTCTGTTTAAGATTGGTGTTTAATAGTTTCACCAACCCCGAAACCATCAACTTCAATTCGTGATCAATCTGTTGCCGGATTTGGTTAAACAACGGGAGCTTGGGAAACCTAATACACAACGCCTGGATCAACATCGAAATCTCTAAACTCTCCTGGTAGTTTCCTTGTAGGATACATAGTTTACATAAAGTGGGCAATTCCAAAATGTCCAATACTGAATCCATATTGTCGAGAATGGAGTTGTTTATGGTGATATTCTGCTTGTAATGGTCGTGGTGCTGAGAGGTGGAGCTGGTAGGGGTTCTAAGGGTATCGGAATCGAGAAGTTTGCTAATGGAGTTGATGGGTACTTGGTACTCTTCGGTTAAACTGGTATGTACTGTGTGTAGGTCATTGCTAATATCTATAATCAAGTCTCGGTTAGCGTCGGTCAACGAACTCAACTTGAGATTGACTGCCCTTTGGTTCATGTCTAGCTCGGCTATTTCCTCAATCAAGGTTTTCTTGGATTGCGAATCTGGCGTGGTGGTGGTGTACGTTTCTGTCGAGAGCAAATCGTCATTAACGAGGAGCTGCTCGAGGTATTGCTGGCATTGTAGGTGTAGGTCTGGGTCCGAAGAGAGGTGGCTCTGGTGTTCGGGATCGAGTGACTCCTTGAGCGTATCTATAAGGATTGACTGGGACATTTACCGAGGGGGCTGGAAGGTGTGGTGTTGAATAGATAAGGTGGTATGGGGTTGGGTGGTGTATTAGTATTAAACCACCACCTTGGTGGAGTGTCCACGTGAATGCTATCAGGTGATCAGGATCATGTGGTCAAGATCATGTGATCAAGATTCTGGCAATCACCACCACCAACAGTGATTTACTAGTCTGTATGGGATCTTTCTTATTGGATTGGTTTAGTACTAGGGGGATGGTGTATCCTGAACACAGCCACTATGAGTATGCTGGGTCTCATCTGATCAGCATCATCAGAGTAAGTACAGTTGTTAGCCAAAGTTTAGTTGTATACAAAGTTTAGTTTGTATGCCAATAACACGCACGTGTAGAGACATGGAGGGAAGGAGGAGGAGGAGGAGGAGGGAAAAAAAAAATCCCCATAAAAGTTCATACTATCACAGCACATGTTGAAGAAAGACGTTCAGTTTTTCATTTCCCCAGGTGCTGGTAAAGTTGCTTAAGTATAAATCCCAGACATTCGCCATTATGGAAGGATTATATTTCAATATCAATTATGGATATGTTGAAGGAGTAGTTCGTGGGTACAAAAGTGGACTCCTCACCAATAACCAATACGTAAACTTGACCCAGTGCGACAATTTGGAAGACTTGAAACTCCAACTCTCGTCCACTGATTACGGCAATTTCTTAGCTAATTACGGTGGTCCGCTCAGCACTGGTGTGATCCAAGATAACTTATCCAAGAAGCTTTTTGCCCAATTCCTGTATATCAAACAGCAATCTAGCGGTACTCTAACCAAGTTTTTGGATTTCATCAGATATGGATACATGATTGATAATGTAGTGTTGATGATTACCGGTACGTTGCACGAAAGAGACAAATCGGAAATCTTGAGCAAGTGCAACCCATTAGGGTGGTTTGATACGTTACCCACGTTGACAATTGCCACTGATATTGAAAGCTTGTACTCTACGGTGTTGGTTGATACTCCATTGGCGCCATTCTTCAAGAATTGCGTATCGGCTGACGATTTGGACGATTTGAATATTGAGATTATCCGGAATAAGCTCTACAAGAACTACTTGGAGGCATTTGTTGAGTTTATTGATGTCCATTTCCAAGGTCCTGATCACGAGATTATGACGAGATTATTATCCTTAGAAGCCGATAAGCGGGTTATCAATATCGCCTTGAACTCGTTGAATAACCCCGATTTTTCTGCTGACGATAAGTTGTCGTTGTTCCCTAACTATGGGAAGTTGTACCCCACCTACCATATGGAATTGGCGCAAGCTGACGATATCGAGCAGTTGAAGGCGACTGTCGAGTCAATTGGCGATTACCAGGATATTTTCAGCGAAGGCGGCAGTGGTGTTGGCGGTGGCGGAGTCGAGTTTTCGGGATTAAGAAGCTTGGGTGATTGGTTTTATCTTTTGGAGATGCAGTTGTGCCGCAATGCGTTTACCCAGCAGTTTACTTTGTCGACGATCTATGCGTGGTTAAAGTCCAAGGAGCAGGAGATTAGAAATATAACCTGGATTGCCGAGTGTATTGCTCAGAACCAAAAGAATAGAATTGATAGTTATATCTCGGTTTATTAGGTCAAGTGTTAGCTAGTTTGTCGTGATGGACGGGGTATGTAGTATAACAGGTAAAGAGCTACAAAGTACACACAATTACAGTTTACCCAGCACACCACCTATAAGAAGAGCGGTATTTCAACTGCTCCTCCTACAGTCCTCACCTGAGTGTCTTGTTTCTCATGTTCCTTCTCCAGTCTTCTTCTCTTTCGCAGATCATCATCTTCAAGCGTCATATTTACTTCAATACCGTTCTGGTGCACCTGGTGGTGCTGCAGCTGGAACTGTTGCATCAGAAGCTTTGCCTGCTGTTGATTCTGTTGTCTTTGCTCACCTTTCTGCCTCTGCTCAATCTCCCACGTCATTTCCTCGTCAAGTATCACCCCCATCATATACTCGTCATGGCTTAACTCCATCATATGAAAAGTAATAAGTGTCCCCGAGTAATTAGCCATATACGGATTCCTGCAGAGCAACAGAATAGCAAATCGTCCTTGGCTATCCTTGGCAATTTTACATTTGGAACTCAACTTCACTGCACGGTAAATTTTGAAAAAGTTGGCGAAATCAAACTGCGACATCACGTACGTGGCATCGATGGAGCTAATCTCGAGCTTTTCTAATATGGTTTTATCGTTAGGGAAGATTAGTTTCAGAACGCCTATGGGTCCGGTGCTTATAAAGTTAAACCGAGGCGGTTGAACTGACGAGGCATAAATGTACAAGTTTTGTGTATCTATCTGGTGCAAATCCTGTAGCAAATTGGTGAGAATATCACTCTTAACCATAATCTCCATAGCTATATCTTCATGAGCAATTTGTAATGGAGATACTCCGTCGTCGTAGTCATCGTCGTCATCGACATAGAATGTGAGAAATTCTAACTTCTCAGATACTAAATGGTCGTCGAATTCTATTATTAGCGGCGACCCAGGTCCGTTGTAGGTGATGTAACAAGTTACCGGCTCTCCCAGGGTCACCATATTCGTTATCGCGACACCAGCACCGCCTACCCCTCCGCCACCGCTAGTTGCACTATTATCTCGTTTAGAAGAAATGGTGCTGGCAACGGAGTTGAAACACTCGGCAATAAGATTGATATCTACTCCGAGGTGTACTTCATTATCGTTTTCAGCTTGTGTGCCAGGAGTTACGAAATTGTACAATGTGAACAAAGACGGATCGATATTTACGTGGACATTGGTTATATGATTATACGTGGCCTTTATGGATATGCCGTCTGTTTTTATAGTGATTATGGCGTGGTTGTTGATTGTAGTTAGCGACGTGAGAATATCGGCAAGGTGGATGATTTGGCTGGTGTATGCCGTGAATGTTGTTTTTGGCGGTGTTTTTGGCGGTGTTTTCGACAGTGTTTTCGGTTGTGTTCTTGGGGGTATGTTGCCAGGGGTTGGTGGCTGATTTGTAACAGAATCCTCATCTGATCCGCTCATAAACAAAGACATCTCTGTCTAACACTAGTCTGGTTGGTGGCGGTGGTGGACTAAGAAGTGGGACCTTTTCGAGTCTGTAATGGTCGTTGATGTGTATGACGCGATAAGGAAGTGTCGTGACACTGAAGTGGGATTATTTTTTGTGTGTCTAAGAGATTGGAGATGGAGATGGGATTTTGGTGGTACTCCTAGCAATACATCTTTCATTAGCACGCTGGTCCTTGGCGTATAGACAACACGAAGGTTGCCGTAATAGGTTCAAATCAACCCCGAGACAATCTTCGTATAAAGGCTCCCCAAAAAGATAGATAATGAACAGAAAAGTCTCTGACATGTATTGGTAAACTGATTCTCCCCAAAGCTTAATCTGTTTTTCTTCTCTATCAAACTCAAATGCGTTGTTGATCACTTGATATGTAACCTTAGCTAGGTGCATTATTCGCCTATTAGTGATTCGTTATTCTTACAATACTCTTACTACATAATAAGCTTGCTAATAGTTTGTGCAATTGTAAATTGTCCCGTCTTGTTTAGCGTGAAAGCACTACCTGTCAGGGTCTACTGATCATTAATTAAAGGAAACAAAGTCCGCTGCTGTCACCAGTCCATGATGGGCCCCTCCATTTGAAATGAGAACGATAAGCTTCCATTATAAGAACTACCATAACAACCACCAAGACAATGTAGCGTTGTTGTTGTTGTTTTCTCTTGCCTCATATGCTAAGCCTCATTTGTATACCCAAACGCGATCCCACTCGCCCCACAAATGCCCAGCTACTCCATCTCTGCCATACGTTGGCTTTTTCCAATTACCTATAACTAGTAACCAATTACTACCATCCCAAATCCATGCCCACCATCAACACGTGGGATAGCCGTCACAAACACAGTAATTACATGCAACATGAACCTCTTCTTTCACAGAACCAGCTATCGCCGAACCACGTGACGACAATGAGCCTCTTTGTTTGATATTTTCTTTCCCATGAATTCCAGAAATGATCATTTCCATACCAGTCAGATAAAGGTATATCATCACTTCCCATTGTTGTGTTATACTTGAGCGCAATTAAAAAAAAAGTGTTCAAGTGTCGGTACAAATACCAAGATCAGTACACTATACTGTGGGCCACATCTTAATTAGCAGAAACGGACCAAATCTATATCATCATCGCATTTGCACATAACCCTAAACCTTCCTCTCTCTTCTTGATATACATTTATTGCTGAACCAACCCACAAATATCCAGTGGTTATGGTATGGAGTCAGCTAGAGCTTGAAACACCGCATATAGCGTATGCTTGTGTAGGGGTGTTTAGCACACTATTTTCGCTAGTGTCGTTGTTTGTTAAGGAGCGTTTATATATAGGCGAAGCTACTGTAGCGCTGATTGCGGGGTTGATTCTAGGACCGCACTGTTTAAACTGGTTTGATCCCATAAACTGGGGGAACACCGACTACATCACCTTGGAAATATGTCGTATTGTCTTGTGTATTCAAATAGTTGCTGTGGCGGTAGAATTACCCCGGAAGTATATGAAAAAACACTGGGTATCGGTGACGATTTTTCTACTTCCGGTAATGACCTTGGGGTGGTTAATTGTGGGACTTTTTATATGGGTGCTCATTCCTGGATTCAATTTCGGCGATGGGCTACTTGTGGCAGCATGTGTGACTGCTACTGACCCAGTGTTGGCTGCTGCAGTGGTTGGGAAGGGAAAGTTTGCCGAACGGGTTCCGGGACACTTACGGAACTTGTTATCAGCCGAGTCTGGGTGTAATGACGGCATGGCGTTTCCATTTATATTTTTAGCTCTTAATATCATTATCCATAAAGGAGAGGCACGTCCAATTATCAGAGACTGGTTTACACTAACTATACTCTGGGAATGCTTCTTTGGGTGTTTGTTGGGTGCAGTGCTAGGGTACTGTCTTCGGAAACTAGTTGCCTTTGCCGAATCACGTAATTTGATCGACCGGGAATCGTTCTTGGCCATATTTGTATTTCTTGCATTCAATTCTGCCGGTATAGGGTCAATGTTGGGGGTGGATGACTTGCTAGTGTCGTTTGCTGCGGGTACGGCGTTTGGCTGGAATGGAGACTTTGCTAAAAAGACGGAAGAATCGCACGTCTCCACTGTGATTGATTTGTTGTTGAATTTGGCGTTTTTTGTTTACTTCGGGGCCATCATTCCTTGGCCGCAGTTTAATACTCCTGAACTTGGGCTTGATGTTTGGCGGTTGGTGGTGCTTGCGTTTGTGATTATTTTCCTTCGGAGGTTGCCAGCGGTATTGGCGTTCAAGCCAGTTACCCCGGACGTGAAGACGTGGCGAGAGGCGCTCTTTTGTGGCCATTTCGGCCCTATAGGCGTGGGTGCCATATTTGCTGCTATTCTCGCCAGGAAAGACTTGGAGGCGCATTACACTGAAGAGGAGACCCCATTAGCACACTTGCCAAACGAGACGTTCCCTCATTATCAATTGCTAGCCACCATATGGCCCATTGTGTGCTTTATTGTCATTACCTCGATTATCGTGCATGGCTCTTCGGTAGCGGTATTGACGTTGGGAAGAAGGTTGAATAGAATGGCCATCACCATGAGTTTTACCACTACAATGACTGATGGTGGAAGTCCTAATTGGATGCAGCGGCTACAGAAGTTGGATCGTGCAAGTACATCGTTCAGTTTGCACCGGGTGGATACGGTGGCAGTTTCGGAGAAGAAAGACGGTGAAGAAGAGTTTCCTGAAGCAAATGACCTTGGTAGCACCACCACGGCAGTTGAAACCAGTGGAGTAAAGGTTCGTCCAGCTGGTGGAGCAAAGCGTAGACAGAAACAGTTGGCTCGGAAGAAGAAGGCGAAGAAACAGAGCAAGTTGATGAAGACATTGAGCCGTGCTAGTTCTTATATTCCCGGAGATGTAGATGAGGACCACGAGGCGAGGAAAACCACCGACCGACAGCGTCCAGAAGCGCAATTTTTGCAATTGGGTAAACCGAGTGTAGTGGCACCAGCTACTAATTCCCAGCCGCCTTCTGAGCCTTCAGATACGTCCCAAGAACTCACAGTCGGCGGAGACGACACGGAAACCCAATCCCCAGCTAAAGTTCTCGTTGACGGATCAACCCCGGCTTCTCCAGAGTCCACTACGCAAGTGACAGAAGAGTACTACCCTCCTAAGAAGACTTCGGGGTTGTCGGCGTATGGAGAACGGCTTCCCACAGAGGCCGAGAAGGCATCTCGTCCTACGGTGGCTTACCAAGATGGAGATCAAATTATTATTGAGGACCAGTACGGGGAAATCATGGATTCCATCAAGCTTTCCAAGAGACCACCGGTTGCTAGGAAACCCAAACTCGAAGGACATCCTGTTAGTCCATTCCCCAGCGGCACCACGAGAAGTGAGGGGGATGATAATGATGATTATGGACACAGTATACATTCCATGGAATCCTTGGACCGTAGACTTACCCAGTACTCGTCTGCAGAACCCGACGTTGACGGACACGCAGACGATACGGAGGAGAATGAACCAGCACGTACACCATTGCACAAGCGTCTCTCAAGGCAAATTCTGCGCAAGGCATTTGTTCGAAAGGACGATCCCCATCGCCGGAAGGTTTATGCCCATCAAATCGACGATATAATTGTGATTGAAAATGCCGAGGGTGAGATTATTCGCCGGTATAAGGTTAACCGTCACCGCCACGGCCCGGTTGTTGGTTCGTCTCCTGTGCCTGTATCTCTGGGCAATGCTGATGGCCGTGAAACCATTAGTGAACGAAAGAGAGGCAATACGCTTGTGGGTAGAATGAAGCAGTTTGTTGGTTTAAAGAGTGATACACCCTCGGCAAATGTCCCAGCTGTAAGTATCACCAACTACGATTTGGAGGCGGGGACGAATAGTGCAGGTCCTGTGGTTATCCCTGATGGCGACGGTGGAGATAGAGACTATTCGGAGATGGACAAGAGGTTTGAGGGCAAGCTTGCCGTGATGTTGGGTAAGAAGTTGGGTACTGCGTCGTCACCACCGCCAGGAGTAAGCGACGACGATGACGATGACGAGGAGGAGGAGGAGGACAGCGATGTATCCCAGGATTCAGAGGAGGAAACTGAGGCGGAAAAGAAGAGAAGGTTGCATGCATTAGGTAGGTTACCGCTTGGTCGTCATCACGAAGATGAAGAGGAGTAGATGCAGAGACGGTGGATTGCTTGGGGTGGGCTCTTTTTTGCATTTATATATCTATTTCTTATTTGTTGGAGGCTAAAGATGTTCCGAGGACAACACGTTTACTCTAGAGAATGTCACCTCACCGTTGATGGAAGTCATAGATATCTGACTACAGTTCCCATTTGCCAGTTTCTCAAGCCCAAGGATAGGTTTGGGGAAATGTATACCACGTTTGCAACTGTCATAACAATGATAGCTCCCATTTACCCATGGCCAGTGCTGGTCCGACTACTAATTTTATAGATTTGTTTGGCCTACTGGTGTGTACTATGTACAAACCAGTAACTTACATACGAGTAGAGAGAGATAACCACCTTATATTGGATCCTCACGTGATCCACCATTCAACCGAGGATGAATGACAACTAGCAGTAATTTTTTTTTCTTTCTTTAATTCCGTTGGACCTCCGCTTTTCACCTCCGCGCTCTTTGCGTGGTACTTTTCCTCTATGTAAGGTCACCACAGATAGGCTGCTCTATTGCTCCCCCCCCTCAATACAGTAAACACCATGGAGAACTCATTTTCGGTCAAGTCGTACACGGCGCAAGATACCGTGCAGTCTACTTATCACCTCGCACTTAAACAGTTTATGAATAAGCAAATCGAGCTGTCGTTCAAGCTAATTCGTGAATTGTACCAGTACAGTTTCAACGGGTACTCACAAGGCCACATATCTCTCAAGATGTTCACGAACATTATTAATTTATATCTTACTGAAGTTGGCGTGGGGCTAAAGGAGAAGACTCTTAGTGCCAGTCAAAAAAATGTAGCGATAAATTCAATCACTGGTAAGGAGCTAATCAATCAGGTTGAAGGAGTGTTTGTAGGAGATTCTGCTGGCGATGGTTTGGGCTATATCCCCCTGGAGATCTTGTATAATTTGCATTTGATTTATATTTCTAACCGGGAATTGCTTATTCCCGACACCGCTGGTGTGAAACAAGCCTATTTGTCCGACCTCTCTAATCACTACCGGCCGATTCTTGCCCAGAGTGCAGCTATTCGCCACGGTGATAAGTATGTAAAGAAATTCCTTGGTTTGGTGGTGTTTGAAATCTTGCCCACATTTGATGACTTTGGCACTGCAGAAAAGATAATAAGTACGGTGCCCGACATCTTTGATGAAGACAAGGACTTGGCCAAATTACGCCAAATCCAAACTGGTAAGCAGGAGATATTACGCCAGGCCCGGCTTAAACAACAGGAATGGGAAAAGTCGCAACAAGAAGCCAAGGACCGGGAATTGAAGCGGCAGCGGGAGTTGCAGGATCAACTGAATTTGAAGTATAGGTCTATTAAAGAAATCCAAAGACAGTATGCCAGCGAGTCGACGGCTTCATCGATCAAGGAGCACCCAGATAAAAATAGAACTACAAAGGCAAAATTGGTTCAACTACAAAACCAGTTAACGTACCGACTCAGGATAGTGTCGCAGTTTGTGAAGAATAACTCCTTGGTTATTATGGCAGTATTAGTTATATTGATGGGAATCAAGCAGACAGTTAACCTAAGACAAATCAAGTTACGCGAGAAGGTGACCAACGTGATGAAAATGGCATTCAAGTTTAGTTATATATAGTGTGTTTAGTATTGTAGGTGGTGTGTTTAGTATTGTAGGTGGTGTTGCAAATACGCCGTCCAAGGTTGCAAACAAATCCAGTGTCATTATACTGTATTCACTCCCATACCCAACGCCACACTCGTCTACCCATATACAGGGCCTATTCTAGTGTAAGCGTGTGGCATTGATAAAGTGTGGCAAAGTAAACCGCGCCATTTGCAACAAAGAAACCTCGTCAACATTTAGCAGAGAACCTTCTATACGCCACTACAGCCGCATCTGCAATGACAAATGATGGTATGTGGATCATTGGGTATGGGTCGCTCATCTTCAAGCCGCCACCACATACAGCTTTCCGCGTGACCGGATACCTCAAAGGATTCATTCGGAGATTCTGGCAGTCATCCTCGGACCATCGAGGTACACCAGAATCGCCGGGACGGGTAGTTACTCTTCTCCCGCTAGACGATTTAAAGGCCCATCAGCGATTCCATGACGACCTACACATGTACGAGTTGAGTTCGACACACCAGGAGACGGATTTTGCTACCGAGGGAAGTAAAGAGGTGATTGACGATATAACCCACAAGATCCACACTCTAACTGCCGAGGACTTACGGGTATGGGGAGTGGCGTATTATATACCGGCCCAGCACGTTGCAGAAGTGAAATCGTACTTGGATATACGAGAACAGGATGGTTATTCAAGCCACCAGGTCCCATTCCATATTCTTCATGTTGACGATACTGCCATAGCCAAAGAAGTTATGAGCACTGTACCACGCACGGAGACTGGAGAAGTGTTTATAGAAAGCATGATTTATATCGGCACCATTGACAACGAGTCGTTTATCGGGCCGGAGGCTATTGAAGCCACTGCCAAAGTGATTAAACGGTCGGCCGGGCCCAGTGGACCCAATAGCGAGTATTTGCTTAACTTGACCCACGCAGTACGGCACTTGGATCCTCGTGGCATGTCGCGGGATTACTATCTAGAGGATTTAGTTAAACTTATTATGTAGTGGTTTATTACACTTTGTCTGATACCCAGCCATGGATACTGGTGTTCAGCTCGAGAGTTCCTAATGAAACGGGTCCAGCCTGAGTCTCACTATGCCCAAAGTGTCGGCATTAAACCACCGCCTGGGTGTTAATAAAATATGCATAACCATTACACTAGTATGAACAAAAATAAAAACGGTATATTAACTCAACTCTATATACATCTCCCTTCAGTTAAACACTAGGAAATCATCGGCCGCAGTTGCCAACGTGTTCCCTAGACTGTCCACCTCCTTCTGTGCCTCAGCAAACTTCTTATTTACTAACGCCTGCCGTATCTTCGGAAACGTATTCCATTCATACTCGTTATCGCCGGCCTGAATATACTCTGGGGCATCAAAGGGGATCCCAAACAAATTGTTGACATATCCTGGCTGGGGCGATGACTCTGGAGGGGGAAACTCGATAAAGTGGCCATTGAACTTGACCAAATTCTCATTACACCTCTCCCGGTTAAATGCAAATGGGTTCGGCTCCAATCCTTGCGAACTATCAACATACTTATGCCAGTCTGCAGTCCATCGTTTATAGTTGTCCCCGGCATCCCGTATCTTGTTTATCGCTGCATGTAGGCTATCTAAAGACACCTGTGCTTCTTTATTGTTGGTCTCCTTCGCCATGGCATGGGCAAACTTGTCCAAATCTTCAACGTACTTTTCGAGGGCAGCGGTAAACTCCTGGAAATCGTATGGAATAAACGGCAACTCCACCAACCGTAACACTAAGCGGGAAATCAATTCCACCATTTGGCGATGTTTCTGCATGCCGGGATCAACTTTCTGCTCATTGAAATTATCAAACGTGTCACGACAGGAGTTTTTTGGGTACGTCCTGCCACGATACTTGATTTCCACGCTGGGTATATTCAACGCGTTGATAAACGCAAGGTAGTTCTTCAGCTCCAAAAAGTCATTCTTTATAGCTATGGAGCCGTGGTTCTGGTCAAGTAACAACTCGTAAAGATTCATATGTGGGTTTCCGTTATGACCGTTCTTATTCTTGACGGTGGTGCCAACTTTCTGTAGCCCGTGTATAACCTCGCTCCGCAAAAACGGATGCGCATTAATCGATAGCTCGTCACCAGTCACTAAATCGCTCAAATCAATATAAGAGTACCCCTGTTGTTGTAGCGCTTCTCGCCTATTGGCTACCCATTCCATGGAACCGGCCATGTTGTATTCACTGGCATCGAATGATACAAAGTGTATAGACCGTGCTGGTTTCCAGTGGTACTTTCGTTGCAATGATGTGAAGATTTTAATCATTTCCAATAACGCTACTGTGCCGGTATTGGTGGACATGGTTCCGTAGCACACCGAGTCCCGGGCAGCACCAATAACCACTCCTTTATCACTTTGTTCGCGTCCTTCTATTGACCCCATAATGTTCCAAATGGGTTGCGTGGAACGATCACCATTATCGACACGCACTTTAATCTCGGGTCCGCTGGTGCCATCGCCACTATAAAACCCATCAGAGTACTTGATTCCTTTCCCGTCTAACCGGTTAAGGAATTCAGATCCATCGTGGTAGGAAATCGGAACCGTGGGGATTTTTGGCGAAGTGAGCGACTTTTCCCAAGGTACCCGCGACAGAAACCCACTGGATGTCGTCCAGCTGGGCATAAGAATATCCCCGGGACTTATTCGGGTAATGCCGACATTTTCCCGCTGGATGACACGATCGTCGTCATCGAATTTAGCGGTGATAAAGACGACAGCCTTGGCATGGAAGTACTCGGCGGCATAGTGTACTTTAGTTGACTCGGGTGTAGGACTGCCGTACTTTATAAGGATCACCTTGTTTTCAAGGGTGGTACCTTGCTCTTGCAAGGTTTGAAAATCGTCCCAGGTACCATAATTGGCATAGACGTACTGGGCTTGGATTTCTGCTATGGTGCTCAACGCGTTGGGATTGTACGAAGAAAACTGCAGTAAAGAACCCGACTGTTCTTTACCGTCGTGTTCTGATAACTGCGCCAGAAACGAGTCGTCGCTTAACTGGGCGTAGGTGTGTTTGTTCTGGGGGTAATTAATAAAGCTTTCCAGCTGGCTGAAATCGATGCTTTGGATACCATTGTTATTCATATACTGTTCAATGTACTTGGCTAATGCCAAGTCTCCCTTACTGCCGGCTAGGTGCGGTATCGACGACAAGTACTGCAAATGTTCCTTCATTAACCGTTCGCTTATAAACTGGCTGATTCCGTCTTCCAATTTGTCGATATCGTAAAAGTCGCCGATGGTGAAACCACTACCACCGCCACCACCGCCTCCGCCGCCACCGCCACCAGACACGCCGTGTCTTATACTGTTACTGGAGGCGTATTTGGACACGAAAAACATAAGCATCATAATCATGAATACGAATAAAAGACGTTTCACCACTAATGGGTTACCCAACTTTAAGATACATCGTTCATACACCATTTCAAAGTACTTGTATCCTTCATATATTGGGTCTATGGCTCTGGTCATTGGGTGTATGACCCTCACTCTAAACCTGGTTGCTAGCTTGTGGCTTACTAATGAAGCTCGCACGAGTAACCCTTCCGGTTCGGGAGTCTCGTGGGCAAAAGTGTCGTCGATCTCAAACTGCTCGAACGTTGTAGATGCTACTGCCGAGGATGAGGAAGATGGTGCACCTATATGGTGGTATCCTTCGTGTATATCCTCGTATTGTGGTGGCTGGGACGGCATACTGATTATTGGCGATATCTCGTTGTCGTGGCCATCATCAATGGGGGTCTGGTCAGTGGACGGTGCTCTAGTATACCTTTGGTTGATATTGCTGCCGCTCCTGCTGGAGTAGCTGTTTCTTGAGGCCATGCGAACGTCTGGATGTAGTATGGACCAACCAATACGTTTGTCTCGGTAATCCTAGTCACTACCAGAAGATAACTAGACGGAGATTGGGAAAACAATGCGTAAATGTGTAAACGGAAAATGTCGTCACCGTGTCGTTCCAAGAAAAGACAAGACAATAAAAAGGAGAGACATGCTAGAATAAATCGACAATTGGAAGAAACGAGGAGGGGGGGAAGGGTGGAGGAATATCTACATAAATGGAGATGAAATATCTACAATTCGGCATGATCTTACATACTAACAACCACAAATATAACCAAATATGTATTGCGTATAATACCACCCGTTGCTATCCCTCCCTATATATTCTTGTTGACTATGAATACGAAAACGACATTACCAACTGGCTAGAAAAAAAGAAGCACCCAACGCGAAAACCGTTCATTATATGGCGACATTGCACCACGGAAAAAATCCCCCCCCCAAACAATGCTCTGGGTGTACACCGACACAAATTGCAAATATTTTTGTTATAACTTCCCTTGTGTCTTTTTGACTGCTTCAACCACACTGTACACTTGTGTTTCAAATTGGTGAAACGACTTCACCACATGCTCATCATAAAAGGGAAAGACTTGAACGGCAAAAAACCCCCCCAATCTGTTATCAAAGTCAATCCAGTAGAACAAATTGGCAAAGCCACTCCAATAAATACTTCCCTTGGGTCTTCTATTAGGCAAGTCGTTCATAGTAATGGCATTGCCTGTCAATGTCCACCCATCTTGCGCCATTTCTACTTCGTCTTCCCCTTCGTCGTCAAGGTCGACATTATGGCTCATACCGATAAACTCAATATCGATCCCCGGGGGTAAATGATTGGCCAAGGCATACTTCACCGTTTCCTCCTTGAGAATACGCGCCCCAGTATCGGGAGACTTACCAAAGTTCAACCAAATTCTGATAAATTTCAAATAGTCCAGCACATTCCCAAAGCACCCTTGACCACCCAAATCCAAGTCGGGGTCAAGACAAAGGCCAAACTTCTTCAACAACGATAGCGATTCGTCCTGTTTCCGGTAGTGAACTCTAACCAAATTCGAACTGTTGGTTAAATGAAATGTGCAGCTGCTCATACCCACCCGGTCGAATATCTCCTCCTGCAAAAACTCACCTAGCTTCTTGCCGGTGATGGCTTGTATAACAAACCCAAGCCAGTCGATATTATACCCATACATAAACGCCGATCCTGGCTCATGAACCAATGGAGTCTTCTTATTAGTGAAGAATTCCTGGGGTGGGTTGTTTATATCCATGGGCTCTCCCCTCATAAGCAAGGCATGGTAATCCGGGTGTAAAAATCCATACGAGAACCCAGCAAGATGCAACATTAAGTGCTTAACTGTTATAGCAGCTTGAGGTTTCCGGGGCGGCTCCACATACGTCCCGGTTTTCCTATCGAGCATGCCCTTTTCCAACACGCCAATCTGGTCAATCTCAGGGAGGTACTGACTTGCCGGCACATCCAAATCCAACTGTCCTCGTTCATAAAGTATAAGGGCTCCCATGGCGGTCATGGGCTTGGTGCAGGAAAAGAGACCAAACGTATCGTCCGGCTGGACCTGGCTTTCCGGATCCTCGATGTTTCTTAATCCGGATCCGTTTAGATATACCTGCTCCGATTCCGAAGTTACACCAAGAACGCATCCGGGTGCAACTAGCGGTGATTCATTGGAATTGTTGGTGATATCATAAAGGACCTTGTCGACCCTATTCTTTAACGTTTGGGTGTGTATATGCGAGAACTTCATGCTGTGTAAAGGGTGAGTACTAGCAGTAGCAGCAGCAGAATTGACGGAGCAGCACAAGAAAGACCAATCCAGTATGGTGGTAGATATTGAATCGGATTTATTCCCCACAGAATGTCCCGAGACAAGCCCCGCTTTTTTTTTTCTTTTTTTTTCCGTCCCACGTGAAGTTTGCGCGTGTGTCGTGTAGTAACATAAAATCTTTTATTTGTGTCAGGGACACGACGAGTTCCTTCTCTGAAGAAACTGGGATTTCCCTGAACCCAGAGGACTCGGTGGTTGTACTAAATCTTTGTAATGTATATTATCCAGTGTTAGCGTGGATCTCCTGGAATTGGTACTTATCTGAGATAGGCATAAGCCATTCAGAACTAGTCTAAAAGACTTTCTGGAGTATTGTAAACTCGATCTTATGTATTCAGTTATTTACTCAATTATGCTTCCCTAAAAAGATTATACAAATCTACTTATTCTAGGAGATTTGGCCCAGTTTTATACTAATCCTTGATTCCCTTAATCTCCTAAATCTGTACCATTGCTTAGTTAATAGTAATGTTCTCAATATACCGTGATAATTTATTTATGGTCGTTTCCTATCTTTCCTTGGAGCACGTCGTTACTTCACCAATTGGCACACACTGTAAATCTTTCATGTAGCAGTGAAAAGCACCCTAGTTCGAGTTTCCAGTAAACCAGAGATGGATAGGAAATCACCAGGGTAGCATCTACAATAACCCTTGGTCTGCCTCAGTCGTATATGTAGCCCACAATTACCCCCAAAAAAGTATCGTAACTTGTCTTTTTTGCCATCAAGAAGGTACCTCGGCTCCATACTCCACTGTAACAATTGGCCCTGTTTGTCCCATTTTTTTTTTTTTTGCAACTTTTGTCCCTATCAAAAAATATCAACGATTGCAAAAAATTCTATTTAAAAAACCACAAACAGTTCTCCTGCTGGCTTCCCGTGTACCTCGAAAGCTGTATGGGATACACACTCCACCATGATCAACCGTAACTGTCACCAACAGCTAATTCACAGGGCCGTTAGCCTACTATTTGCCGCGCACCTTGCTATCGCATATGTCCATCCAATAGCCGTCCATGGCCACTACTTTGTCGATAGTATCACCAAGGAACCAGTATGTGCACCCCATGACTAATATACCTAAACACATACTAACCATGGGTCTAGTTCTACATAAAGGGAATAGACTACCAGCCAGGGGGCTCGTCGGCAGTGTCAAACCATCGAGACCCGTTGTCCGACCCAGACGTTTGTGCACGTGATATAATCTTATTCCAGGAGTTAGGAGTCAATGTATGTGTAACCATTGGATATACCATTGCCCAGCTTTCCCCCCTAGTGAAACTAACAAGCTTTAGACAATTCGAATCTATTCTGTAAACGCCAACCTCGACCATAATGCGTGTATGACGATGTTAGCGGCAGCAGGTATATACTTAGTACTCGATGTCAATTCGCCCTTGCCCCATCACCACCTCAACCGGTACGAACCGTGGACCACATACAACTTATTCTACTTAGAAAATGTATTCAAGATTGTCGAGCAGTTCTCCCATTACAACAACACCCTTGGGTTCCTCGCTGGAAATGAAATTGTCAACGACCCGGTGTCGGCTTCGGTGTCGGCGCCGTATATCAAGGCCATGGTTAGAGATATCAAGACGTATATTGAATACAACGCCCCGAGACCCGTTCCCGTGGGGTACTCGGCCGCCGACGATTTGAACTACCGCGTGAGTTTGGCACGGTATTTGGAATGCTCGGACGAAACCCCTACCGAGGCGGTTGACTTTTACGGAGTCAACTCTTACCAGTGGTGCGGTGAGCAAACCTTCTATAGCAGCGGGTACAATATCCTTGTCAACGACTACAAGGGGTACTCCAAGCCGATTTTCTTTTCGGAGTACGGCTGCAACGAAGTATTGCCGAGAAGCTTCGACGAAGTTCAGGTCCTCTACACCAATGATATGATTGACGTGGTCAGCGGCGGACTTGTGTACGAATTTACCCAAGAGCCGAATAACTACGGCCTTGTTGAGGTGTTGCCGAATGGCGACGTCAAACTATTGCGTGACTTCATCCAGTTGAAGAAACAGTTTGACACCATCCCCGAGTTGGACTACCCTTATGTAGCCAATTCCATGAAACAGAATGCAAAGGAGATCCTTGGCAAGTTGAAACAATTCAAAACCGCTATACCTAAGTGTGATTTGCAGTATCCCAACATTGATATTTCCAAGGGTATTCCACCGTCAATTGCAGAAACACTAATCGAACATGGCGTGCGGGCGAAGCAAGGCCACTATATCGAGCTACAGTCCAGCCAGTTAACCACCACGTATTCCATTTTCCAGCCAAATGGGGGGAAATACCCCACATACCTCTCCATTGACGTGTTGGTTGATATTGGTGGGTGCAACGAGTTGGACAGCGATACCCAGCCACAACGTAATCGTACTGGTGGTGGGGGCAAGGACCCCCAGGATACAAACAACACTCACCCCCAGTCGGACTACTCCAGTGACGACGACAGTGGAGATAAGGATGCCCATCCAAACAGTATGTTTATGGGCATTATACATAAATTTACAAATTCGGTGAAAAAGCTATATGCATCGCTCTTCACTTAATCCCCCCCCCGTGGGTGTGCCTATATGCTTATTGTATATCCTTTATGTATTTGTTCAAGTTAATCGAAGAAGCACGACTTTCATTATAGTCACGTTTTATGGTAATGTCGTTTCCTCCCAATCAGTACTGGTCACCCTTCCACGATGTGCAAAACAAGAGTTTGTTGGTGTGACTATAAATCTTGATTGAGTTACTATTCAACTCCAACGGGCTGAGGAATATACGCCACTCTTCCGGGAAGAGTGACTCCAAACTGCGGTCACTCGTTTGCTCTTTGAAGCCACACTTGATGCAGGTTTTGACCCTGGAACCAGCTTTCCGTAGTACCAAATTGACATTAGCAATCAAAGAAATATACCGCATAAATGTGGGAAAGTCGGTTTTGGGGGGCTCCACCCACGAATCCTGATCCTGGTGAACCTTTTCGTGTACAAAATATTCAAAGAGGCCAAAGTTGGTCAACGATAGCGTGGATAACTTCTCGTACGCCCCTTGCCCCGAACAGAGCAATTTAAAGAATGGGTTGAACCTGGCAAAGTTGAACTCGCCCATTTTCAGATAAAACAACTTGGAGCTTAAATCAAGCAGGAGGTAGTTTAGCGTCTGGTTATCCAACATTACATAATCAATAAGCGATAGGCCCTTTTCGTCAGCAATGTTTTTAAACTCTACGGTGGACACATTTGTGAATACATTGCTGGCCAAAGCTTTGTTGGTTCCGGTTTGCATAACAAAGGGACACGACTGGAATATCACCTTTTGTATAACCACACCGTCGATAGTTATGGGCTCAGCATTCAGGATAATAAAGTTGATCAAGTGTAGTTCCTCAATGACATCAAAATGCTTACAGATTAGTGAAATATGCGACGCCCGGAAACGGAGGGACCAGCCCGTTTGGGTCTTCAACACCAAAGTTTGGAGTCGTCGTTTGGTTCGTGGAGGTGGGTTCCTTCTGAGCGACGACGAGATGCGATCTCTCAAAGAAACTGCGGTATCTTTGCGCCACAGCAGTTTGGGAAACGCAAAATGCGGTGATATCTCACTAAGGATAATACACTGGATCCCAAATGCCTGGCTTAAAAGGTTGGAGAAGGACGATACAAAGTCGTTGTAGCTTAGCAAATCCTTGGTTCTGGAGGCACTTTCTATGTCGTACGAGCCAGCCACCATGACTTTGTAGTTGGACGAATCCCTTTTCTGGGGATTTATAAACTCCACTGCAGTTAGGTAGTTGATTTTATTGCTAACGTCATTTAAGGTGTGGTGGATAGCGAATTTCGAGAAGCTGGCAGGGGTCTTGAAAACGATAAAGTTGTAGAGAAAGTACTTGTTAACTATGCCGTGGAATTTCTTACACGTGAGGGACAAACTCACCAAGGTTTTAAGGTCTATCTGGTTAAACACGCCGAATATCTTTAGTAGTAGTTCTAGAGGGAGAGAGCATATGTGTAGAGGTGGGTATTGCACTGGTATTTGGCGGGGCAGCAACACCTTTCTCCCGCCAATAAGTTGATATTTCTTCATTATATATCTCTCTTGTGGTCATGAAACGCAGGCGGGTTGTGTTTAGAAGAATATCTATCAAAACTATAAACTTGCACGGCCTGTAATCTGGCTAATCGAGATGTGTGTAAGTTTGCGGGATCTGGAACTACACCTGTATCTAATGGAAAATTAAGCCATCGCCAAAGTCACGCGGTTACATACAATCTTTTATTTGTGTCACGGACACGACGAGTTGCTTCTCGGTAGAGTCGCTTCTTGGTAGAATCGCTTCTCAGTAGAATCTCTGTTATTAAGACCCCCAGAGGACTTGGTGGTTTGAGTTAAGTCTCTTTTATGTCTGTAATCTAGTATGACTATGGAGTTAGTGAGGTTGGCACTTATCTGAGATAGACATAAGCCTCTCAGATCCAATCTAAAGACTGTGTGGGCTTGTAAACTCATTCTTTGATTATAATTATCCTCAGGTATAAAGGTTATACAATTTTACACAGTTTGGGAGATTTGAGCCGGAATTTATACTAATTCTCGATTCTCTTAATCTCCTATATTGCTAAAAGTATTGGCCATGCTAATAGAAACCGGTTAAACCATGTATAATCATTTCCTACTATTCCCCAGACGAAGACTCTCTGGTTCCCCCAATGTCGCGTAAGACTTTCCTATACGACATTCCTCTAACTATAGGAAGCAAGAAAACCACCGATAATGAAGCCTCCCCCACAGGAACTAGGATATCTGATGTGATGAACTTCCTGCTATCCCCGAGGTGTGTATGGTGTCGAAAAAGGACATTTGCCCGGCCGAGAAGACGGTATTGTTAGTATTAGCTGGCTTATATGGTGTGTTACAGTAGAGACGGCTCATCGAGTTACACATGCTTTATTATTTTTGGTGGGGGGGGAGGGGTCTACACTTTTGGCGATGCTTGTGTCGCGACACTTCATCAATACGACATGCACTTCACACAGTACTGGGGTCCGCCTCTAGGCATGTCCGCTTCTTCTATACCTATGGTGCAACTCGTCATAGGTTTGCCTCATCTGGACGTATCCAAGATGGATCTTCCCTATAAAATGGTCTGCCAACCGTCTATCACTGTCGAGCCGAGACAAGTACGCCCCACACCCGTCGCACACCTGCAACTTCTGCTGGGACGTTTGTCCCACGTTTTCCACAATTGTTCTGGCCTGCTCGGCTAGCTTCTCTCGTTGTTTGCATAGGTCGTCTAATTTAATCGACTGCAATAGCGCCATTGTAGACTGGTTATTCTGGGCGAGAAAGTCGATTTCCTGAATCATTAATCCAATCTTTATATCCATGTCGTCCAATTCCTTGGTCACCTTTTCGATCTTGGCTTTCTCTTCCGGGGTGTGCTGAAGTCGCATTTGGGCAATAGAGATATTTCGCTCTAGTTCGTGTATATACAGTTGGAGGTGTTTATAGTACTCGTATTCGATATCGGGGAACTTTTCGCCGAGTTTTTTGGTTCGGTATTCATACTCTAGTTTGTGTTTCTGCAAATGGAGCAATGGACACTTGCCTAGGTCTTGTTTGGTACCGACAAATAGGTCGTGAGGACAAGTACCCACAAGGAAACTCCGACACACTTTGGGACTGGACATTTCCGGGTCCTTGCGTCGTATCAGGGTTTCTCTCCCCATAAGCTGTTCTAAAAGTTTGCGCTGTATTTCTGCCATTGTTTGTGGGAGGGTATTCCAGTGATGACTGTGGGAAGACTAATAAGTATGCTCTGCTCTTTTGTATGGGTTTTTGTTAACATTTTTTGTTAGCATTTTTTGTTAGCATTTTTTGTTAGCATTTTTTGTTAGCATTTTTTGTTAGCATTTTTTGTTAACATTTTTTGTTAACATTTTTTTTTTGGCCTTGTCTCATCATTTGTCAGTTTTGTATGGCTCCTAGTTTCACACTTTATAACTCTATAGATACTCGTACATACCCAACAATGGCATGGATTGTTCAACACCCATACGTAGCCTGGAGACCCAGCAGTTTACAACCTACTCTGTTTATATTAAATACATAAACTACTTAATCGTCTTTTTCTTCCTTCTTAAAAGATCCCACCTTCTTCTCGGAAACATACCCCAACGCACTCAATCTCTCGGGTAATATTGGGTGGGAGTGGTGGTATGACGAATACAACCAGTCGGCATCCATGGCAGACAAGTTCTCGTTGCTCAACTTGATCAACGATCTACTCAAATCTTCCGCGTGCCCACAATCGATGGCGTACCTGTCGGCTTCGTATTCGTGCTTTCTCGAAACCAAGTTTTGGCCAAAAGTCAAAATACACTCCATGGGCTGGAACACATCGTTAAACAACATAAACCCAATTAAGATCGGCTGCTCGGCCGCAAACCCAAATGACGCGAAAAGCGACTTGTTGTGAATAAAGGCCGAGAATAGCGAAAAGATCGAAAACAAGTGGAACTGCATCATAATTAGCTTCTTGGGCAAGTGGTTTAGCTTCCAGTGGCCAATTTCGTGGGCTAAAACCGCCACGGTTTCCTGGGTGCTGTTGTGTTCAATAAGCGTGTCGAATAAAACAATCTGCTTGCTCCAGGGCAACCCGGTGAAGTATGCGTTGGAATGAGACGATCTCTTCGACCCGTCAATAACAAACAACTTGGTCAAGGGGAACCTTTGGCTGCTGGCCAACTTCTCAATAGCATCCTTCAACTCGCCATCTTCCAAAGGAGTAAACTTGTTAAACAAAGGCATAATCAACGTAGGCACAATGGTCATCGCCACTAAATTAATCACCAAAATAAACCCCATAAGATACATAATAAACGCGTCTCCAAAATGATCAATGATTTTCAAAAACCCCGCAATAACCGGAGACCCCAAGACAATTCCAAGACTGATCCCTTTAATCATATCTGTGAGCCACAACTTAACCGTCAACTTGTTGAATCCAAACTTTTCTTCCAAAACAAAATTCTTATAGTACCCCAATGGCAATCCAACTATAGTGGATAAGATTTGCGATGTAAACACGAAAAAGAGGGATTGGGTGATTACGCCACCCATAAACTTGGGCAAAACCCAACTGGATTTCCCCATTAACTGCCCTGCTAATGACCACACCTTGGGCAAGAAGTCGTACTTGATAATGGCCAAGTTTTGCACTAACCCATATGCACTAGAGAAGATGGAAAACTTCCCCTTTGCACGAGCATACTCCTGTGCCTTGACAAAAGTTTCCTGGGTCACCTCTTTTTTGATTGAGGCGGGCGGGGAGGTTTTTTTCATCACCTGGTACTGTCTATACTCCAAGTAATTCTCAAACACGAATTGACCAATCGTGAAACCAACAATGATGGTTTTCCAGTCAATGGACGCATTGTCGAGAAAGGAAAACGTCTACAAACAGATGTTAGTAACAGAAGTTGATTATTATTATTTATTTAGAAACGTTCTGGACGCTGCATGTTTAGTATACACACCTCTACCAAACTAATCATTCTGGAGCGGGGACAATGGGAAGGGGGAGTTTGGTTGTACTGGTTAAGGATCAGTGGGAAAGCGTTGTTGAATAAAACAAGTGGCAAAGTTGATGGAGGGAAAAAAAAAAAATTTCCACCACAAAGAAACAAAAACTCGTTAGAAACAAAAACTCGTTAGAAACAAAAACGCGCTAGAAACCATCACCAAGTAAACCCACTGAAGGTGGTGGTTCACTGGTGGAGAAACTCGCTATGGACGCAAGTACTGTTGCGGCTATCCCACCATGGAGCCACCACCCCCTCAAAAGAAAGAAGGAAACAAAAAACCTCAATTATAACGTAATTGTAAACTTTATTTTACTATATATATCACTTGTAAATAAGAACTGTAATATCGACAAATACAAATGGATATCCAAAACTGGGTGTCCACGGAACAGGAAAGAAAAAACAATATGCGGAAAAGACCAACTGACAAGAACATCACAGTGTAAACGATCGCTTTCAAGTCACCACCAGGTAAGCAAAAAAAGAACAACCAGTCTATATGTATAATGCGAAGTCCCCCCATCCGGTAAAAAGTCCTCTCACATAAACCATTGCCCCCTGCTCCAAACATCCAATCTCAACACCTCATCAGCTACTCATCGTCACTTAGTTAGCTTCGGCAGCCAACTTTTCAGCCTTGGCAACAAC
Organism: Intestinozyma alai; assembly: GCA_030572135.1. NCBI lineage: Eukaryota > Fungi > Ascomycota > Pichiomycetes > Serinales > Debaryomycetaceae > Intestinozyma > Intestinozyma alai. Next base: position 63,038 of record JAJLZI010000001.1, on the reverse strand, counting down.
ATCTTCAATACCACCAACCATGTAGAAAGCGTTTTCTGGCAAGTGGTCGTACTTACCTTCCAAAACTTCCTTGAATGATCTGACAGTGTCTTGCAATCTGACTAATCTACCTGGGATACCAGTGAAAACTTCAGCAACGGCGAATGGCTGAGACAAGAATCTTTGGATCTTACGGGCTCTTTCGACAGTCAACTTGTCGGCTTCGGACAATTCATCCATACCCAAAATGGCAATGATATCTTGCAACGACTTGTAAGCTTGCAAGGTTTGTTGGACGTTGGTGGCAACTTCGTAGTGTTCCTTACCAACAACAGAGGCATCCAACAATCTGGACTTGGAATCCAATGGATCGACGGCAGGATAAATACCCAATTCAGAGATCCCTCTGGACAACACGGTGGTGGCGTCCAAGTGGGCAAAGGTGGTGGCGGGAGCTGGATCGGTTAAATCATCAGCTGGGACATACACAGCTTGCACGGAGGTGACGGAACCCTTCTTGGTGGTGGTAATACGTTCTTGCAAAAGACCCATATCGGTGGCCAAGGTTGGCTGGTAACCGACGGCAGATGGGATACGACCTAACAAAGCAGACACTTCGGAACCGGCTTGGGTGAATCTGAAAATGTTGTCCACAAACAACAACACATCTTGACCTTCCTCGTCTCTAAAGTATTCGGCAATGGTTAAACCGGTCAAAGCAACTCTAGCTCTGGCACCTGGTGGTTCGTTCATTTGACCGAAAACCAAAGCCACCTTGGAGTCACCTTCCAAGTTAATGACCCCGGTTTCCTTCATTTCACGGTACAAATCGTTACCTTCTCTGGTTCTTTCACCGACACCGGTAAACACAGAGAAACCACCGTGGGCCTTGGCAATGTTGTTAATCAACTCTTGGATAAACACAGTCTTACCGACACCGGCACCACCGAATAAACCAATCTTACCACCTCTGGCGTAAGGAGCCAACAAGTCGACAACCTTGATACCGGTTTCCAAAACTTCGGCAGCAGTGGATTGCTCAACAAACGAAGGTGGGTCGGCGTGAATAGGGTTTCTTTGTTCGCACTCAATTGGACCTCTTTCGTCAATTGGCTCACCAACAACGTTGATGATTCTACCCAAGGTACCACGACCAACAGGGACAGAGATAGGAGCACCAGTGTCGGTGACAGTGGTACCTCTAACCAACCCTTCAGTACCATCCATAGCAATGGCTCTGACGGTGTTTTCACCCAAATGCTGGGCAACTTCTAAAACCAACTCGTTGTCACCGTTTTGCAAGGTCAAAGCGTTCAAGATGGCTGGCAAGTTACCTTCTTCGAATTGCACATCGACGACGGCACCAATAACGGCTCTACATGGGAATTGTTAGTATGGGTAATGGTTATAGTTGTCGCCAACATGGACTGGGGGGGTCCCCACAAACAAGACAAGGCCACCAGTGATTATGTGTTGGCAGCGTGGAAAATGTCGACCGGGGTGAGAGAGAAAAAAAAATGTCTGCCTCGGAGAATGGAAAAAAAAGTGTCGCGAGAATGGGCGAAAAAATTGAAAAATTTCATTGGACGAAAAAATGTCGTTGGACGAAAAAAAATGGCACACGGGTATATAGTGAGGATGATGGACACCAGTAGTAAGGTTGGCTAATGAATGGGTATAGGTCTAACATGTAGGATAGACCTTAGCTTGGCGTAGATATGTGCATCATTTGGATGCCAGTTATAGTTTGATTGGTCCAGATTCTCAATTGAAGTCGACTTTTTTTTCCATGTGTTCTGTGTTCTCACAATCATCAAGATGAATCACTTCCCTCCTGATGGCTGATTCATAATTGAGATGCGGACACATATATTCTCCCGTGTACACTCTACTTATACATCAATTGAATTCTCGCCCAGTGTCCTTGTTGTCCCTGGTGAACCCCGAACCCCAATAGTTGAAGCTGAAAGGAAAGAAAAAAAAACATACCTAACTTTACCAGCAACAGGAGCAGCAGTAGCAAGCCCTCTGAACATGGTGGCACGCTTGGCCGCATTGAATGCGGTGCGTGAAGCAGTGTTGAATAATCTTGGAAGAACCATCGTTGGAGGAACTATGGTAATTATAAAGACAATCTTCTGGTGAAAGAGAGAAAGAAAAGAAATGGAAGAAGTGACAAGTTAAACCTTTATAAAATTTTTTTTTTTCGTCCTTCTCAGTAAAGCTCCGACACTCGCACGCTGGGTTTTCTTCGTTCACCACCAAAAAAAAAAAAAAGGGAAAAACCTTGTGGCAAACATTTTGTCACCCTTATTTTTTTTTTTCTGTGTCCTTCGGCGGGTTTGGGAAAAACAGTATGGGAATTTGGTTTCTGGCCAATTAGATCGCAGAAAAAGTCGATCGAGGTTATATGCACACCACCGATTTACCGGCTTTAAAGTATTGGTGGAGGTTTTTTTTTTTTGTCTGTCTGTCTGGCTAGTTAACTAGCTGCCATAATAGCAGTTTATAGTTGGGTTTTTGTGTACTCCCCATACAAAAAAAAACATTGAGTCTCTATTGGACAGCATCTTTATGGGGAAGGTTTTGTGAGGGAAATAAATAAGTGGCACACGATTGTGGACCATTGGGTGTTTAAGTCGGAGTGCTAGGGTGGTGGGCGATGGGTGGTATGTGTAGGGGAGGGTATTTCTCTCAGATGGGTCTGGAATGGTTTATGTGGTGTAATGTTAGTTGTTTTTATTGAATAGTAGATATTTGTAGGGAACTTGGCGATAGTTTCAATGGTGGATATCTCTGGGTTGTAATTCCTGGAGTATTCTCCTATTCTAGGATACTTACATCCGCGTAATCCGCTGCCGCCTTCCCTTTCCTTTTCCCTTTCAGTCCACTATTTTTATCCCCCTCCAAGCAATCTCCAATGTATACCTGATGGCTGCAATTTTTTATGGAAATTGTATTTTTTTTTTACACATATTTTGCCACCACCACCAACTCAAATCACACATAATTAGTTTATAACTTTAAAACACTACATCAAATCATTAAAGAAGTTACCGTCAATGGAGAAACAAAGAATAACAAAACGCATAAACAAAACAAATAACGAACTAAAACCATAAACCTGTCCCCGCCGCCGCCCTCAACATAAACTCATAACTTCCTCTATATTTCGTTTCGTCTCCTTGACCAAATCCTTTAACCGAGATGGCGTCTCTCGATACACAATATGCGATCCCGGGTATATACATTCGGGGTCGGTGTCGCACAACCTCTTTGCACAGTATAAACACAATTTCTTTTCCTGGAGCGGTTTCTTTTCTTTCACCCGTGACTCTACACGTTCCAGCTGCATTTTCCTCCTCTTGCGCTGGGGGGTAGGGTCGTAGACTTTCTGAACTTTCTCACGCAACCACCGGCCACGTTTCCTGTTACTGCCACTGTTCTCTTCCTGTGCAGCTTTCTGTCGTGCATCGGCAATCACTTTTTCAAACTCATCCATCATAGCCTCGGCCTTTACTGCGGCTGCTCGTGCACCAACATCGCCATTGTGCGACTCTTCTTTAGGCGTGGATTTGGGGGTCAATAGCTGCTGCTGCTCCTGCTGCTGCTCCAATTTCGGAGTAGTCTCCTTTCTAACCACCGCCAGACCTCGGAACGGAGCCAAAACACAAACCTGGTACGCCAAAGCAGTCTTACACTCCAGACATACCTCGTCATCTTCACTAGCCCGTTCACTCCTACTACGTAGTTCACGCCCAGAAGCCGTCAGTTCATAACTAATAGTAAACTTTGACGTGTCCATCTCCAGTAGCAAGTCACTTTGTTCATTAACAAACTTGTCAAACCGGGACAAGCAGTGCTTCACCAAGGCAATGTCCTGCCGCAGGATCTTCCCCCGCTCCCTATTAAACCAAATAAGAATATTTCTGAGCAAGTTATAGTGGCTGAACACATTCTCCTTTTTGATAATGCGGTAATCACCAACAGCCTTCTCGCCCAAGTCCAACCAGCTGGCCATGGTGAAATTCACCGCTTCGTTAAAATTAAACCCACAGTTGAATCCGGCATGGTACACGCGAGGATACGTGATTACAAACTCGTTCGGGTTCTGGTCAGCATACACCACTGGAATAGAATGGTCAGCAATAAACAGCGGCGACAACAATGACACCAACTGGTGTAGTAAGTCCGGCTGCTTCTTGAACAAGTCCGGAGCTAGACTTCTCATCAATGACTCAAACTGATCAGCATGGCTTTCCGGGATCCCATACCATTTCTTGGTGGCCCCGAAATGGCAATAGTTGGCCGAAAGAGTATAGTGGTCCTCAACATGCCAACAAAACGTAGAAAACAACGAACCAATATATATCCACGGCACCGTCATGCCCGAGATGGACGTGTCGATATAGTTAAGGAGAGACCCCTTTGCAAATGGAAGTTTGGTCAAGTTGAACGGATGATTAATATACTTCAATGTCTGGGGATCTTTGGCATTCACTATCGGCGACCCAGCCATGGGGAATCCACTGATTTCTCCGACGTTTACGTTATGGATATCAGCCCCGTAGTTAACCTCTATATCCGGCGCCTGAGTGTCGTCTACAAACGTCCAGAATTTCTGCTCAATAACATCCACCGTTAGTGGCTCGTTATTATTCTGTTCCTGGACAAATTTGGTATCAAACTCCTGGCACATCTGGTAAAACTTGGGTATAGAATACTTGATCTCAACGTCTTCGTCAAACCCATAGTTGCCAGTGCCAATGAGACATTTGGGGCAATACCAACAGCTAGTGGGCACTACAGTTAGAGGAACTGGCAAGCACTTCATGTGGTAGGGTTTATCACAGGAATCGCACAAAAGCGTCTCTTTGGGCCTCTCGTCCTTACCACAAACCACACAACTCTCAGAATCGTCTTCCAAGTCCGATTCCGGGAACGTGTACCCTGCAAACTCCTCCTTTCTCAAGAAGTTCACGTAGTGCCGCATATTAGCATCGTACTCATCTACAATCTCTGAAGAACCAGCACCTAGACCATATATTCTGTTGATTGCAGCCCAATCGATATTATCGGGAGTTTTCTCAACTTCGACATAGAGATCATAATAGTACACCTTGACACCAGCCACTACGAAATAGAGATTCAAGGGTTTTCTCAACCTCATCTTTTGGAACCGGTTCATTTTCTCAACAAACTGTTTCCGGCTTCTGGTGAGGATGCCAATCTCACTCAACCGCTGTTTACGGACGTGGAACTTAAAGTTTGGCGAGATGCCAAACGGCGGTTTCCAGCCGCTTGGAGGCACAATTTTGACCACCCCGTACTTTGCACCCAATGCCATCAGCAGCTCGCTAGAGAGATATTTAACCGGGTCCCCGAACTCCGCATCGGTGGGGTATAATACCGGACATGGTATGAGTTTGCTTTTGTCGAATTCAGCAGTATTGGCTGAACGAGAGTCAACCACCATATTTAACCACGTTTAAGAGTATACTCACTTAAATAGCTCTATATAGCACGATATTATTGGCACCAAATTGATCAGAACGCTCAACCGACAAGTTTTACTCTCCTTTTAGGTATGCTTGCAATTAAAGGAAAGGCACCTCTTGTTTCCCACCAGGACTATGTGCTTGGGATATTGGTGGCCCGATTAGGAGGTTTGCCGTTTTGCTCGGATTGTCTCCTTTTTTTATTTTTTTTTTTTGCTGACAATGTCGTCAGACTTTTTTTTGTTTTGGCTAAGTCACAGTTTCATGAGATGATTGTGTTTGCTGGGAAGTGGCCGAGAATGGGATGGACAAGTAATTAGAGTTGTAGAACAGTGAATGAAGGGGGGCTTAGGACATGTCAATTCTCTTATTGGGGTATCAAGCATTTGGGTATTTTCTTAATCCAGTTAGGGAGGGAGGAACAGAGCGACATTTGCGGAGATTGGACAAGGAAGAAAAAAAGACAAAAAAAAAAAATTAAAATAAAAAAGACTGGCGTATGCACTTAGAGTTCCTAATTAGGCAATACATGGAGTATCAGGCTGCCATTGGTTTGGGGAAGCCGGCGATTTCAATATTTTCTCCCAGTTATCATGAACGTTTGTTGAATAGGACATCTCGATATAAAGATAGCCTTACACCTGGAGATGTATTATCCTAGAAGCCTCCAGAAAACGGTTTCCTTGGCTCTGCACCCCAATTCCACACACCTCAGTTTATTGTGTTCTTCCCAATTTGGATAGTGACAACGAGGTGACTCTTTTTCTTTTCTGTTTGTTTTTTTTTTTTTTTTTTTGTAGCCGTCCCTTTCGGGGGAGGTTTTGCGAGCACACCAAGTCCATGAAAAAGGTGTCTCTATCATATCCATAAAACAGACCCTGGAGATACAACTTTACTTAGAAAATGGCAGGATACACAATTACAGTCTTGGGATGTGGGGTTATGGGAACTGCGGTCACTTCGGCAATTTTAAAAGCCCAATTCGACCCGTACCCTGCCAAGATTATCGCTTGTACTGTGCCCCAAGAAGAAGCCAAACTCAAGGAGACATTTGCATCGCATGACTTGGTGACTGTGTCTGCCGGGGTTGAAAGCAACAACAAGGCAGTAGCTGAGGCTGACGTGATTATCTTAGGCTGCAAGCCATTTATGTACCAGACCATTTACGACGAAGTTAAGGGTTCGTTGACTGGAACCCAGTTGTTGATTTCCTTATTGGCCGGCACCACTATTAGAGAGTTGTCAATTTTCACTCCATACGTGGCCAAGGTCATGACCAACACCCCGGCCAGATTCGGGTGCGGCACCGCGTGCATAGCGTTTGCTTCCGATGTGTCTGAAGAACAACAAGATTTGGTGATGAAGTTAATCGACACTGTGGGCATGACGGTGAAGATCCCGGAGAAGAATATGGACATCGCCACTTCGCTAGTTGGGTCTGGTCCTGCGTTTTGTTTGTTGATGATGGAGTCCATGATTGATGGTGCCATCAGAATGGGAATGCCTTATGACGTGGCGCAAGTGTGTGCTGCAAAAGTCATGGAAGGGACTGCCAAAATGATTTTGGAGACGGGAGAACACCCAGCAGCGTTGAAAGCTAAAGTGTGTACTCCTGGAGGCACCACCATTGGTGGTTTATTGACGATGGAAGATAAAGGGTTGAGGAGTGCCATTGCTAGAGGCATTGAGGAGGCGGCCAATATCTCGGCATCGTTTGCTAAGAAATAGTGTGTTTTGTCCCAGGGTCGTACGGGGTTGTAAATCCGAGACGGGGGTGATGTACTTGCGCAGTTTTATGTTTATATGCCGCAACTATATACAGAATAAACGTTCTCTACACACACTACTTACTATCCTTCTTACCGAGCAAGAAGGCCGACGTGATAGCAGCAAGATCCTGGTCGTTCATATTCCCCCCGCTTGCATCCAAGATCTTTTTCATTTGGGCACAAACGTCTCTAACTTCTGGATCGGCCAACATCTTAAACATGAGCGGAACACTCAACTTTGGTTGGTTTTCAGAGATGAACCCCTTTTTGACAAGCAAGTCTTTAAATTTGGCTGTCAATTCCTGCAACTCGGGGTTGGCTTGTAAGGTTTTGGCGATGCGTGCCATTGCCTCGAGTTCTTCTTCTTTGGTTGGTGGTTTATCCTTGCCAAAGAAAAATGGGTTTGATGCAGTGACGGAGAAGGATCTTGTGGTGGTGGTGGTGGTGGTGGTTTGGATTTGAGACACACGAGGACGGGAAGGCAACACCCTCGCAATACTGCGAGCACTTATAGCCACGGTTCTAATCATTGTCGTATAGGTGTGTTGAGTTTGGAGTGGTGGCGGTGGTTTTTGGCAGCACTTGATGAAGTGAGTTTTCACCGCGCGACATTGTCCTTGCCATGCGACATTGCCTTCGCCGTGCGATATTGTTCCCCCCCTCTTCAGAGTGGTGAATGCAAAACATCGATATAAAACGGTGTTTATCACGCTCACTGACTAGTCTAGAATGGGATGCTTGAGTGGGCATTTCAAATGCCCAGATGCTGACTTGGCCAAATTACGTGCGATAACACACCGTGCCCTAACCATCACCTCGGCTTGGTAAAGTGCACCATGTTTTGTGACAAGGACACGACTGGGAAAAAGTCGCCGTCAACAATCCGAAAAAAAAAAAAAAAATACATGACATGAAATGTCGCATAATGTCGTGAAAAAACGCGGATGAAGAAAATGCCAAAAAAAAAAAAAAGGTTGTCGAAAAACTTCCAACGACTCCCAGAATTCACCATTAACCAGCCTTTACTTCTCTATCTTTCTCCATCCACTAAGGAAGTTCTCTCTTTCCCCCATACTTAATCAAATCCACAGATAATGTCACACGAAGGTCAAGAAGAATTATTAGACTATTCTGATTCTGAAGACATTGCCGTTCCAACTGCCACCACCAACGAGACCCAGGGCGGCGAAGACAAGGAAGCCGACAAAAAGGGTTCTTATGTTGGTATTCACGCCACCGGGTTCAGGGATTTCTTATTGAAGCCTGAATTGTTGCGTGCTATTGGGGACTGTGGTTTTGAACATCCATCTGAAGGTTCGTACATTTGTTTTTAAGGAGGATGCGACATGTTGTATAATGAGTGTGGTTTGCTGGCGCAGGGGTTTATTTTTTTTCTCTCTCCATACAAGCAGTGCATCCCATATTACTTTGAAGCAGTATTAGCACTATAGAGGAAGAAAGACTGTGCCATTAGAGAAGATAGACATCAAAGCATCACATGCTTGATGTAGACGTTGTGGTTTCTTTTTGATATTGTTGACATACACGTTGGTGCTATCCTCAAATCCAAAACGTCGGTGTGTTTTCCAAGTTGGGGTTAATCATTTGGTCACCATATTTGTCCTGAAAAAAAACACCATTTATCCATCTCCCACATACCCACACTTATTATACACCATTAGTTTTTATGTTGTTGTTGTTGTTGTTGTTTTCTTTCTCTTTTGCATTCTTCATATCCATCCAACACCCGCACTAACAAATTTCTTTCAAATAGTTCAACAAGTATGTATCCCTCAGTCTATTTTGGGTACGGACGTGTTGTGCCAGGCCAAGTCTGGTTTGGGTAAAACTGCTGTTTTCGTGTTGTCCACCTTGCAGCAGTTGGATCCTGTTCCTGGCGAAATCACCACGTTGGTCATTTGTCATACTAGAGAGTTGGCGTACCAAATCCGTAACGAATACGCCAGATTCTCCAAGTACATGCCTGATGTCAAAACGGAAGTGTTTTACGGAGGAACTCCTATCAAGAGAGATATCGAAAAGTTGAAGAGCAAGGATACCTGTCCCCACATTGTGGTGGCTACTCCAGGTAGATTGCACGCGTTGGTTCAGGAAAAGGCTATCCGTTTGAGCAATGTCAAGTCATTCGTTATCGATGAATGTGACAAGGTTTTGGAAGCCATCGACATGAGAAGAGACGTGCAGGATATCTTCAGAGCCACTCCTCACCAAAAACAGGTGATGATGTTTTCTGCCACATTGTCACAGGAAATCCGTCCTGTTTGTAAGAAGTTTATGCAAAACCCATTGGAAATCTACGTTGACGATGAAGCCAAGTTGACGTTGCATGGGTTGCAGCAGTACTATATAAAGTTGGAAGAGAAGGAAAAGAACAGAAAGTTGTCTGACTTGTTGGATTCGCTTGAGTTCAACCAGGTGATTATCTTTGTCCGCTCCACCCAAAGGGCCAACGAATTGAACAAGTTGTTGTGCGCATGTAATTTCCCCTCAATTGCCGTGCATTCGGGATTGCCCCAGGAGGAAAGAATCGAAAGATATAGATCGTTCAAGGAGTTCAACAAGAGAATCTGTGTTTCTACTGATGTTTTCGGTAGAGGTATTGATATTGAAAGAATTAACTTGGCCATCAATTATGATTTGCCAAGCGAGGCTGACCAGTATTTACATAGAGTTGGTAGAGCTGGTAGATTTGGGACGAAGGGGTTGGCCATCTCGTTGGTGTCTACCAAGGACGACGAAGAGGTTTTGGAAAAGATCCAAAGCAGATTCGACGTCAAGATCACCGAGTTCCCAGAAGAAGGGGTTGATCCATCCACTTATATGAACACTTAGACGTGGAGGGGGGGCTCTGTTGAGGAAATGAGAGGAGACCTGCTATACTGGTGGGTGCTTTGTAGTTTTTATTTTGTAAGAAAATTGTTTTAGTACTTTGAAATAAAAGATGTCATTATATAATTCACCTAGATACTTCCATAGTTCAAGCAGATGATATTTATGAGATGGTACACTTCGTATATATCCTTCTTGGGTATTAGAAACCATTCTTTATGAGCGTTATACTGGTCTCCAAAGGGAGGAGCCAGTGCCAGCTTCTCCTTCGACAAGGCCCGTTCGAAACAGCCACGGCAAAAGAGCTCACTATGGCCGTACTTGTCTTTGAGCAGCTGGTGGATCTTCAGTTCTATCAAATTGAGTTTCTGGTCACAGTAAAACCCATCATTTCTGAACGCCCGGTACGGGGTGCGTTCTCGGTGATAAGTAAAGCTAACTGCCAACTTCATCATTGCCTGTTTGAGCCGGGGGATCTTGGTGTCCAACAAATGGGCATTTTCTGGCCCGAGGTTTATCACCTTTTGTTGGCAGTTTTCCTCCCACTGCTGAAGCCGTTTCTGGACCGTTTGCGATGTTCTTCCGACTTTAATGAAGATACACTTGGTCTCTTTGGGGTCGTATTCGACCCATTTATCGCGATCGCGTCTGGGAGTGCCTGGAAGGTTCATTACTTTAAACAGCCAGTCTTTATCTTGCGGTTTAATGAAATTTACCCAGGTGTATATGTAAATGTACCCGCGCTCTGGAGCGTCATGGGGCTTTGCCGGCGGTTTACTTGAGTTGGGGTGCTTAGTTGGTTTGCTTGAACTGCTACCCTGGCTCCATTTATGAAAGTGGCAATACTTTTCCGGCAAAGATACATGCTTCTTACACCGTAATCCTTTTTTGGTTGTTCCCAGGCACTGTACCTGGCCATGATCCTGGTGATTCGCCATGGTGAAGAATATGGTGAACCCTTTTTTTTTTATGGAGACGCGTTTGATGATGAGTGCACTTTCCGTTTGGTGATGCTGTACGCACTTTCCGTTTGGTGATGCTGTACGCACTTCCCGTTTGGTGATGACACTTGATTTGTCAAGCTGAGAGCCCTGGTGGTGTGCTATAACATACAAATGGGATATGAAAACCCACATGTCCAGTGTAAAGAAATATCTACATAGAATACCTTTTATACGCTCAACATTGCTTTTTACACAGAAGATTGGCCCATCATATGACCTATACCCTTTTGAGCATTATATACTGGTAATCCGAGTATGTCACAGATTGGATTAAATCAGGAAACATATATTATTCTGTGGTGATCTCTGAAAGGAACCTCAACATACTTGGTTTTTTGCACCCAATTACCACTTGGAACGTGGTGTTTTCCCGGGCTCAGGTGAAACACCAATTCAACTGTAGACGAAGACACTTTCTCCCACTCATCAAAACACTTTCCCTCACTCATCAAAACACTTTCTCCCACATACCAAAACAAGTACATGCCCGTTCCCTTGTGAAATATTCACCCTTTTTCTGGTGGAAAGATGAAACTTGCTCCCCACCCACACCATCAGGCTTAATGCCGTAGATGGTACCCTGGCCAAGTATCCTTAATGCCACCCCCAACCATTTGTTGGGGGTTAAGAACTTGGGGAATTCCAATTGCAAAAAAAAAACAACTACACTTTATCGGGTCCAATTGGAGCACCCCGAGACCCTAAACCCATTTTGGCATAAACTGTGGCGTCACCAACTGGTGGATCATGACTGTCTTCCCTTTCAGAGTTCTAAGAAAACTATACAAAGAATAACGACTTTTGAGAAATCATCTTGGCACGACATTGTCTCGGCCACAGCAATGTTTCGGCCACAATAAACGAGCACCATACCCACAACCCCAACCTACTTGTACGCATATAACCCTACCTGTACCTACGCCGTGGTTTCCCCACCAAAAGAAAAGTCGATCTGGTTGCGAGCCGGTTCAGGCGCAAAGTGAAAAATAAAAAATAAAACAATGCCAGTGGGCAAAAAAAAAAAAAAAAAAAAAATAATAATAATTAAAATTCAAAATCCGCCCCGACGCCCGCTTCGTCATACCCCATTGAGTCAGTCAAAGTCACGTGAAATTATTTCATTTGCAATCATAAACATCCAATTACCATAACCCACGTCCGCCCACAGTTTTCTTCTGATGGGTTAACTATGGAGAGGGTGCCATTGGGAGGCTTTTTTCGTATTTCCTATAAATATACCGAGAATAACGGTGGGTTGGAAAGTGAAAAAAAATTTTCAAGTCGTTTTCTTCCCCCTGTACTATCAGTATAACTCATAGCCATGCCTTCCCATTTTGACACGCTTCAATTGCACGCTGGTCAGCCTGTTGAAAAGCCCCACAAGCCTAGAGCCCCACCTATTTACGCCACCACCTCGTATGTGTTTGACGACTCCAAACATGGTGCTCAATTATTCGGGCTTGAAACCCCAGGGATGATCTACTCCAGAATCATGAATCCTACCAACGATGTTTTTGAACAAAGAATTGCTGCTCTCGAAGGTGGTTTAGCTGCTCTTGCCACTTCTTCTGGTCAAGCTGCTCAATTACTTGCTATTGCCGGGTTGGCTCACTCTGGCCACAACATCATCTCCACTTCTTACTTGTACGGTGGTACCTATAACCAATTCAAGGTTGCTTTCAAGAGATTCGGCATCCAGGTCAAGTTTGTCGACGGTGATGCCCCAGAAGATTTCGCCAAGTTGATTGACGAAAACACCAGAGCCATCTACATCGAATCTATTGGTAACCCCAAGTACAATGTTCCTGATTTCGAAAAGATCGCCAAGATTGCCCACGACAATGGTTTGCCGTTGGTGGTTGATAACACTTTTGGTGCTGGTGGGTTCTTGGTTAACCCAATCAAGCACGGTGCTGACATTGTTGTCCACTCTGCCACCAAATGGATTGGTGGTCACGGTACCACTATTGCCGGTGTGGTTGTTGATTCTGGCAACTTCCCATGGACCGAGTACCCAGAAAAGTACCCCCAATTCTCCAAGCCATCCGAGGGCTATCACGGATTAATCTTGAACGACGCTTTGGGCAAGGCGGCGTTTATTGGACACTTGAGAATTGAGTTATTGAGAGACTTGGGTCCAGCGTTGAACCCATTCGGGTCATTTTTGTTGTTGCAAGGGTTGGAAACCTTGTCGTTGAGAGTGGAAAGACAATCCTCCAACGCCCTTGCCTTGGCCCAATGGTTAGAGAAGAACCCTCACGTGGATTCGGTTTCCTATTTGGGGTTGGAATCCCACGTTTCTCACGAATTGTCCAAGAAGTACTTGAACAACGACTCCAAGTTCTTTGGTGGTTGTTTGAGTTTCACGGTTAAGGATTTGCCCACCAAGAACTCCGACGATCCATTTGACGAGGCTTCTCCTAAGGTGGTTGACAATTTGGAAGTTGCCTCTAACTTGGCCAATGTTGGTGATTCTAAGACTTTGGTTATTGCTCCATGGTTCACTACCCACCAGCAATTGACTGACGAAGAAAAGGTGACTTCTGGTGTCTCCAAGGGTTTGATTAGAGTTTCTATTGGTACCGAATTTATCGACGACATAATCAACGACTTTGACCAAGCGTTCAAGAAGGTTTATGGGGAAAAGTGAGTGGAAGTAGAGTGTGTCTTTGTGAGGAAATGATTATGTATAAATAGATTAGTTTACGTTTTCAGTCGTATCTGTATGGTTGTTTTGGAAACAGGAGGGGAGTATTTCTGTAGATAAACCAGTGACGAGTACTGTAGCCTACATCAGGATTCTTTGGTGGCATGCTACAGTTCTACCAAGGTTCTCTGGTATCAGTATGAAAAGCCATGAATAAAAGACTAACTAGGTAAACAACCTTCTCTATATATTTATCGTTACACCTCTCCATCCCTACCTTTCTCTCTTCCCTCCTCCCGGCTATACTTCACGTCAAACAACCGATTATCCAAGAAGTCCATCTCGTCATTGGCCAAGTACGAGCCGTCATCGGCCAAGTACGAGCCGTCATCTCTGTCTCGCACAAAGGGATCTCTAAACGAACCAATGCCACTGCTTTCTCCTCTTCTCATCGCCACCGTGGTAGTAGGAGAAGCAGATGTATAACCATCATAGATTTCTTCCTGGTATCGCTTCTCCGACTCCTGTAGATACTCTCCCATTCTCTTCCCACCCATATCCTCAGCTACCCTTGTCTGGGTACGTCTTACTGAGGTTTTCTTGGATAAATTCTCGCCCAACTTCAACAACTCCTCTTCGTATTCCTGTTGTTTGGTATTTGTTGGTAAGGAATACGTTCTCGTGCCACTGTCGGTCTCAGCATGAAGTTCGTGATCACGGTTACTAGCTAGTCGGATCTTTCTCTTAAAAAACCCCGGCCTCGAAGTTACTCGGCGTTGGTAGTCGTCATAATCCTTGAAATACGCCTGGTGTTCCTGATCTTCGTCTTCGTCGATATCATCAGGGTTGGCACACCACATAGGCATGGCCCAACTAGCCATCAGAACTGTGGCTAGTGTAAACGTGGCCCAGATCATCACCAACCATACTGTACCCAACTGGAAAGAAATACCATAACTGTCAAGAGTCTTGTGAATCTCTGTTTGTGTACGAAGGAGCAAATGGGTGATCGTACCCGCACCAACGCCATAAGCTGCGAATGAAAGCACAGCTACAAAGGCTGCTATATGAAGGATGAATCTGGGAATGGCCGATAAGTCAGGTCTCCCTTTACGGTTTGAATAGATAACCAACATGGCAAACAAAAGCAAGAACTGCGACACAACACCAAAGATGATGGAGATTTGCACCACATCAAACTGGGCATGGTTATATTCCATATCCTCTTGGTAGTCGGGATCTTTAAGATAATCAAGGGACCCGAATGCATACACTAGAATCATATTCAAACCTACTTGGCTTAATTCTGACCGGTAGTTAAAGAGCTGCTGCTGCTTTCGGCACGTTATAACCTCATTCGTGTGTTCTGTTCGGGTGGTACCGTCACTTTCGGTTATGGGAACAACATCATAGTTCACATAGCACAAGTGCCAAAGTGACGTCAAAATATACTGTGGAGCTCCGGCAACCTGTCTCTGGGTATACTCGCTTAGTAGGGAGATTTCCGAGTTGGTGATGTACAGCGGCAGGAGCGTAAATTCTATATCTAGAGCATCAGTGTTGTCGAAATCAGAGTCGTAATTGGAGGCTGCGAAAGCGTTTTCGTCGGATTCGGCTGAAGAACGTAGTGATTTATATAAACCTCTGGCCATATCGAGATGACCGCAGTTTATTTGTCCCATATACATATCCATCCGGAATAGCGGTGTAATGACGGTTATTAGGCATAACAAGATTGTCAACGTGGAGCTGATGAATCGGATACCCATCAGTATTTGTTCTGGCCGTGATAGACCTTTGATTGGGAGTAGAAGGCGCTGAAGAAGGTTTTTTGGCATCAACATGTTCTGTAGTGGTTTGTGAATGCGTCAGCAGGGAATAGTTTTGTGAATAGACCAGCTAAGGACACCAATCAGTAATGGGTTTGTTTCAAAGAAGCCTTGTTTGTATGGGGGGAAAAAATGAGCCAATGTGATGAGGGCTGACGCATGACCAGGACCTACTGGTGTATGAGATTGTCACATATAGAAGATACAAGAGAGAAGAAATGGAGTTGGGTGAATGGTAATGTTAGTGTGAATAGGATCTGTTCACTGATGATGTAGAGAAAGAGGATTTTAGTCATTTTATGTGGTGGTGGTGTTGGTGTTGGTACTAGGCAATGGGTAACTAAGAAGATTAGAAAGTAAACCACTATAGGCCAAATAGTTGGTGAAAAAGTAGCCCTGTATGATTGTGTTTGAGACTAGGTCTATGGGAATTGCATATGGAAGCCTTGGAAATAGATCCAAGTATCAGCGGGGTATTTGGTCATGGTTGTAGTGGTGTTTTGGGTGCAAATTCACAATACCCTAAACCTAAACTGCATAAAATGTATTTGGGGTTGGAGGTTGCAACGGGTTTGCATGTTGACTTTAATTATGGTCCATTCTCTCCAGTGTTGTATATGGTGATTGTCTGTACCATCATATACACCACTTGGATTAAGTGCATTTTGGACTCTCTTTTCCTCTTCTACACCACTTGGATTAAGTACATTTTGGACTCTCTTTTCTTCTTCTACGAAAACCATTCATTACAATAAAAACAATAATACAAACAGAAACAACTAAATAATCCAATGACACAACCGTAATCGCTAGATCTACTAACTACCACCAGCCACCACCAGCCATAGACTCAAAACTCCTCATTAAAACTCAAGCTGCCGTACTTCACTTGGAATATACCAACCTCATCTCCTTTACTATCCTCTTCAAGCTTCCGTTTGTTCATATTTACGCAACTATTATACTCCGGCAACGTCCTCATAGGCGCGTTATGGATCTCGTGGTAACTGTCCCATTCACTTAAACTACTGCCGCCATTATACCCGCTACTTCCACTAGTCATTAAACTCGGGGGTTGTGATAAATGCTCCGGAAGGGGAACTCTTCTCTCCTCCTGCAGGGGAACACTGTATCCTTCAGCCACCGCTTTACGGATCCTTATACCAATAATTTCAAGTGCCGCCACGTCGGGATTGGTGTGTTGTGGTGTAATGGCCACCTTCATCTGACGCTTTATTCTTGTAGAATCCATGTTTTATTTTTTGTTGTATTTTGTTTTGGGCTTTTTTATTGGTGGGTTCCTTTTTGAATCTTACTCAGCTAGCAGCGTTATAAACACGTATAGATATAGCAAAGCTATGCAGCATAAAGCAACAACTTGATTGTCTAACCCGATGCTTTAAATAAATGACCACGTCTGGTCCATCCTCCCCCTTAAAACTTTTTTCTAGTGGCAATTGGTGACAGGCAGACTGAGAAAAAAAAAAAAATTGAACACAATCTGGCTCACATGATTCATATTTCCTAATCGGGACAAATTGTCAATTGTAACATCATCCCTGGTCTATATGCAGGTCTCACGTGATCTCGGCGTCACTTACCCAGAGGAGAATATTGCCCCCCCCCGTCGTTGTCACTCTCCCTACACGTCAGCAACAGTTCCCCAGCGCTCCAACGCGAGTTCCTCAAAACAGTCAGGTGTAATTTCCACGGTGCCAATAAAGATTGCGATGGTGGGGAAAGTTGCCCATTATGTAACCGCTATAGGCAGTAGACACCGAATACCGACAAAACAGGATACGTGGAAAAGTATATAAACCCCCCCCCCGCTAAACTGAACATTGAGTTCCTTTTCTTCTTTCTGTTTTCCCTCTCTCTCTCTCCACCCAGGTTAATTAAACTGCTATAAGATTCGCTTCCTACTGTTTGACCATGACTGCACCAGACTTTTCTGTTTCTTCGGCTACTGCTCGTGAATACGAGGCCGAGTACTCTGCCCACAACTACCATCCCTTGCCGGTGGTTTTTTCTCGCGCTGAAGGTGCCCATGTATGGGACCCCGAGGGCAAGGAATACTTGGATTTTCTTTCTGCCTACTCTGCCGTCAACCAAGGTCATTGCCATCCAAAAATCGTGGAAGCTTTGGTTGACCAAGCGTCGAAATTAACTCTTTGCTCACGGGCATTTTCTTCCGATGTGTTTGGCGTGTACGCGAAATACATCACGGAATACTTTAACTATGAAATGGTGTTGCCGATGAATACCGGGGCCGAGGCTGTGGAAACCGGGTTGAAATTGGCCCGAAGATGGGGGTATGTGAAAAAGGGCATTCCTGAGGGGGAAGCGATTATTTTAAGTGCGACTAATAATTTCCACGGTCGTACATTGGGGGTTATTTCCATGTCTACTGATCCGGACGCCACGGTCAATTTCGGGCCCTACTTGCCATTGGTGGGGCCCCAAATCCCGGGTGAACCCAAGGGGAAGTTTATTAGATATGGTGTGATTGAAGATATTGAATTGGCGTTATCCAACGCTGGCGATAAGGTTGCTGCTATTTTGTTGGAGCCTATCCAAGGTGAAGCAGGCATTGTGGTACCACCCGAGGGCTACATATCCCGTGTGCAGGAATTGTGCCGCAAGCACAATGTGTTGTTGATTTGTGACGAGATCCAAACCGGGGTTGCCAGAACCGGGAGAATGTTGTGCTACGAACACTACCCCGGAGTTAAGCCGGATATAGTGTTGTTAGGAAAGGCTATTTCGGGAGGGGTTATGCCGGTTTCGGCGGTGTTATCGCTGAAGGAGATTATGTTGACGTTGGAGCCAGGGTCTCATGGATCGACGTATGGGGGCAATCCGTTGGCATGCCGGGTTGCCATTGCTGCACTTGAAGTCATCAGAGAGGAAAAACTCGTAGAAAGATCGGCCCAATTGGGTGATTTGTTGAAGAGCAAGTTGCAGGAGTTGCAGCGTGAGTCGGATGGTATTATTTGCGAGGTTAGAGGCAAGGGGTTGTTGTCGGCCATTGTTATAGACGAGGCCCACACCAATGGGAGAACAGCGTGGGATTTGTGTTTGATGATGAAGGAGCACGGGGTTTTGGCCAAGCCCACGCACGACAATATTATCAGATTGGCGCCACCATTGGTGATTTCCGAAGAGGACTTGATGAAGGGAGTAGAGGTGATTAGACGGGCGTTGAAGGAATTGCCCAATGCTCCAAAGGCTGATCATTAGTGGTGGATTCGTGTGTATATTTTTAATGCATTGCAAAGTATGATTTAGTCTCTTAGGTACCGGTACAATTGATTGGCGTAGGCTAATAGGGATGGGCAATGATAGTTAGGAATTGCCGCAAAAAAAAAAAAAAAAAGAATTTACAAAGGTGACCAAAATATGACGAGAAAAACTACGAAATAGTTGCAAATTATCCCCGAGAGAGTGTAAACCGGGGGCCAAGCCGGCCAATACGAATAGGACTACCTCCACCAACCAAAATAATGTGTGATGGTCCTCTCCCCACAATGGGCCACAAAAACCACCACTAGTCCAGGTTTCAAGTGCAACCACAAACACCCACCCCCCCACACACATATAACGAAGAATAACACTTTCCCAGGGCTAATAATCAAGAATGTGTAATTGATTCAAAAAGAAATAAAAACAAAACCATCCACCCTTCTTGTACCTGTTTCATATTTCTTAACCATGGAAGAACCGTATTGCAACCAATCCGGATAAACTTTCTTCACCTGTCATACCGTAAACTACAATAACCAGGCAAAGCACACACCTAAAACTGACACTTTCTCTCCTCGGTCTAACTTGCCTTCAAGTTTCTCGAGGATTCCGACACCTTCCGAGGATCTTTTTCTTTTTGTTTTTTTTTCTAGTTTTTTTTTTTTTTCACATTCCCTGATTGATTTCCTTTTTGGGCGATGAATCCCCCCCCACATCCACAAACGCACACAAATTTGTGTGTGTGGGCTTTTTCTCCCATTTTTCCCTCTTTTTTTTTCTAATATTATTTTTTTTATTTTCTTCCACTCCACTCGGCGCCGAATGGATCACCGAATTGGCACTACAAATATCACAGTCTTTTCATACCCTTTTTTTTTATCGATTTGATACTGTTGTTCTTTTTGTATTTCAATTAGTAATAACTATATAACCAGGGTATAAGTATAGCCTGTTTGACTAGCATACTAACAAATCTAAATACCCTCATATCCAACTTTGTTATTATTATTATTTTAAATCATGTCTTTTGTTGGCGGTGGATCCGAATGTGCTGTGGGGGGCAATGTAGTTTCCCAATTTAACAAACACACCCAGCAAGACCGATCTTTACAACATCAGGCATCACAACAACAGCACCATCCGTTACAAAGTTCGTTCAAGCAAGAAAATGCCATCTCTGCCAGAGACCGTCAGAACTTGGACCAGTTTATGAACCCGGGATCGTCCAACTCATTCCAGTTTCAGCCCATGAGACATGAACTTAATGCTATTTCGCAACAACAACAACACCACCAGCAGAAACCACAGTCTTGGGGTAATGAGTTTCACACGTTATCTCCATCGCCACAGCCGGTGACTGCTGTCCCAGGCACTACTGTTGGTGTGACAAAATGGACTGGTGAGTTCCAACACCAGTCTCCCAGTAACCAGGCATATGCTCCCCAACAGCACCAACCACAACAATCGTATCAACCGAGAATGCTTGGTGCGTATAGGCCTATGATGGGAATGTCAACAATGATGAATACCCAGCAACATCAACAGCAACATCAACAGCAACACCATCAACAAGATGTAGCTGAGCCACAGGTGGACTGGGATAACCAGTTCAAAGAAATCGAGGAATTGGAAACCAAAGTGAACGAGAAAAAGGCCAAACAGAAAGAACCCGAAAACGCTGAAGATATAATCATCGATGATAAGTACCAAGCGACGTTCCAAGAAGTCTGGGACGGGTTGAATTCTGAACAGTTTGACACTGACTTCGTTAACCAACAGTATGAGGATTTCAAACACACACAAATGGAACCATTCCCAGCCGATATGACTCAGTGGGAACGTGATTTCAGCAGATATGTATCCACCAGAGCCCATTTTGGCGACTACAAGTTTGAAGAAGCTGCCAATAATCAGTTTTTGGAATTACCCAAAGATGCCGATCCCTACGAGATTGGGTTACAGTTAATGGAGAATGGGGCCAAGTTATCCGAGGCAGCATTAGCATTTGAAGCCGCTATTCAACGAAACGGTAGCCATATTGGTGCGTGGTTAAAGCTTGGAGAAGTACAGACTATGAACGAAAAAGAGATTGCCGGTATTTCTGCATTGGAAAAGTGTTTGGAGTTGCACCCAGAGAACTTGGAAGCGTTGATGACGTTGGCTATTAGTTATATTAACGAGGGCTACGATAATGCGGCATTTGCCACGTTGGAAAGATGGATTTCCACCAAGTACCCACAGATTTCCAATAAGGCCCGCGAAGAAAACCCCCAGATCTCCGACGAGGACCGGTTCTCGTTGAATAAGCGGGTCACTGAGTTATTTATCAACGCAGCCCAGTTGTCTCCCGATCGGGCTAATATGGATGCCGATGTACAGATGGGTCTTGGAGTATTGTTTTACGCGAATGAAGATTTCGATAAAACGATTGACTGCTTCAAAGCGGCCTTGAGCATCCGTCCCAACGATGCCGTATTGTGGAATCGGTTGGGGGCGTCGTTGGCTAACTCTAATCGGTCGGAAGAAGCAGTGGATGCCTATTTCAAGGCTTTACAATTAAAACCTACCTTTGTTCGTGCTCGGTATAATTTGGGTGTTTCGTGCATTAATATTGGGTGCTATAAGGAAGCTGCTGAGCATTTGTTGAGCGGGTTAGCCATGCACCAGGTTGAGGGTGTGGATGGCAATGGGCAACTGCTGCTTTTGAACCATAACCAGAGCACGTCGTTGACAGAAACGTTGAAGCGGGCGTTCATAGCGATGGAAAGACGAGATTTGTTGGAGGTGGTTAAACCAGGAATGGATTTGAACCAGTTCAGAGGCGAGTTTAATTTTTGATTCTGGTGGGGGTGCTGGGGGTGCTTATAAGGGTTAGGTTATTTAGTTAAGTTTGTAGAGGATGAATATAAGAGAGGTTAGAGATTGGGAAATTTCTGACTATACAAGAGAAGTACAAGCTGTTAATTATACAAATACTTGGCTATATTTGGCCCCCATATCCCTGGTCAATATTATCCCTGGAAATTGTAGTAGTTTCTATTACCAGGGAAGTAGGTTACTATTTACCCATTCCTGACTCTATGTCGTGTAGTAACACGGAATCTTTTATTTGTGTCAGGGACACGACGAGTTCCTTCTCTGTGTAATCTTCGTTATTCAACCCTCAAAGGACTCGGTGGAGAGAGTAAAATCTCTTTTATGTCTATGATCCGACACTATCGTGGATCTATGGGAATTGGTAGTTATCTGAGATAGGCACAAGCCATCCAGAATCAGTCTAAAGACTTTCTGAATTCTTGTAAACTCGATCTTATTTATTCGACTATTTACTCAATTACGCTTGAGTAAGAAGGCTCTATAAAATTACTTATTCTAGGAGACTTGGCCCAGTTCTATACTAATCCTTGAATCCCCTAATCTCCTAAATCTGTAACGTTGCTTAGTTAATAGCAATCACAACAATTTACCATAATAATTTATTTATCGTCGTTTCCAATTATTCCTTGGAACACGACTTTACTTCACAAATGTCGCGCAAATCTTCAATTTGTCGGAAATGTCAGTTAAGACATTCCTATGTGACACTCTACCCACCATTCCTGACTCTACCAACCATTTCTGACTCTTAACCGAAAATGAGTCACCGAATTAAATGACCAGGGTCAAAAAAAAAAAAAAAAGAAATAAAAAGAAAAAAAAACTAAAACGGGAAGATGGAGTACATTTTTCACTCCATCTAACCAACCCCCAACACTTGTTGCTATAACTCAGTTCTGACAAGGAATATAACTATACTCCTCATACAAATGTCGTTCCCTGTGTTACCATTAGTGTCATCGTACCAAGACCTGAGTGCGATCACAGAATTTTCGATTTTGGGACAAATCGCATTCTCATTTTCGTCCCTTCCCCAAGGCACCCAGTTAACCAAACACTTCTTCAACCAGTTCCCTCGTGGAGTATCGGTGTTTGTAGATGCCACCAGCAGCGATATCACTCCCGAGCAGGCGGTGGCGGTGTTGAATGTCGGAGTTCAACAAATCATTATCAAGTCGACCCAGTTTGACGAGGTTGTCATACAAACTGGCTTGCCCACATCCCGGTTTGCCGTTGCCTTCCTGGACTCCAGTGAGGTTGGTGACGAGTTTGTCGAATCAAAGCTGTCGTTTGTGTTTGGGTCGGAATTGTCCCCAGACCAATTGAAACAATTCAATAACCACGAGAACAGGCCGATCTATATCACCAGCACCAGCCCCAGGTCACAGGAAGATGCCAACAAGTTGGCTCAGCAAGGGTATACTCCCATTGTTCCAGCGTCACAATTAACCACCAGCAGGGCCGAGTCTGGGAAAATCTCGGTGTCATCCCTTTTTGTTAGCACGTTAACTACCGACAGACCTGATGGCCTTTACACCACGCTTATAACTACGCCAGCCCCCAGCTATACTGCCTTGGGGGTGGTTTATTCTTCCGACGAGTCAATTATCGCGGCAATTGAGGAGAAGGTGGGAGTTTACCAATCAAGAAAACGCCGCGACGAGTTATGGTACAAGGGTAAAACCAGTGGGGCCACCCAGGAATTGGTGACGATTTCGAAAGACTGTGATGCCGATGTGGTCAAGTTTGTGGTTGCGCCAAGGGTGGGATACGGGTTTTGTCACCGTGAACAGAGTTTCACTTGTTTTGGAGATTCCCAATTGGTTGACGGTGGAGACAGTTTCGGGCTGGGGTTGAGCAAGTTAGATACCACCTTAGCCAGCAGGTTTGCCAATGCACCCGAGGGGTCGTACACCAAGAGATTGTTCTCGGATGAAGGGTTGCTCGTGGCAAAATTGAAGGAGGAACTCGACGAGTTGATCGACGCCGGCAAGGACACCACCACCGCTAACAAGAAGGAGGAAGTGGCGTTTGAATGTGCTGATTTGTTTTACTTCGCCATGGTTTGGTGTATAAAAAACGGAGTGAGATTGGCTGACATTGAACGGAGCTTGGATATCAAATCGTTGAAGGTGTCGAGACGTAAGGGGGATGCCAAGCCGGCGTATGTCGACAACAAGGCTGGTGCTTCTCCAGAGCAACAGGAGTACAAATTGAAAACAATCACAGTTGACGATATCAACACGGCTTCCCCTGATGTCCAAGCCGCCATGACCAGACCAGTACAAAAGACTGCTGATATTATGAAGTTGGTGCTTCCAATAATCGAACAAGTGAAGTCTAAGGGAGACAAGGCTCTTATTGAGCTAACTTCCAAGTTTGACGGGGTTGACCTAGCGGCTCCTGTTCTCAATGCCCCCTTCCCAGCGGAGTTGATGAACATCTCCCAGGACATGAAGGACGCGATTGACTTATCCATGGCCAATATCGAAAAGTTCCACGCGGCCCAGTTGCCCAAAGAAAAGGTGATGACCGTGGAGACGTCGCCAGGGGTGTTTTGTTCTCGTTTTGCCAAGCCAATCGAAAATGTCGGGTTGTACGTTCCTGGCGGTACCGCTGTGTTGCCTTCTACTGCCATGATGTTGGGGGTCCCTGCTAAAGTCGCTGGGTGTGCCAATATCATCATTGCCTCACCTCCAGCACGTGCTACGGGGAAATTGACCCCGGAGGTTGTGTATGTGGCCCATAAACTTGGCGCCAAGTCCATTGTTATGGCTGGAGGGGCCCAAGCCATCACCGCCATGGCGTATGGTACAGAATCGGTCCTCAAGTGTGATAAAATCTTGGGTCCCGGGAACCAGTTTGTCACCGCCGCCAAGATGTATGTCCAGAACGATACCCAGGCATTGTGCTCCATTGATATGCCTGCAGGACCCAGCGAAGTATTGGTGATTGCCGACGAAAATGCCGATGCTGACTTTGTTGCCAGCGACTTGTTATCGCAGGCCGAACACGGCATTGACTCGCAGGTGATTTTAATTGGGGTGGACTTGTCCCGCAAAAAGGTGCAGGAGTTTGAAGACGCCGTCAAGAGACAGGCTGAGGTGTTGCCCCGTAAGGAGATTGTGGCCAAGTGTTTATCGCACTCCTTCATTCTCTTGGTGAAGTCGTACCAGGATGCGTTTGACTTGTCCAACAAGTATGCTCCCGAACACTTGATTCTTCAAATCGACAATGCCCGATCATTTGTTCCCGACTCCATTGAAAACGCTGGGTCGGTGTTTGTTGGTGCTTTATCGCCCGAGTCGTGTGGTGACTACTCCAGTGGTACCAACCATACTTTGCCCACGTATGGCTACGCTCGTCAGTACTCGGGCGTGAACACTGCCACGTACCAAAAGTTTATCACTTCGCAAGATGTCACCGAGGAAGGGTTAAAGAGTATCGGCAAAGCAGTGATGACGTTGGCTGCGGTTGAAGGTTTAGAAGCGCACAGACGTGCCGTGGAGGTGAGAATGGAGAAGTTGAACTTGCTCTAAGTGTTTAGAAATGGTTATATATCTCTTGTTTAGAAATGGTTATATATATCTCTTGTTTTGTAATTTATACAGTATACAGCTTATTACACAGTCCAATATTACACAGCCCAAATATTACACGCCAGCCATCTCTTCTTGCCTATTTAACTCACTCAAATACCGCAAAAGACGGACAATTTCGCGGCCGAGAGTGGCATCGATTGTGGGGGCAAACAAGGTATCCAACGCCAAAGTAGCATCAGGAGTGATTCGTGGTAGCTGGTGGATCACGTCCAAGCTGGTGACAAAATCGCGGTGGGTTTC
>JAJLZI010000001.1:0-32500 GCA_030572135.1 Intestinozyma alai | reverse complement strand
GTGTTGGCGGTGGTATTTATATAGGCAGTGATTTGCGATAGAAAAAACGGTGGGGGGTTCGTGGATTTGAACGGTTTGGAGTATTCTTCATCGTTATCGTGTAGATCGTGACGATGTTGGACGTTTATATCAGCGCTACCCCGAGAATAGGGCAAAGAATAGCTCTGTGACTCGTTCATAAGGGGTTGGTGGAGTTAGGAGTGGAGCTTTGTGTGGGTATTGGACATTTACTTTGTAGTTTGTGGGAGTTTTTTTTTTTAAGGAACAAAAAAAAAAAACGTGTGTGAGATTTCCGCCTACAAAGACCGCTTGTTAATATGTAGTGCTATCTATTAAGTGTGTTGAGAGAAATGGAGGAGTATTAATATTGCAAGTCCAGAAGTGGGCTGCAAATATAGATAAATGAGGTCTTGATGTGATAACCAATGGTGATGAACAACGTTGGTATTTATTTTTTAAAAATTTAAAATGTGTTGGCCAGGTGTAGTAATACTTCAAGTTTAAGTGTAAGATGGTTATTCCTAGAATGAGAATATAGTTACTCTGTTACGATTAATCATTAGGTAGAGGTTAACTAAAATGATTGTATAAGTTTGTTATATTTTATTCGTGCTAATGTTACACTAATTAATGCACACCAAAGATTGTGTGTTTAGCTATCCATATAACCAATACTTAAACCAACGCTATTGATAGTGTTCAAGAAAAATATTGGACAAATAATAACTGGCTATTACATCACGAAAACAAAACCACCTTGACCACAACTCCATTGTTAAAAATGGTGTATTTCGGCTGTCACCAAAAGTATGTGGTAATTGCGCTCCCAAAAAGTAGTCTCGCTATCAAAATATGTGTGTGGGGGGGGGGACTGATATCACCAACTGGGGTCCACGAGGCCCCTTTTTGGGCCAGGATAAACAAATGGTGCTTGACTATAGTGTATAGTGGAGTGGTGGTGGTGGGGAAGGGCACAGGACAAACAGAAAAAAGGACCAACCCCCTGGTCATCTTAACGGAAGCAAGTTCTGTTCTAAACATTGCTGTCTACATAAGGGACACTCGGGGTGTTCACGGATCCAGTCCACTATACAATCCCAGCAAAACATGTGGCCACAGTTGGCGGCCGAGGGGTTAACCATGGGTGATAGACATAACATACAGCTCCTGGATGCCAGGGGGATATATGGCAATTGGGTCTCGTCCGACAAATCAATAATGTGCTTGGTGTCATAGTTGTCACTCAATTCAGCCAATTGGTCAATCGTCTCTATTCTCTTGGTGGCAGCGGTGCTGCTGCTGTGCTGTTTAGCTTCATCTATGGTGCTGCTTGCCCCCTTGACAAGGTCGTCATTATACGCCTTTAAGCTCATGAGCCCCTTGACAACTAGTTGGAGGATAATGATGCCTCCAAGTAAGGAATAGTTGCCTCCGCCATGGCCCTGCACTTTTTGTGGGTCCTTATTATGGCCAAACGCATACCGCAACCCAAACACACGCTTGGAAATAGTATAGAACTCTCCCAGAAAGTAGAAAAGAGCAATGTGGATGTTTAGAATGATATCCAAAACCTTGTAGTAGCTGGCCACTGTAGAGGTGAACATGGATGTCTTATTGTCACCAGATAACTCTTGCTGATTAGCCTTGGCCCGCACCAGTTTTACAAATTTACTAATGACATAGGGCACCAATGCGTACGAGGCAATGAACCCCAACCGAGAGGCGAGTCTGGGGAGTCTTTTTCCGGTTCGGTTGACGTATATAAGATCTACATACTCTTCGCCTAGGGTTCTGGCTCCGAGTAACGTCGTGAGCAGGAGATAGAGCGCTTTGGCAATAACGGTAATTTCTTGTGGGTAGCTATTGACAAATCTTTGTCCGTATACTAGCTGGAGAAAGTCCTGTATTTGAGTTCTGTACGATGATTCAAAGTAGGCATCTTTCTGGTGGGCACGAACTGGGCTCGGTTAGTCCAACGTTGGGGGGCACTGCAAAGACAAGTTTAACATACCTATAGTGGCAGAATCTGCAAACGGAAGCTGTTTTGAGGGAGTTTCAGAAGTCATGGCTTGTGTAGAGCTGGCGGTGGTTGGTTGAACAGTTGGTTGAACAGTTTTCGGTGTGAGTTTACCTAGTTGAGCCGAGGTTTGTTTTTTCTCACCGTTCTCCCCATAGATATGGGGAATCATCATTTATCAAGGGAGGGGGGATTTACTAGGTCTAAAGCGGTGCTATATGTTCTGGACACGGCAGAAACTACCGATTAACAGGATATATGTCGCTACATTCATCTGCCCCATGAGTGTATCAGCAAGACCATTCCTCTCTTCTCCATGCTAACCGTCCACTCCTTGTTAACTTCCCATACTGTTTGGATGGGGGAGGGGAAAAAAACCCACCTCCTCCAATACCTTGCAAATGCAAACATACATTGATTTTCCATACACAATGCCAAATAAAAAGCATATATACATATAGTCAAGTACACGAAAATACCTTTATCTATTGGTGAACCATTCCATGTGGGGACGCGGTATAGGAGCTAATGTACAAAAGAAAAGAAAAATTTGATACAATTCTACACTTAACTAGTTCTGGCCATAGAGGTCCATAATCTAATCCAACTTTTCAACTAAAGATACCAAAGCTGCACCAATGTCCAAATTTGGGTCTTCCCAGTTTATCGATCCAGACGCGGCAGCTGGAGCTGGCTTTGGTGGGTTCAATTTGGCATATTCCGCTTTAGCTTGCTTGATCAACTTGGCCTGTTGTTTGTATTCTTGAGCCAACTCTTCTTTCTTAGCAGCGGACTCTAATTGGTATCTGTGGACAAATCCGTACACAACACCGGCACCTAAAAAGGAGTATCTCAAGACGTTAAAGTTGGACATATTTCTACTCGTTAATGGATATATACAGTAAGGTGTATACCAAGTGGTATTGTTTTTACAACAACTAATACCAATTAAAATTTTCACTTTTGGGTGGAAAAACCAAAAAAAAAAAAAAAAAAAAAAAACCAAAAAAAAAATCAATCCTAGCCTTCATTTGCTGATATTCTCAATCTGATTGGATGGTAGTACGTGTCACGTGTTATATGTCGGAAAGCACTATTATCCATATATTTCCGAGGACAATTTGCACGTGATGAATTAGACCCACATTGCTTGTTTCTTTTTTCTTTGTTTCTTTTTTTTTTTTTTTTTTCTCTTTCTCTCTCTTCGCTTACGAAAGTATACGCATTGGGACTTTTGATAATCGGGTCTTTGTTCCGGTATGGTTGTTTTTCCTAGAGAAAATGGTGGTACGAAGGGTGGTTGTGAAATACCTTGTTATTATAATTGTGTCGATGGTGTTAAGTGTAATTACTAAGCGGGCTATCCCGATTGCTACTCGTAACAGCTTGCGATCGACTATATCTAAAAGATCTTTTAGTTTCTCATCTTCATCATGGACTGCAGGTGGATCCAAATCGTCGTCCGGTTCTTCGGCAGCTGGATCTGCAGTTGCAGCCGCTGCGTCTCTTAACTACGACAGCTCGTTCGTAAACTTGCTCAATTACCAGATTGCGGTAGGGTACCAGCCTAAAGATCGCGAAGAGACTAATCTTTTCAAGCAAGCCAGCAGTCCAACCCCAGCCATGGTTTCTCCCACTGGTGAAGATAACTTGTTGGTATCTCGACAATCCCGCAATGGATATATAGCTTTGGGGGTGGCAGATGGGGTTGGGGGTTGGTCCGAGGCAGGATATGACTCGTCGGCGATATCGCGAGAGTTGTGTGCGCTCATGAGGTCTCATTTCGAGGCCCGGGTTGAACAGGAACCGGAAATAACCCCAAAAGCGTTATTATCGTCGGCATTTGACCAAGTACTACAATCTCCCAAGGTCGAGATTGGCGGAACCACCGCGTGTGTAGGGATCTTGTCGCCAGATAATGAGTTGAAGGTGGCCAATCTTGGTGATTCGTGGTGTGGCGTGTTTCGGGAGTATAAGTTGGTGCACGAAACCAACTTCCAGACCCATAATTTCAACACCCCGTACCAATTGGCAAAGATACCTCGACATATCGTTAGACAGGCCGAGATGGAAGGCAGACGGTATATTATTGATACTCCGGAAATGGCCGATGAGTATGTGTGGAAGTTGCAGAAGGATGATTTGATTATGTTTGCTACTGACGGGGTTACTGATAACGTGGTTCCCCAGGATATCGAGATATTCTTGAAGGACCAGATTGAGGGAGACCAACAGAGGTTGGATGAGGTGGCCAAGAGGTTTGTTAGCGAAGTGGTTACGGTTTCCAAGGACCCAAACTTTCCCAGTTCCTTTGCCCAGGAGTTGTCGAAGTTGACGGGACAGAAGTATCTTGGGGGTAAGCAGGATGATATAACTGTTGTGTTGGCCAGGGTTAAGTAGATTAGAAGATGTAGACATAGAAATAAAAAGTGGTGGAGTTGAGGGAGGGTAGAGTGGGTACAACGTAACAGGGAAAGGAGTGAGAAGTCTACAAATGGGTTGGATATTCCATCAGTCAAGACTTCAGTCAAGACCCCATTCACTGATTCGTATATAATATGCACACATTCCTGTTGGATGGACCCACAACTATAAAGACGTATATCTTCGGAATATCCTTGAACTACATTGATTCCACTAAACCCTAAAGTTGTAATGGTGTATTGCGATGGTTGGTTATTAATTGGATTTGGTTAAATGTCGCGACATCCGTCTTGCGACACACCTCCACATCAAAATCAACACCCAAATATACATAACCACCAGATAATACCAATCTTGCCATCTGCTGCATTGTACCAATACCACCTGATCCATTCCCTTCGATGCCCCCCAAGAACAAACCAAGACGGGTTTTGGGATCGGGCCTGGAATCACCATCGACTCCCCTGCACACGAATACTACCAACTATGGCAACACCGCCAATTCCGAGTTAACTCCGAGCTCCAGCCAGGACTTGGTGTGTAGCGTATGCTCGGAGAAAATGGTGACTCTTGCCCAGTTGAACCGACATTTAGATGACTCACACCCTGTCTCTTCCCGGTCGGCCACAGTACTGCCGAAAAAGCCACTTGTGCGTACAGGACTCTTATCAACGCCAGCTGGGACCAGATCCAAGCCCACCAGAAAGATCAACAATATTGCCTATATGGATAATAACCAAGGGTTCAGTATTGGCGATGGAGATGCCGACCCCGGCAATTCCACTACACGAGATGTTCCAGCCATTATGCGTACTCATTGGAAACCCACCGCCAACACCGCCAACGCTACCAAATGCAACATGGAAGGCTGCGATACCAGCCTCAGCATCAAACACGGGATCGTCAATTGCCGTCGGTGTGGCCAGTTGTTCTGTAACAACCATTCACGGTTTAAAGTCCGTTTACGAAACCCCACTGCTGGTGAGCCTCAGCAGCCGCAGTACGACGCAACCTCGAAAGGTATATGGAGTCGGTGTTGTTATCATTGCTACTGCAATAAGCCTGATTTGAAGCAGGGAACAGTAGCCAATAGTGTTGATTTAACAGCCCAGTTCAGACAAACCCGACAGCACCAAGTGGACCGCCACCAAATGAGCAGAAACACCACCCAGAAGAAATTTATAAAACTCGCAAACTTGCTCATACAAAGCCACTACAGTCAGCCCAAGAGTATTTGGAGTAAACTTAATATGAAGTATTTGGCTGTGGAGTCTAAGGAACGGGAGATAGTCGGCATGGAGAACTGGCAGTTGGATGGCGAGGTGCACAACTGCAGTATTTGTTTTGTTAGATTCACTCTACTTGTGCGTAGACATCACTGTCGTTTATGTGGATCGATGGTGTGTGACGATCCCAGCGGGTTGAGAAAGTCGTGTTCCATGTATGTGCCATTAGGAAGACTTGTAGAGAAACTACCCAACTTGAACTATTCCAGCTACGCCAAGACCAGACTCAAGCAGGCGGTCCAGGACGAGGACATACGATTTAGGTGCTGTGTTAACTGCAAGAATGCGCTATTGTATTCTTGGAGATTACACCACCATGATCAGCCCTTGCATGGAGATGGTGACCTGGTTCAGGAGTTGATATTCTCCATCTATGATACGATCTTGCTACAGAAGCACCAGA
The DNA here is from genome assembly GCA_030572135.1 of Intestinozyma alai. Classification (NCBI taxonomy): domain Eukaryota; kingdom Fungi; phylum Ascomycota; class Pichiomycetes; order Serinales; family Debaryomycetaceae; genus Intestinozyma; species Intestinozyma alai. The sequence goes on along the minus strand of JAJLZI010000001.1, from coordinate 26,370 downwards.
TTGAAGTGCTAGTGCCCAAATATGCTGCCACGGTCCTGGGAAACGATGAAGCGGCAAAGGTGAAACTCCGACAGAAGCTAACGGTGATCCTCAAGGATTTTGAGGCTTCGGTGGTCCAGGTCAGAGATCTGTTGTTTGTGAAAAATGGGGACCGGCTCGAGGCCAATCCGAACTATAGACAGTACCAGCAATTGATCAGCAATATCTACCAGGGTATCGCTCTTTTTTTACAAGATAGCATCATCCAGTACAAGCAGGCGTCAGCAGAGCATCAGGAACAGGAAAAGTTGCTGCTAGACAAGATCCAGCGCGAGAGCACCCCTGAACCGCCACGGCTAACTAAGAAACAGATCCGAGAAATGAGGGAGCAATTGATGGTTATGAATGAGCAGAAGTTTATGGTGGAGAACTTGATTAAAGACGCCACCAAGAGCAGGAGGTTTGATGAGGTGGAGTCATTGCAGGTGAATATAAATGAGTTGCTGGAGACGATAGTAAAGTTGGAGGAAGAGTTGGGGGAGTTTACGTTTTAGGGTGTATATTGGGGATGGGGATTCTCGTTTTGCATATAATCTGTGTGTGTGTGTGTGTGAATGCCCTTGTTTGAATAGTTATACAGGACGATATTAGGCGTGGAGAGTACGTCATAACCATTACCATCACCATCACCATAACGATCACCATCCCATCACCATCCCATCACCATCACCATCACCATTACCTACATGTCTCACTGGTTCATCCAAATATCCAATAAATAACTATACTCTCTATTATAAACTTTTAACGTCACCCTCATGGTAAACCACCTGACGTGAAACTTCCCCCTGACTGCTTCGTTCTTCTAATACAGTATTCTCCTCCTCCTCGTTGTTCAAGTGGCTCTCTTCGTCTGGTGGTGTTTCCTCCCCCAAATGTATCCACCTCTTCATAAAATTCACCAAAACATTAGCCGTCATCACCTGCTCGGCCTGGTACAACACCAATGGCACTAAAATGATCCCCAAGTTCTCATTATGGGCTCCATACTGCGAGGAAATAAGCGACACGCCCAAAGCAGCCGTCTTGGCTGGCCCACAAAGCATGATGGCTACAGTATCACGCTTATTGTAGTAGAAGGGCTGGAAAACCAGATAGCAAACCCTATATGCTCGCGAAGAGTGTTCGTCTGGCTCATTGGCAAACACTCGCTTAACTATGTACGGACGCGAGTAAAAGTAGGTAATCACGGTAAAGAATAGGTATATGCCAATATTGAAAAACACCAAGAATATAATCGATGCATGGGAGACTTTTGTAAATGCATCCTGGTAGAATGCAGTAGAGAATGACTGGAACATAATCAAGAGCAAACAAAACGATCCCACTTTACCCAACTTTAAGAACCCCATGCTCCATTTGGTTTGTTTGGGGAAAACGTTCTGCACCACCTGACCTACAAACAACGGAATAAATACCGAAAGGCCCAACTGTTTCATGGTTTCGGCATACAAATGTTGCACCGAGGCATGGCCGCCAGACTGGTGGCTGGGATTACCGAAATCCCACGTTCCTCTCATATACAACTGCAATAATGCCGGGGTTATGAATGCCCCGAGGACGTTGCCGATAAACACCTCGCAAAGCGTCAATATGTCGTTTCCGTCAGCTAGTTTAGTCATCACGACATTGGAAGACACGGTGGTTGGGGAAGCGTGTGTAACTATAAGTCCCACCAACAACCAATCATCAATCTCAACGTCGTTGGCCTTCTTGATACCGGTACATATACCAAAGATGATCGAACTGGTGATCAAAAAGGACATGGTTAACACGGTGAAATGGGCCCTCCAGTTGGTTATGTTCACTAGCAAGGATTTGGTGGACATTGACAATCCACTAATGAGGAAAATGATAGCCACTGCTCCGTAACCGATGGTGTATTCAGCCCGGATAAGGCCGCCTTGGCGAGCAAAGTTCGGGAAGGAGTGGGCAAGAGCAACAAACACACCAAGAAGCACAAAGAACCATTGTCCTATAAGGAAGGATATTACTTGGGAAGCGTGCTTGTATGGCCGAGACTGCTTGAAGGGGGTGGGTGACATGGCGTGGAGTGTGGATTATGCTTGTAACGACTTCTGTCTCGGAAATAGCTGGCACACTAGAAAGACTTTAGTTGCCCCTTAAATATGAATGGAAGTAGTGTGTCTTTCTGGTGTCATCTCCAGGATATATTGCTGATTGGTGACTAGTTGGAGGAACGGCTATGTGCAGGAATGGGCGATTCAAGATGATTTTCTCGGAACGGACTATCCGAGGTGTTAAGTATAGGAAAGTCACGTGTGGTGTGGCTTTACTCGGATCGGACTTTTGTTTTCTTTTTTTTCTTTTTCTTTTTTTTTTTTTGTTCTTTTCCTTTTTGTTTTATATTTTCGGATCGGATCCGAGGAGGTGAAGAAGAATGGACATATGTCTTGGTTTACTTGCAGGATGGTTAAGTTGGGTGTTTATATGGCGGGATTTGTATGTTTAACAAGGATGATCTTCAAGGATCCGTGGGCGTCATGTTTATTATGAAAAAAAAAAAATTTGGCTCGGATCGGTAAACTGGATGACTAGTGGGGTGTTTATACGATGGGTTTTAAATGTTTAGCAAAGATGATCTTCCAGCTAGCCTAGTGCCATTATTTCCGGACATTTCGTGACTATTGCTATTGTACTATTCGTGGTTACGAATGTAACTATTTAGCTACATTATTAATGCTGCAAATCTGAGTAGGACTTTGCAACAATAAGAATTACCAACAAATATTGCAAAAAAAAATACCTACAAATAGGAACAGTACTCACAAACGGAAATTACCACAGCTAACCCCCCCCCCCCACACAAGAGTAACTAAGTTCAATCTTTACTCATGCCGCGATCGGGTTTCAATAGGAAGAACAAACCATTCTACTTTTGCTTCTCCATCTCTCTTGTTTGTATACAAACATCTCCAACCACTTTCCTAATTGGGCGAAAAAATATACAAACCCAATAACGAAGTTGAATAAGTTCCACTAATAAACCAAGACTTATACACACCATTCCAATGATGAGTTGCCAGCTATTTTTTTTAAAATTCTACACCATAGACTGAAGCACAGGAGACCCATACCCTCTCCATCTTGAACCAGCATATCAAATAATAACAATAGAAAATTATTCATTACATCTCATTCACCGTAAACTCCCTCACCAGTAGCAAACAACCTTCTCCCCCTCCCATCCAGGAAACTACGATGAGAGTACCCAATTCCCTGCGAAACAACAACCAGTTTGTCAACAATTTCTGGGGCCCCGAGGACTATGGATACAAAGTTATCCAGACGCGAATTAACGACTCTCTCAGCACCCTCCACCAACTAACCGAGTTCTACCTCGAGAAAATCTCTATCGAGAAGGAATACACTAGAAAGCTCGAGAAGTTGAATGGCAAGTTCCCCTTGGGGTCTCACGAAACGGGGTCATTGAAGAACTCGCTCGATAAACTCACTATTGAAAACCAAACCATGATTCAGCACAACCACAAATTCATCAAGTCCATAACCCAAATCAACCTAGATAAACTAGCCAGTTTCCACGACTTGTACCGAAAGAAAGTGGGCAAGCTAAACCAACATATGACCAAGCTTATTACCAGGAAACGTGACGCATGGAAAGACCTAATTGGGGTGAAGGAGAAGTATAAACAAGAATGTGCCCAGCTAAAGTCCCTCCGTTTATGTATGCAAACGACTATGGGACGGGAACTTGAAAAATACGAAGCCCGTTACAACAAGGTGAACTCGACGGTGACGGCTACACGTAAAAGTTATAGCATTGCCATAGCCACCTATCGCGAGATTAACGATATCTATATCCGAGACTGGGCCATATCGTTGAACGATTTGTACCGATTGGAGTTGGAACGGATCCAGGTCTGTAAAGTGAACTGTTTCAATTACTGTAATAATATAGCCACTCTTTGTGTGGATATGGACCAGTCAGTGGACTCGGCCCGGTCGGTATTTGCCCAGATCCAGCCTCCCAAAGATTTGCAGGAGTATAGCGATAACTATGGTACCGGGAATAAAGTGTACCAGTCCCCGGAGTTTATTGAGTTTATGAATGGCTTGGAGGAGAAGCCAGTCGAGTACACCTTTGCGGCTCTGGATAACCCTGATTACGTACCGATACTTTCACGAACATACCTGACGTATTCACAGGTGTCTACAGCAGCCCAGCGTTCTCCAGAAGCCCCCACACCAGTGGAGAAAGAACTTCCTGTGATTGAGCCACCGCTCCAGGAGAAACCAGGACCACGAACCCCATCGCCAACGAGAAAACCCCCACCCACTAACGAGTTGGTCATCAACCTCTCACACAAGAATGGTTCCATCACCAGCTCTAATGTGTTTTCCAACGAAGACATCTTCACCAAGAGCAACGGTTCGTCAAACTATTCCAACCCCACTACATACTCCAACTACTCCACTAGTTCCCACGGCGAAACCAACCGTCACTGGGCCTCTCCCAGAAGGAAAGAGAAACAATTAAAACAGGTACAGGACCAGATTACTCGAAGGGCCACCAACGAGTTCCCTGACCTTGTTAATAAAGGAATCCCTGACTTGAGTAAGCCGCTGCCGGAGAAGGTGCTGGTGATGAAGGACTTTTCTATTGACTTTATTGCCAAGGCTCTTGAAGATTTGAATGCTGGTGGAGACGGAGATGTAAACCAATTCCGGCGTTCGGTGCGACGCCAAAACCAGGAAGAGTCACCAGAAGTGAACCATGACTATGCCAGTACTCGACCCAAGTCTGACTTTATCGATGACCGCCATGAGGTTGCCACGAGGTACGAATCAATCAATTTCAGTTCTCCAGCCACGGCCGGGAAACAACGGCCCAAGTCGGTAGATTTTTCGTCGTCGGTGCTCCTGAGACAACGATCGGTGAAGGCCACTCGGTCGTTCTTGGACTTGAACTCGGTGGTGGCCCAGGTGACGCCGGTAAATCGCAAGGCGTACGTGGCCAAGGCCATAGCGAGGTATTCTTACAAGCCGCAGCAGGAGGGAGAGTTGTATTTCAGAAAAGGATGGGAGATGTACATTATACACAAGCAGGAGGACAATTGGTTTGTTTGTGAGCTTGGTAAGAATTGTATGGACCATGCTGGTGTGGTTGGGTTAGTTCCGGGGAACTACCTCGAGGAAGGCGATGGTTTGTTTTAGTAGAGGAGAGTAGGAGTATTACAAGAGGACAAGAGGACAAGAGGACAAGAGGGAGTACATATGTATATACAAAAACTATGTTAAATATTATTGAGGATTATCCAGTTATGTAGGCTAGTGTCACCATATGGTTATTGTACAAATAGAACCTCAGCCATACAAAGCTGGTGCCAACTAAAAAATAAAAAAAGGTGATTGAAAAAAAAAAGCAAGATCCAAAGTTTACGCGTGGCTCATCATCATCAATTGTACATCACTAGAAGGTATGGCTTACAAGAGGACATTTTCAAATAGAAACGCCTCATCACCTGCTACTGGCGGTGGTGGAGGTGGTGACGACGTGGTGATAGAATTGGATAAGAAGAAACAAGTAACTATTCGTAAATTCAACAACATCAACCTTGTAGATATACGCGAGTTTTACGTTGATAAAGATGGCGAGAAAAAACCAGGTAAAAAGGGCATCTCATTGACTGAAGACACCTGGTATAAATTGTTGGATTCGACAAACAAGATTCAGAATGCGTTGGATTTGTTGAATGGCCATTTGCCCAGGTCAGCGACATCCACCGCCACAGTGAAACCAGACCAGGTACTAGCGAAAAGGGAACAGACCAACAAGAAACCAGAACCTAAGAAACGAGTAAATGAGAAGAAAGATAGCGACGATGAGGAGTTTGAAGATGTAGACATTAGTAGTGTACCCAAACAAGGTCAAACAGCAAGGAAGGCGCCAGCCCCAGAATCCGCACCCACAAAAGCAGAAGAAGAGGAGGAAATTAGTGATGCTGACGAATGATAGCTATGGAAGTTACATACGGAGAGTTATTTTTTGTATAGTAGACAAATGAGAGAGGGTCAAGTGTCCATGACTATTGCACATACAGAATAACCTAATGTGTGATTGCGGTGGAAACCAGCAACGGTTACAGTGGGAAACGGATTGCCTGGCCATATTACCACATCATGCTTCAGGCGTTCCTATTGTATATACTCGTGTGAGTAAATAATAATAACCCAACTGGAAGATAATAAGTGCGCATTACCCATTTTTACGTCCAGAGGTGGCCCACACTGTAGATGTGGATGTTTTTGTAACATGGTGGTATTGTAGTATGAAATTCGGTAATTTCCGTTATCTTAATTAAGTTAATCCTCACGTGGGGTGGTGGTGGACCTAATTGGTGCCGTTTGTATACTTTTTTGTGTGTGTGTGTGTAGGCTAAGACGAACAATAGAGTATTTTATAGGAGGACAAGCTAACCGATTCATCTTTACAGTTGCACCAAGTGGTACCAAGTAGAAGAGAAGTTAACTCGACTAGACTACAGTTCAACAGCACCGTGATACGTAGCATGGATAATACAAAAAAAAAAAGAAAAAGAAAAGTCCACTCATTCATTGGTTGCTTATAGGTTAGTTATTTTTGGTGTTTAACTCATCCCCTAACATATCCTTACAATAGGCAGGGTTAATAGCCGCAAACGGACCTCCCCACCCCACTGAATTTTGTTGCTATTGTTTTTGTGAGTGTGTTGTGTGTTTCTTATGAGATCAGGTTAGAATACATTTGATTCCACTAATACATTCCTGTCATCTGGTGTCATATTCAGTTGATAATTTTCTTGCCAATGGGGTTTCGTCTTTTGATTTTTTTTATTGGGAATTTTACCAGTTTCTGATCGTACTCAATCCAACGACAAACTTCCGTTATCAGCCCCTGTTAAACAATGGGAATATCGCAATCAAAGAAAGATTCTCCTTCCAACTATACACCCCTGGAGCAACCCACCACCAACGTTTCAATGAACAAATATGCCCCCAATAAACGACTAACTATTGACACTAGTGCACCAGGACCATCACTCTCCCAGCGTAACGACTCTATAGTGACTGGTGCACGACAAGCACAGATACATCTAGAAGATGATAGTAGAGGCACCAGCCCCGCCACCATCCCCACCGAAGACACCAGAACCGATTACATCGATACCAACCCTGGATCCTTTATCGACCACAGAACCCACAACGACTTGGCCCAAGCACATTCATCCCCGGCACGTGCAAGAAGACGCAGCACTCACCGGTACACCCCTAACACCGACAAGTACAGTACCAGCACCGCCACCACCAGGAAGAAACCACCCACGAGACGATTCACAGACCAACCATTCCCCACCAAGAGCCTACCACTAACCAATAAGAACTTACAACACTTGTTACACAGCTCACAACCCCCAGCCAACCAAGGCACCAGCATGGGGTCACCAACATCGCCGTCTACCTCTCTAGCTTTGGATATGGACAAATTTGCCCAGGAACAACGAAAGCTCGTCCATGCCAGGACATGGCAAAATCCCTTTTCCAGCACCAGCACCAGCGACCGCCCAGAACCAACCAACGAAGGCAGTTACTTTGACGACAGTACCGACGACGGCAACGGTGATCGGTATTCGGTGAATTCGCACGAGTTTGGTGAGTCCAACCCTTCTTCCGAACACTCCAGCGACTCCACATCGTTAGACGATGTCTGTTTCCCCGACTACTACGACAATATCAATGCCACCGAGAAGAGGGAACACCAATGGCCGGATTTGCACGTGTTAGAGGAGTTTATCCAGGAAGAGTTGGAGGAAGCCGATGAGATGGCACGTGACGCTATGCTTTCTCAGTCGGTAAACTTCCAGGAAAGCGTAATCCATCACCAGGAAGAGCACGAACAGCTTTCTCCTCATAACCAGAACACCACCGAAGATACTCCCCTTATGAGTAACTACCAAGTTAACGAGACTGAATCATTGGACCTGCTCAAGGCGTCTGTCCGGGTAAGACCGACTCCTATCCAGCCATGGGAGATGAACAAGGAGAAGATTCCGCCCATATTGAACAAACGATCCCTGCAGAATTTGCGCAGTCGCCATATCCAGAGGTCCGGGAGACCTGTTGGTGAGGTGTGCCGGTTCACGTACTTTAGAGAAGACCTCAACAAGACCATCCATTCTCCGTCTATCAGCGGGTTACTATGTGGAGGTGCTACTACCGAGGGTCCCGGCGATTCCAATGTTCCCGGATATGAAGACGAGCCCCGGATGGTGTATGAAAAGCTCGAGGATTTGTTCCAGCCCAGCCACTACAGTCTCCCGCTATCTACCAGTGCGTCATCTGCCAACATGGGTAACGAGCTGGTGCCACCAGGAACGGGATTGATCCCGTCAGTTCACAGTTCCGGCAATATGACTTTACTAGCTCAGCTAGCCCAGCAAGCCCAGCAAGCCCAGCAAGCCCAGCAAGCCCAGCAAGCCCAGCAATCACCGGTCCATACTCAACAACAATCATCCACCAAACTAAACTCCATCAAAGACACCGACCCCATCCGTGGAGGCACAGCAGTGGGATCCACCAATGACGTATCGGAAACCACCAGGCCTGAACCGTTCTGGTTGGATGTACTCGACCCGACGGAAGAGGAAATGAAAGTTCTATCAAAGACCTTTGGTATCCACCCTTTAACCACCGAGGATATCTTTCTCGGCGAGGCCCGGGAGAAGGTGGAGCTCTTCAAGTCGTACTACTTTATCTGTTTCACGTCGTTTGACGTGGTTTACGAACGGAGAAAGCTTCGTGCCAAAGAGCAGGAGAAGAAGTTTAGCAAGCTCCAGGAAATGTACGACAATGCCAGCGGTGTGGTGGATGATAATGATGATGGTGACGGTAGTGTATTTGGTAGTTCTGAGAGAACACCGGCGGTATGGAGACTTGTTTCGTCGGTATTTGGTGGTGGTGGTGGAATCAGCAACAGCAAAAGAAGAACACCGTCATTTATCGAGAAACCGCCAAGCTCCTCCCACCGGTCCCGGGGCAAGAAGATTAGGGAGGGAGAGTTACTGCCACTAAATATGTACATGATTGTATTCAAGGATGCGGTGATTACGTTTCACTTTTCTGCGACTCCGCATCCGATTAATGTTCGTAGAAGGGCGAGGATGTTGAAAGAGTACTTGACGGTGAGTGCTGATTGGATTTGTTATGCGTTGATTGATGACATCACCGATTCGTTTGCTCCTATGATTGATTCGATAGAGTCGGAAGTGAACTCGATCGAGGATGCGATATTGAAGATGCATTCCGGGGAGACGGACTCGGAGTCGGAGTCGGATTCTGATGACGATTCCGGCTCCGGCAGTCAGTATACATTAAGGAGAAGACCGACGGGACGGACACACAGCCAGTACAAGCTGACGTATAACAAGGGCACCAATAAGAAGGCGCTGGCGGCCGAAAATGTATTTGTGTGGCGCAAGCGGTCGAAATCGACGGTTGACCACCAGACCGGTCCCCGGCTTAGACGGGTCAAGACTGCGTCGTTGTCGGTTTCGTCAAAGAAGAGCTCCAGCACGGCGTCGTCGAGGATCTTGGGGTGGAAACGCAAGGGTGATATGTTGCGGCGAATCGGCGAGTGTCGGAAACGGGTGATGTCGGTATTGCGGTTGCTTGCGACCAAAGCCGATGTTATCAAGGGGTTTGGCAAACGGTTTACTGAAGTTGAAGGTACTGCTGATAAGCAGGAGATAGCCATGTACTTGGGCGATATCCAGGACCATATCGTGACTATGGTGCAAGCGTTGAACCATTACGAGAAGTTGTTGGCGCGGTTCCATTCCAACTATCTTGCGCAGATCAACATTGATATGACGAAGGTTAATAATGACACCAATGACGTGCTTGGGAAGATTACTATATTGGGGACGATTGTTTTGCCGATAAATGTGGTTACTGGATTGTGGGGGATGAACTGTATTGTTCCTGGGCAGGATGTGGATAGTTTGCAGTGGTTTTACAGTATTGTGGGGTTTATGATGTTGTTTAGTATTGTGGCGTACAACTTTGCCAAGCGGGTGACTGGGTTGTAGAGAATAGGGTTGTAGAATGGGATAGTAGAGTGCTTGAATAGTAGAAGAGAATAGTAGAAGAGAATAGTAGAATGGGATAGTAGAGTAGAATAGAACAGTTGAGTAGAACAGTACAATAGAACAGCAAATTAGTAGAACAGCAGATCAGCACATCACTACAACACCACTACACATCCACAGTGGAAAATGCATACACTGACCCCAAATATACTCCTTGCTGAGTATACTGTGCAACCAATCCCTTACCAATCCCTTAGTAAGACCAACAAAATCCCCCAGAACCAGCGCGTTTCAGGAACATGAAAAAAACTCCCCCCTCCCCCATGTGAGAATTGCCAGTTGTACAAACATAGCACACATAATTACTTCCTTTACTTGTAAGTCTAGCAATTGTTGTATTAAATATATCTCAAAAAGCCATTCACCATGAGTCTTCAAATGTCGTTAGTTTTTTGCACCATGATCGCCCAGATGGTGATCTTATTGGTGCTCCTCTTACCGCTACCACAAGTGGTTCGGAGTAGAATTGTTGATTTGACATTTGTTTTACAACGGTCGCAAAACTTCAAGGTGGGGGTTATATTTGCGGTTGCGCTTATGTCCATGCAGTTTTTGGACTGTATAAACAGGTTGCATAGATTCTCTGGTTATGTCGATAATCCCTACTTTGAGAGTGAAGGCCAGAGGAAGGAAAAGCAAGCAGCGTTGAACTATGACCAGTTGGCGAGCAAATTCTATGCACAGAGAAATCTTTACTTGAGTGGCGCCATTTTGTACTTGTTGGTAGCCATTGGCACCGTAGTTACGATTGTGAGAAAGTTGGTGGCAAAAGAGGCCGAGTATAGATTATTGGCTGCCGACACTACCAACACCAAAGATGGCGACGAAGAAGAGATTCAAAGATTGCAGAAACAAATCGATTTGAAACAGTTGGACATTGAAACCTTCAAGAAACAAGTTACGGGATTACAAGCTGCTTATAACAGTCTATCCCCTGACACTCGGGAAAACAACAACAAGTCCGATTAGATGATTACACGTTGCATATTAGGTGGCAAAAAGGGAAAAGGGAAAATGAACGAACACACCCACGTTAGAGTCGTTTTATAGTTTATTCACACCAACTCTAGTTCTCTAGATTTAGTGTGACGAGTATACCGTGTTGTCATGTCTAGGTAAATGATTGCATGGACCCGAGTTGCCTAGAAATGGATCTTTCCATAGGGATGAAAAAGTACATACGGAATACATATAAAAACAAAAGCATAAAAGCATAAAAACAAGGAAAACAAGTGCATACGCAAACACATACCCAAGGTCAACGTCATTCTCATGTAGTATCCATATCGAAGCTGGTGTTTTATTTCGTACCAAAAACTGTAGATAATAATAATAATAAAAACAGTCAAGAAAACAGTCAAGAAAACAGTCAAGAAAACCGTCAGCAACTTAACCCGCCATCATACTGGTGTTACCGAAAGTAAACGGAGTGTAATATAGAGTGCACCACATCATGAGTGGCCACTATAGTTCCCGCTAATCAAATTTCTAAATGTAGATATCTCTCTAGTAGGATCAGCATTATCGTAAACCGACGCAAACGTAATACCAGAGTTCTTGATCTGGAACTTGACTTGTACTCCTGATTCGTGTTCTGAGCCCAAACCATTAGTAACAAATCTCGCAATCAACCTCTCCTCGGTGGAACCTGTAGACGGATCCAACACCACCGCATTTGGGTACCTCCAGGTGATTCTATTCTTGTCCTTATTGAACGCCCCCTGTGGTTTCGACGATGCCGTGCTTGCCTGAACGTCGGGATTCAATGCTACCGACACCCCAAAGTTCTCCAACGACACCGCCGACTTGACCCCATGATTCAAGCGGATACTAACCATCAAACTCGACTGGTGAGGCTCGTGCTTCCAGATCTGCTGGATAAGAAGCGGCACCTGAGCTTCACTCAAGCTCATCAAGTACTTCACTCCACCCAACGTTTTCGCTATAATCGTTGCTGGTTGTATCTTGTACACATTCTCCCCCAAGTCCTCCATAAACGATTTGTTCACCACTGCCTTTTCTAATGCCTGGGGGATCTTTACTACAAGTGGCTGTGCTGGCAGAATGGCCACGTCCTCAAGCTGGTAGTTGAACGCAATCTCACCGACAACCTGTGATTTGGTAATTTTGCCATCAGTAAAGTTGGCGTTGATGATTTCCGCGATGGAAGCATTCAACCCTGAACTTGCGGGAACGGCACTAAAGTCCTGGTGCTTGAAAAGGTCGCTGTTCCGCATTAGCGTATTGCCGGTGTCCTGACTCGCCAATGGTCGAAACGAGTTTCCAGTATAGGTTGGGGTAAGCACCGACGATCTCAGGAACAGCTGCGACGTGGCACGAGTCTTGACACCGGGATCTAGTGGCGAATGGTGCACTTCGGCAACAGGATCCTCGCTATGGATAACCTTCCGGGCTGGTGGTGGCGGTGGTGCCGTGGTGGCTGGGGTGGCGAAGGTGGGGGCAGTGATACCTTGTCCGTTCTGTTCTACTCGTGGACTTGCCAATATCGGTTTCTGGTCATCGCCAGCTTCGAAGCTGTACTTTCCGGAACTGCTTTGTCTGGATCTCGGAATGGATAAGCGTGCGTCGGTGGAGGAGATGTCGGTAGAAACCCGGCTAAATCCGGCCGGTGCCGCCGGAGCAGAAGCACCACTAGCAGCCACAACAGTTGCACCAGCCACAGTAGAACCAGCACCAGGGGATATCGGCGCCGTTGCCGGTGGAGATGGAAGCACTGCCTCCTTTGCTGGCGATGGCACAGAAACCTCCTTCGTCGGAGAGTTCAAATCGTGACGCTCCAAGAGCGAACTCTTCCTTCGCGAACCACCAACAAACTGCTCTGGTCCGTCTTCGTCCGACGACGTGTCCTCATTCAAATTTGTGTATCTGACGACATTTGGCGACTCTGGTTGAGTCTGTGGTGGTGCTGATGGTGCTGGTGGTGCTGATGGGGTAAGCACAGACTTGGAGGTTTCCTCTTTAGGCACTTCTGGTAAAGTTCTGGGTTCTGGAACCGTTTGGGGCAGTAGAGCGGGTGGTTCTTGCCACACAGACGCTTGTTTCGGAGCCGGAGATTGTTTCGGAGCCGGAGATTGGTGCGCAGGAACTGTTCTTTCGCCACCTCGAGAATGAGGTAGACTCATCGAAAGCGCATGCATCGACGACGTGTTGGTAACCACCGACGCATCTTCAGGTATAGCTGCTTCGCCCATAGCATGCTTATCCTTCTTTTTCTTTCTACCAAAGATTGATCCCACAGTAGACTTGAGCTTAGAGTGTCTTTTAGGATTGGCCGACTTTGGTGGCTTTTCCATAGCACTATTGGATCCAAGGGAGTGCCGAGAACTACCTCGCTTGTTATAATTCAGATCCAACTTCTGTTGTTGCTGAATCTGTTGCTGGACATACCCTCGATCATTGGTTTGTTGGAACTGCGTCTGCACCAAGTATTCCAACTCAGACTTCATTTCGGTATCCAAGTGGTAGCTTCCTAATAGATAGTTAGTGGAGTTTTCGTTATTGTTAATCTCCTTTGTTAATTTCGCGTTGTGTACCTGAAAGAAGTTCAATATGGCATCAAACAACAACTGTATTTCTTCCTTCTTGTATGCCTCCAAGTTCTGAAAGCTCTGGGGCGCCTTATAGTTCCAGTTCATCTCTGCAGCGGCCGCGGATTTGGCATCGTTCTGTAAAGTATCGCTGATTTCTTGCAACTCTTGTCCGTTAATCAACAACTCGGATATCTTGACATCTTGTTCTACCAACAGCTTTAGTGGGGTTATAACGTCCAGCTTCAATGACTTGACGATTGTCTCGTTCCACTGGACCTCTAACTTGATGGCACTAACTAAACAGTTCCAGTGCTTGGGAAAACTGGTGAAGCCCTGGGCACTTCGGTTACTGATCAGAATAGCATCGTTGACGAGCTGTTTCAATCCTTGGTTGTAGTTGGACACTACTGTAGTGTAGTTGCTGAACCAGGACACTAGGTCCTTGTTGATCAACTCCGTAGACGCATTGACAGCGGTGGGGATTATGGCTGCGGCTTGTTGGGGGGTTTTTGTGGTGAGAATAGCTGTGGAGAAGTTGTAGTCGTCATTAGGCTCGTCTTCGTTTGCAGTCATGGCGGGTGTATTTGGCAATGTATATCTCTTTATTGTATTGTTGTTCTTACCTGACTATTTCACAACCGCTGGACGTTTATTGGAGTTGTCTCGGACAGGGCATTCCAAAAACGAGGTTTGACCATTTTTGAGTGGCATTGGTCGTGTCGACTGGCGAGAACCGGTGCGGACATGGGCACGTGACCAAAAGTTCCCGTTTTGGGTATTTAGTTGTTGGTTGTGTGTTTACATCCGAGGCAGCCGAACAATCTGGAGCTTGAAGCGAAGGGGGATGTGTGTGTAATTTTGTGTGGCCATGGTTAGGATGCTTGGATATTTGGATATCCAGTTGCATTAGCTTACGTAGGCTTGAATGTAGGGGGGGGGGTTATCTGTATGGAACCAGAGGGGAAGTTGTATCAACCAATACTTTTGATCTGACTGCATTTGTGAAAGTATTGGTTTTACGCAGATGAGGGGGCTACCTAGGTAGTGTACAGTATGATGAGAGGGTTAGGTGTAGAAGGAGATTTTATTGTATCAAGTTGGGATTTGTTCATGTGCTTTTACTGGGGTTCTTATTTCTATTGTATAACTGCACTCTAACCTGTGATCAAGATTGTTGACCTCTCATATAGGCGGTGGATCTCCCCCAACTAGGCTAGGCAAAGCAAATCCACGTATTACAACCGCGCGCAAACAATCAATGACTGGCCATTACTGATAGTCCGACGTAGCCGTGTTTACGTAATGGAGTACACGATAGTCCCACCACTTGACATGGGTTACCCCACTACTTGACAGGTGGAATTGCCCAGGCAACAATGGCATATGAAAAAAATATGGGCCCAGAAAATATATCCACAAGAGTATGACTGGGATCCCATTTCAAGCCATCGACTCAGGAGCTAAAGAGAGAGAGAGCGAGGGGGGACAACGCGTAAAACGTTTAGCACTGGAATAGTTATTTCTGGCCAAGAAAAACCAGACATGGTTTCTTATCAGCTTTGGTTTTGGCGCATTGGACACTGCCTATAACAAACCAGTGGCCAGGATACGAATGGCTGAGTGTCTTTGTACTACCCCGGTCCAACAAAGAAATGACATCAACGGATTGGCTGGGTGCAAGCCGTGTCTCCAGTACCAAAACAATCAGAAGCAGTTGTCCTAAAAATATAATAGCACAGCATCTCCAGTTTACGAACAACTTTAAACCAATCGGGGAGAGAAGAAAAGAATTTGTATTGTGAGATAATTCATACCCCTCATGAAGGGTAGAGATAAAGATTATCGCTTGGATGATTTCCCCAAGCATGGGCACGGGAGAATCCCGTTGCTACCCCAGACCTGGATCCGCTGGTGCACCAATAGAGATTACTTCCTGGATTACATCTTGCCGTCCCAAAACAAAGCCTGTCGTTGTCATTAGGTAGAACTTTCCCCTACAAAAAAGCCCGGTACAAAGAGCGATACGAAGAAAGCGGTTCCGGCAAGCCTCTTCTAAACCCCGTCTTCCCAAAACGGTGAATCGGCATTCCATTCAACTCTGTGATTTGCCGGGACAGAAGGAAGACGGCGGTTTCGGGATACAATATTCCTGACCTGGATTGTTTGCACCCATTGTTATCATTAATCGGTTATCTCCCTGCATATAGCTTATCTATATTGCCCTGTTTTTCTATGTGAATTTTTCTCTTTTTTTTTTTTTTTTTGGGTGGTGCTTTGCTATCGAAAGAAAAAATCCTCCGTTGCAAGTTCTCATTGGCCCGTTACTTGGTATTGGCCCCATTATGATTACCCATTTATTATGGTTATCCGTTTTCTAAGGTTATCCGTTTTTATATGCTTATCTTCAAAGGTGACAATGGGTGACAAATAATACTCGTAATTCAAAACAAGGCTCCTCTTTACGTTACGGTATGTTGTGTGAGCCTCCTCCTTCTCCCTCTGCAGTATAAATAGTGTCATTTTCCTCCTTTGTCGTGGTGAGTGCTACAAGACCAGCTTTTCTTCCTCAAATAAGAATGTCTGAAGAAACGTCAGGATTTACAGGTACAGGTACGGGAGGTGATGTCTTCCAAGTTGATTTAAATAAGCAATTCGATAAGGCCGATATGGCCTGGATCGGGGTGGCCAGTGCTTTGGTGTGGATTATGATTCCGGGTGTTGGTCTATTGTACTCGGGGTTATCGCGTAAGAAGCACGCTCTTTCCTTAATGTGGGCTTCTATTATGGCTGCGTGTCTCACCACGTTCCAGTGGTTCTTTTGGGGTTACTCATTGACGTTTGCTCTGGACGGGTCTCTGTTCTTGGGCACTTTAACCAACTTTTGTCTTCGGAATGTTTTGGGTGCCCCATCGGTTGCCAGTGGCATCCCGGATATATTATTCTGCTTTTACCAGGGTATGTTTGCCGCCACGACGGCGATTTTGATGGTTGGTGCTGGATGCGAGAGGGCCAGATTGGGGCCCATGATGGTGTTTCTTTTCCTCTGGCTAACGGTGGTGTACTGTCCTATTGCCAGCTGGGTCTGGGGCAGCAATGGGTGGTTGGCGGCTTTGGGTGCTCTTGACTTTGCCGGTGGTGGTCCTGTGCACGAGAACTCGGGGTTTGCCGCCTTGGCCTACTCGTTGTGGTTGGGTAAGAGAAAGGATCCATTGACCCTGGGCAAGGTGCCCAAGTATAAGCCCCACTCGGTGTCTTCGGTGGTGTTGGGGACGATTTTCCTTTGGTTTGGATGGTTTGGGTTCAATGGTGGTTCTACTGGTAACTCGTCGATTCGTTCCTGGTATGCGTGTGTCAACACCAATATCGCTGCTGCTTCTGGTGGGTTGACGTGGATGTTTGTTGACTACTTTAGAACTGGCGGTAAGTGGTCCGCGGTTGGTTTGTGTACTGGTGCCATTGCCGGGTTGGTGGGGATCACCCCCGCGGCTGGGTTTGTTCCTGTGTACACGTCGATAATATTTGGTATTGTTCCAGCTATTATCTGCAACTTTGCCGTTGACCTAAAGAATTTCTTACAAATTGACGATGGTATGGATGTTTGGGCTCTCCACGGGGTTGGTGGGTTTGTCGGTAGTTTTATGACGGGTATCTTTGCTGCTGATTACGTGGCCATGATTGACGGCACCGAGATTGACGGGGGGTGGATAAACCACCACTGGAAGCAATTGGGGTACCAGCTTGCCGGGTCAGTTTCTGTAGCTGCATGGTCATTTGTGGTTACATCGATTTTGCTTTTGGTTATGGACAGAATCCCCCAATTGAGAATTAGATTACACGAAGAAGAAGAGATGTTGGGCACCGATTTGGCGCAAATCGGTGAGTTTGCGTACTACGACGATAGTTCCGACCAACAGGCGTATGTGTTGGAACCAGTGAGATCTACAAGTGCACTCAAGGCCAAGTTGCAAGCATCAACCACCAAACCAGAAGAGCAAATTGAGGGTACTGGTGTGGATGGGGCCGATTCCTTGAATCCGGAAGAGGCTTCTGCGAGTGACGGGTCCAAGAAGTGATTTTTAAAATGCCACCCTTTCAATTCTATATATAATTGTTTAGCTGTTTACCTTTGTTTAATCTTCCCGAGAGTATGTGCGAGTAAATGGCCCGAGAGTATGTGCGAGTAAACGAATCCAGTGGTGAGGCGGTCTGGGGCTTCTCAGGCGGGCCCTCACTAAATGGGCCACGAGAAAGATATCTTCCCGGGTGAACTTCCTAAACAGGAAACCATTCCAGGCAAGGTTTCTCGGTGAGATTAAACGGGCTTAGTAATCTATGGCAACGAAATAAAAAATAAAACCAAAACCTGATCTGCAGGAGATACAAACAATGGAGCGGGTGTGATGACTCTGGGGAAGGAAAATTGTATAAAAGGGCTTGCAAAAAACTTGGGGTAGACAGTCTGTGGTGTGTATTTCTGAAGGACAAATAATTTTTGTATAATGGTTGAAGTTGAAATACGCGAAACCTCGGATGTCAATAGACGGTACCCAGAAGAAGGCACTAGTGCAACGGTGGGATTTGATCCCCTGGAGAAACCACAGGTTGAACAGTTAAGCGTGGCTGATGAACTCCCTCCTCTCACATTCACTAATCCTCCTAAAAACGCCTTCCGTCTCATCACGGCGTTGTTATGGGCATTCGGGCTAGGTATGTCCGATGGGTCAGTGGGGGTGTTGATTAATTACATCCAGGAACAGTATAGTATCTCGTATAGTGTAGCCTCTATTTTGTGGTTGAGTAATGCGTCGGGGTTTATTCTCGTGGCTTTGTTCTCCAACGTGATTAATAAAATGGGGAGAAAGTCGATATTTATAGGGTGTCTCTTTTCCATAGCCATGTACACGTTGGTACTGACGGGCCTGAAGTACCCGGTTATCGTTATTGGGTTCTTTTGTGGTGGAATTGGCGCGGGGATCTCTGTTGCCCAGTATAATGTGTTTATGGGACGGTTTGAGAAGTCGTCCAGCGCCCTTGCGTACTTGCACGGATGCTACGGATTGGGTGCGTCGGTGTCGCCGCTAATCGCCACCGCATTTGTAGAGGCAGGCATTAAATGGAACTTGTTCTACTTGGTGGTGTTGGGCATTTTCCTCGTGTGCGCGGTTGCCAAGTATATATCGTTTGTGTATAACCAAGATGACCTCATTCCGTGGGACGACGAAGATTTGGGCCTGGCCGAGGACAACAAGTCTGGGTTGATGAAGTTGGCGTTGAAGAATAAAGTCACGTGGCTCGGGTCGTTTTTTGTGTTTTTCTACCAGGGAGCCGAGGTTGCCTTTGGTGGGTGGATCACCACATACTTGCGGGTATACCGTGGCCATAGAAGCGCATCAATTGGGTACGTTGCGTCAGGGTATTGGTTTGGGTTAACATTCGGGCGGTTGGTGATTACGCGACCTATACACAAACTTTTGGGTGGAAGAAGAGCAAACTCGGTATTGGTGGTGCTGGCGATTTTGTTTGCGCTATTGACGTGGGTGGTTCCCAGTTTCCCCATTGAGATAGTCACCATTATCCTCACTGGGATCATGATTGGCCCTGTTTACCCATTGATGGTTACTTATATTGTGCTGGAAGGGTTATTGCCGCGGAAGATTAGTGTTATTTCGTTAACCATCACCACGGCCTTTGGCTCTTCAGGCGGGGCAGTTGTGCCGTTTATTGTCGGGTTAATATCGCAGTTTTCCGGCACGTATGTTCTTCTACCACTGTTTATCTGCGCATTTAGTGTGACGTTGGCGCTTTGGCTTGCGTTGCCCAATACCAGGTATTCCAAGGGAACGGGTAATTTTGATATTATTAGGAGAATCTGGTAGGTGGTGTACACGGGAAGTGGCACTGTATGGCTAGAGATTTATGTATATGTTCTAGTATATGTTTTCTTAGGAAGAGATGTCTCGTATTCTGGGTTCCAAGTTAAAAAAAACAGAGTTTACTAGTTTTGTGAGACAATGTTACAATGGGGGTTGAGAACAAATTCCACAATAATGGGTTCGTGGGGAGTTCCACAATGACTGCGAGGGCATTCGCGAACGGCAGCACGTTCCAAGTGTATTGTTGCCGATTTTACGACTACCCCGAAAAGAGAGACGGTCTGGCTTCACACAAGAGGAAACAAAGTGGATCGATTTGTATTTACTTGCGCACAAATACGGAAAGCCCCGCCGGCATTCGCCAAATTACCGACTATTGGCGAATCCGGGTATGGCCAAACGTTTCCCTGTTTGCGGTGTTTTACGAAACAAGATGCCGAAAATGGTTCCTTCAGAGTTGTAGACAAAGTGGGAAAACCCGACACGCACATTGACCAGAAAATTATATATGCAAAGATGGCAACTGATTGGCGGAATTTCCCACTGCCAAGACCAGAAAAAGTAAATTCGAGAATTACTTGGTGTATAACTTAAAAGTTATCAGATTGATCAGATTCGACTATTCCGAGGGTAGATAAAAAATTTCTTGGACAAACCGGGGCAAAAAAAAAACAAAAAATAAAAAAAAGGAGACGGCAAAACGCAACCTCCCTAGTTTGACAAAGATATATAACATATGAAACGAGCCAATTCAAGAGACCTGGAAGTGAACATCCTTTTTCAATAATAACAAGAAAAAAGAAAACATGCACTTGCTAGCTATCTTGAGTTTAGTTACGTTGGTTGTTGGTGACGATGAGGGTTGGGGAGATTTCAAAACCTACCCCAAGGTGCCTAAGACCGCCAGTATCAACGGGTTTGCTGATCCGATTATTGATCTTTTACCCAGCTGTGCTAGGGATTGTGTCAAGTTGAAAACTGATATCACTCCCTGTCCATACTGGGATACTGGGTGTTTCTGTGTCATGCCTCAGTGGGCCGGACAAGTAGCACAATGTTTTGCTAAAGAGTGTAAAGGCCGAGACGTCAACTCTGCTAGGTACTTGGCCACTTCGCTTTGCAAACTGGTGGGTGCACAGACCTGGATGATGCCGGCTAGTATCTCTGACGCTCTCACGGCAGCGGCGGGAAATGCGGAAGCTGTGACCACTATCGATGCGAAAACATCCAGCGCCCTGTCGGCCCCCACTACTTCGAAGGCGAGCGTGGAACTGACCGACAAGGACTCTTCGACAACAGAAGCACTGTCGGTTGAAGAACAGGACTCCGAAACCTCCTTGGACCAAAGCACCAATATGGGGCATTTGCCAGCAACAAACTTGGCTGGTTTGCTTATGGTGGTTCTTGTTTATTTAGGTATTTAGGGTGTGTATAGTGTGATAAATGCATAGCTTTTCTATTCCGAAATTAACCCCGTACTTGAGACCCAATAACAACAAAGCAGGTGGAGGGATACACATCCCCACATGGCTATTTTGGGTTCTTGGTAGAAAGCGCTTATTGGCTCTTCTTCTTTTTAGCTTTTGCATCTTTCACGATTTCGGGTATTCCGAGGGTACGGCATTGGGTTCTCCATTGTTGTAATTATTTTTTGTGTCCTTTACAAAGCCGCAAAAGACAAGGCAAAAGAAGAAGAAAAAAGAAAAACGGGAAAAAATAAATGTCTCCACTTGCAGCCAGGTTCTAGCACGAGTGGAATACCCTAAAGACGAGCCATAGACTTATTTTTAGACCTCAAAGCTTACACAGTCTAATCCGGTAACCGGATAGTAGCCCGTTTACTTTCCCGAAATGAAACGATTGTCGACGTAACGGGAAGATTTGTCAATATAGGATAATGAGCCGGCAGACGTTGGTTTTGGAATTCCGAGACTCGGGTCAATTCTGTTGTATAAATACGGAGACGTTTTTCCTTTCTAAGTGAGGGATTTTGTTGTTCAACAAGAATCAACCAAACAACAACTGCAATGAAGACTTCTCAAGTATTAACCAACACTTTGATCGCGGCAGCCATCGTTCTTGCCGACGAGGAAAACCCCTATGAATCGTTCCCATCAGTGGCCAAGACTGCATCCATTAACGGGTTTGCTGACAAGATCTACGATTCGTTGCCTGCTTGTGCTCAGCCATGTGTCAAGGTCACCTCTGGTATTCCACCATGTCCTTACTGGGATACCGGTTGTTTGTGTGTCATGCCACCATTTGCCGACGCTGTTGCCAAGTGTGTCGCTGAAAACTGTAAAGGTAAGGACGTGGACACTGCCACTTCGTTAGGTATTTCCAACTGTCAGGCTGCTGGTGCCTGGGAGCCATACTGGATCATCAGTGAAAACATTGTTGATGCCTTGGACGCTGCTGCTCAAGTTGAAGCTGAAACCACAACCGAGGCTGCACCAGAGTCAACTACCGAACCAACCAGCGAAACCGTCGTTGAATCCACTACTGCTCCAGAGGAAACATCTGCGGCTTCTTCTGAAGCCACCTCGGAAGCTACCAGTGAGGAAGCCACCTCGGAAGCTACCAGTGAGGAAGCCACCTCGGAAGCTACCAGTGAGGAAGCCACCTCGGAAGCCACCTCTGAAGCCACCTCGGAAGCTACCAGTGAGGAAGCCACCTCTGAAGCCACCTCGGAAGCCACCTCGGAAGCCACCTCTGAAGCCACCTCGGAAGAAAACACCACCGCCGCTGAATCCGAAGAAGCCAATGAATCCGATGAAGCCACTGAATCCGATGATGGCTCCGACGATTCCGAGAAGACCACCACCGTCACTTCTACCTCAAAGGCTCCTTCTCCAGAATCCACCTCGAGCAATGACACAGAACATTCTGTTTCGGTCTATGATGGCGCTGCCAACAGAATGATTGTTAGCGGATTAGGTGTTGCTGGATTGTTGGCTGCGTTGTTCTGATTTTCCAGGGAGGTTTGAATCTCTGAAAAGTATGTAATTTTTGTACTTCATGCTTATATATGCGACTTAATCTTCACACTTGTTTTGTTATGCCAACAGCATTCCCAGTTATCGGTTTATATCAGCCAATGTATACACAGCGGGAGGAGCAGATGACCGGATAGTTATCATTAAACTGGTCTTCAACCCCGTCTGCTCATCTGTATCAGTTGCCGGATGCGTACCTTTATCGGATCCTTACAGAGAGGTCTGAGAATGAGGTGGGTATAAATTTGTCAACTATTGGCAAAGATGTCTTCCGAAAATCCACCTACGGTAAAATCGCCCAACAGGCGAGAAACCACAGACACCCCCATCAATCCAGAAACACATAAGCAACTGGTTAACAAGTACACTCATAACCCCGTACTGTCGCCCAGTTTCTCTGGGGAACGTTCTTTGTTCACCTTGATAGTGAATGGACAATGGGAAAAATAGCAAACTAAGCTACTTGCGATGATCCCCGCCAATAAAACACCTCAATCGGAAGATACCCCCCGTATAACACGAGTGTCTGCTTCGGCCCAACCTGATAATAAACACCCATGTATAACTGTCGCATCGTAATGTCTTAGCTAACATTTCCGACAAATTAAGGACTTATGCGACATTGTTGAAGTAGAGTATTCTGGAGAATAGTAGGAAACAACTATAAAAGAAAAAATAAGGTATTTGCTGCTATTGTTGTTAAGTTAGCAATAATAAATAAGGGAGGGATTCAAGGCCATCCAGAATTAGTATAAAATAGTGACCAAATCTCCTAAAATAAGTAAATTTGTAAAGTCTTTTTAGGCAAACATAACTGAGTAAAGATTCGAATGTATTAGATCGGGTTTTTACAAAAATTCAGAAAGTCATTTGGACTCGATCTGAATGGCTCATGCCTATCTCAGATAAGCACCAATCCCACTAACTCCACGGTGGTACTAAATTACAGACATAAGAGAGATTTAACTCCAACCACCAACTCCCCTGAGGTCTTCAAAACAGAAATTCTTCGGAGAAGCAACTTGTCGTGTCCCTGGCACAAATAAATGATTTTATGCTACTGCATGACAATAAACGGAAACTCACACTGGTTCTCGTTTGGCCCTGTTTCCGCGCGGTTAGGAAATTAAACCACCCCAACTTCAACTTCAGCACCTTTCTTTTCCTAACAAGCGTGCAACCACGCCATTGTTTTCGCAATCACATGAAAACTCCAAAAAAAAAAAAATAAAAAAAGAAGCCTCAGGTATCGCCGTGACTATAATCTCCAGCCGACAATGCTTTAGACAAGTTCCAGGAAAAGGAAAGTGCCACCAAACATTTCCATCTCGGCACATGCTGATGAACAATTCACTAACTTGGATAAAGCCTTTCTTACTGTATACCAGGAGAGGAAATTTTTTTTATGAGTTTTGGTTGTGAAAGGCGGTGGCACAAACCATATTTTCTATCTGTAGTCATTTGTATATATTACTCGTTGGATCCCTTTGCAATAGCCATCTGTAGTTGACACCACTGCTAACCAAACCGGTGTATTCATATTAGACATTGGCAAGTACCAACAATGTACCCATTACTTATCCTTCTCCATATAGTTGCAGTACTACGTCTTGTACTGGGCCAGGTTCCCCTTCCTGAACATGACGACTTTTACACTCTCCCGGACGGACTTGAATACTCGCAGCCAGGTGATATTTTAAAGGTAAGACGGGTACAGAGTAGCATAGTCAACACGGTCGTGGCCCACGTTGCCGTGGCCAATATCTGGCAGGTTTTGGTACGGTCTAGAGACTCTATGGGCCACCCCACGGCATTTGTGGCTACAATAATCGAGCCCAGCAATGCTGATCCGTCCAAGCTTATTGCGTACGAAACGTATGAAGATTCTGCCAATATCAACTGTTCTCCATCGTATGGAATTCTCCGCGGCTCGTCATTGGACACATTTGGAACCAAGATCGACACCACACTTGTGTTCCCGGCGCTCGAGAATGGATATTTCGTGGTTACGCCGGATTACGAGGGTCTCGATTCGGCGTTTATGGCGGGGATAAGGTCGGGGCAAGCGGTCCTTGACGCAATTCGCGCCGCCTTGAAGTCGGGTGCGTTCTCCAGAATAGAGCCCGACGCCAGGGTTGCCATCTGGGGGTACTCGGGCGGGGCACTAGCGGCGGGGTGGGCGGTGGTGCTCCAGAGAACATATGCCCCGGAATTGTCCAAGAATATAGTTGGGCTGGCCATAGGCGGGTTGCCGGCCAATATCACGGCGGTTCCCGAAGCCATAGATGGCACGCCGTTTGCCGGGTTGCTTATAAGTGCGCTAGTTGGACTAGCCAACGAGTATCCCAAGCTCAACGATCTTATCCACGAGCATGTTTCTCCAACCCAATTATCGAGCTTAGAGGCTGGCGGCAAGCATTGTTTGTTGGGGGCAGTCTACCGATTCTCAATGTCGACATTTTTCACGGGAAACAATCCGATGTTCCCGAAAGGACTACTGATGTTGCAGGTGCCCTACATAGCCGAAGTGATGAAGAACAATTCGCTCATTAATTTGGATAATACCTACGTGCCCAGAATCCCAATTTTCTTATACCACGCCAAGTATGACCGGTTGGTACCCATTCGCGACGTGCGGGCAGTTTATAAGCAATGGTGTGACTGGGGGATAGAATCGCTCGAGTTTTCCGAGGATTTGACCGCAGGCCATGTGAGCCAGGGGTTGGTGGGGGCACCGGCCGCATGGACGTGGCTTGAACGGGTATTTGCCGGAGAACCACTCGCGCAAGGGTGCAGCCACACCACGAGAATAACAAACCTGGCCTACCCTGGCGTACTAAAAGCCGACAAGGACTACGTACAGGGTCTATTTCTTCATACGGTTAGGATGACAATAAGGGCTGTCGCCGTGGCTACCAACAGGATTCCTGTAGGTGCGGTTCAATGGGGGTTATTTGTGTTAGTGGAGAGTATTGAAAGGGCTAAAACGGTGAGGGAATATTTTAGGCTATACTTACAGCCGGTTGCCACCATTTAGGCGACGAACACAGGGGTTAGAGCTATGTCTCATCAGGATTTAGGCGAAATATAGTATATTTTTGTTGGAAGGCCAACTTTTGTAGACTTGGAATTAATAGATATCGTGATTTACAAACTTGCATGGTCCTTGTGACGATAAAGAGATGCCAGGCCCCGGGTGATAACTGCTCCCATGACTTGTCAGGATGGTCTGTGTAGGATCTACTACGGATCTGGTGTGGTTGCCCTTTTTTTTGGGGGGGGGGGCACTGTTGTCGATATAGTCCATTTATATCAACCCCAGCCATTTGTTTGGAAATGCACAAATGGAGATGTTAGTTGGGTGATCTGATCATCTTCGAGGCACGCAAATGGAAGATACAGCACAGCACCGGGGAACTATCACCCTCGCGATGTGAATCAACCCTGACAGTACCAAACAGGTTATTCACGAATAGGTCGCATTCGAAAGTATCAGTACATGAAAGCCCGTTGGCTCGTGGGGAGGTCTATTACACTGAAATTTAACACCAACAAATGAGAACTGTTTCCATGGGGTTATATTCACGTTCACGATATTTGCAATGGAATGACAATATAGTTGTTACAATGGAATCTCAACGAGATCACAAAATGCAACTGAAGCACCACCTAAGCGAACTGGTGTCTTTAGAAGTTGCTGGAAAAGAAGACCTGGCCAAGTCAATCCGCGGAAGTACGAGGAGTA